>JACFYU010000014.1:0-495101 GCA_014058305.1 Pleurotus tuber-regium | reverse complement strand
AAAACAAAAAAAAACAAAAAAAAACAACAAAAAAAAACAAAAAAAAACAAAAAACAAAAAAAACAAAAACAAAACAAAAAAACAAAAAAAAACAAACAAAAAAAAACAAAAAAAACAAAAACAAAAAAAAACAAAACAAAAAAAAACAAAAAACAAAAAAAAACAAAAAAAAAAAAACACAACAAAAAAAACAAAAACAAAAAACACAAACAAAAAAAAACAAACAAAAAAACAAAACAACACCAAAAAAACAACACAAAACAAAAACAACAAACAAACAAAACACAACAACAAACACAAACAAAAACAAAACACAACAACAAACAAACAAAACACAAAAACAAAACAACAACACAACAACAACAACACAAACCACAACACCCAAACAAAACAAAAACACACCAACACAAAAAACACCAAACACAACAAACAACCAACAAACACACACAACAACAAACACAAAAAACACAACAAAACAAAAACACACCACAAAACAAACACACAAACCCAAACACACAACCACACACCCCCCCACCCAACACAAAACACCAAAACACAACAAACACCACCCCAACACAAAACAACCCACAAACACACAAAACACACCAAAAACAACACAACACACCACACACCACACAAAACCCAACACACACACACCCACACACCCCACCCCCCACCACACACACCACCCCCACCCCCACCCACACACCCCCCCCACCCCCACACACAACCCCCCCACCCCCCCCACCCACACCCCCCCACCCCACCCCCACCCCCCACCCCCCACCACCCCCCCCAACCCCCCCCACCCCCCCCCACCCACACCCCCCCACCACACCCCACCCCCACCCCCCCCACCCCCCCACACCCCCCCACCCCCCCCACCCCCACCCCCCCCCCACCCCCCCACACCCCCACCCCCCCACCCCCCCCCCACACCACCCCCCCCCCACCCCCCCCCACACCCCACCCCCCACCCCCCCCCACCCCCCCACCACACCCCACCCCACCCCACACCCCACCCCCACCCACCCCACCCCCCCCCACCCCCCCACACCCCACCCACCCCCACCCCACCCCCCCCCCACCCCCCCCCCACCCCCCCCACCCACACCCCCACCCCCCCCACCCCCCCCCACCCCCACCCCCCACACCCCCCCCCCACCCACCCCCCCCCACAACACCCCCCCCCCACCCCACCCCCCCCCCACCCCCCCCACCCCCCACCCCCCCACCCCACCCCACCCCCACCCCACCCCCCCACCCCCCCCCACCCACACCACACACACCCCCCCCCCACCCCACCCCCCCCACACCACCACCCCCACCCCACCCCCCCCCCACACCCCCCCACCCACCCCACCCCCCCCCACCCCCCCCACCCCCCCCACCCCCCACCACCCCCCCCCACCCCCCACCCACCCCCCCCCACACCCCACACCCCCCCCACCCCCCACCCCCCACCCCCCACCCCCCCCCCACCCCCCCCCCACCACCCCCCACCCCCCCCCCACACCACCCCCACCCCCCCCCCACACCCACCCCCCCCCCACACCCCCCACCCCACCCCCCCCACCCCCCCACCCACCCCCACCCCCCACACCACCACCCCACACACACCCCCCCCCCACACCCCCACCCCCCCCCACCCCCCCCCCACCCCCCACCCACCCCCCACCCCCCACCCCCCCACACCCACCCCCCACCCCCCACCCCCCCCCACCCCCCCCACCACCCCCCCCACACCCACCCCCCCACCCCACCACCCCCCCCCCCACCCCCCCCCCACCCCACCACCCCACCCCCCCACCCCCCCCCCACCCCCCCACCCCCCCCCCACACACCCCCCACCCCACCCCCCCCACCCCCCCCACCCCCCCACCCCCCACCCCCCCACCACCCCCCCCACCCCCCCCCCACACCCCCACACCCCCACCCCACCCCACCCCCCCCCACCACCCACCCACACCACCCCACCCCCACACCCCCCACACCCCCCCCCCACCCCCCCCCACCCCCCCCCACACCCACCCCCCCCACCCACACCCCCCCCCCACCCCACACACACCCCCACCCCCCCCCCACCCCACACCCCCCCCCCACCCCCCCCACCCCCCCCACCCCACCACCCCCCACACCCCCCCCACCACCCACCCCCCCCCCACCCCCCCCACCCCCCCCACCCCCCACACCCCACCCCCCCCCACACACACACCACCCACACACCCCACCCCCACACCCACACCCCCACACACCCCCCCCACCCCACCCCCCCCCCACCCCACCCCCCCACCCCCCCCCCACCCCCCCCCCACACCCCCACCCCCCCCCCACACCCCCCCCACCACACCACACCCCCCCCACACCCCCCACCCCCCCCCACCCACCCCACCCCACCCCCCACCCCCCCCCACCCCCCCCACCCCCCCCACCCCCCACCCCCCCCCACCCCCCCACCCCCCACACCCCCCACCCCCCCCCACCCCACCCCCCCCCCACACCCCCCCACCACCCCACCCCCCCCCACCACACCACCCCCCCCCCACACACACACACCCCACCCCCCCCCCCACCCCCCACCCCCCCCACACACCCACACCCCCCCCCCACCCCACACCCCACACCCCCCCCCACCCCCCCCCCACACACCCCCCCACCCACCCACACCCCCCCCCCACCACACCCCCCCACCCCCCCCACCCCCCCACCCCACCCCCCACCCCCCCCCCACCCCCCCACCCCCCCCACCCCCCCCCACCCCCCCCACCCCCCCCACACCCACACCCCCCCCCCACCCCCCCACACACACCCCCCCACACCCCCACCCCCCACCCCACCCCCCCCCACCCCCCCCACCCCCCCCCCACCCCCCCACCCCCCCCCACACCCCCCCCACACCCCCCCCACACCCCCCCCACCACCCCCCCCCCACCCCACACACCACACACACCCCCACCCCCCCCACACCCCCCCCACCCCCCCACCACCCCCCCCCCACCCCCCCACCCCCACCCCACCCCACCCACACCCCCCCCCACCCCCCCCCCACCCCCCCCCACCCCCCCCCCACCCCACCCCCACCACACCCCCCCACCCCCACCCCCCCCCCACCCCCACCCCCCCCACACCCCCCCCCCCCCCCCCCCCCCCCCCCCCCCCCCCCCCCCCCCCCCCCCCCCCCCCCCCCCCCCCCCCCCCCCCCCCCCCCCCCCCCCCCCCCCCCCCCCCCCCCCCCCCCCCCCCCCACCCCCCCCCCCCCCCCCCCCCCCCCCCCCCCCCCCCCCCCCCCCCCCCCCCCCCCCCCCCCCCCCCCCCCCCCCCCCCCCCCCCCCCCCCCCCCCCCCCCCCCCCCCCCCCCCCCCCCCCCCCCCCCCCCCCCCCCCCCCCCCCCCCCCCCCCCCCCCCCCCCCCCCCCCCCCCCCCCCCCCCCCCCCCCCCCCCCCCAAAAAAAAAAAAAAAAAAAAAAGGGAGATAAGATACCCTAACCCACCTAACCCTAACCCTAACCCTAACCCTAACCCTAACCCTAACCCTAACCCTAACCCTAACCCTAACCCTAACCTAACCCTAACCCTACCTAACCCTACTAACAGAGTCAAACAAACGGATTAGGAAGGTGGACCTGGAACCATGGCTTCTCGACACAGCCACGTTCGATCATGATCGACTCTCGGCACAGCCACCCTGTGAGGGTTCGTAACCCTAACCCAAAGCAAGGCCGCCCCACGACTGTACCCAGAGTATGATCCCTGCCCCACAACGTGAAAAGCGATGTTGTCCGACGTGGGATTCGGTGAGTTGGGGGATACTGTGCTGGTGGTGGTGTAGTACACGTTCGAGGTTGACGGATGGATGGATGGGGACGTCTCGGGCGATGGTAAATGAATGGGACGGCCTGAGTCTGCAATTCAGTGAGTGCACGATCGAATAACTATGTATCGCGTACGTACCTATCATCTATCCTCCCCCAGTACCCACTGCCTGATTTTCTGCGTCTCTGTGTATCAAACCACATCGATTTACGGATCCCGATCTGATCGCTAACGTCGTAAAGGCTGTCCGCTGAACGTACGAAGCATTGCAAGGCTGAGAGTGCGTCAGGGTTGGGGAGTAGGCGAGATTGTGATGAGGTATGTACGCTCGCATTCGACTGGGCCTGACGTACGTTGCATGCATGATAAGACTCGGAAATGGTCCCAAATGCGAACGTGGTGACGTGATGGATGGGTAGATGGCTGGTGATAAACAGATGGGGTGGGATACGCTCTGGCGCTTCAAATTGGTGAGTTTACCGTTGCGTATTCATGTATTGGGGCGTACCTATGCTTGAATATCCATCCTACCAGTACTCAGAGTCTCATCCCTGCCCCGCAACGTAAACCTCAATGCTTTAGAACGTCAAAGTGCGAGGGGAGTGGACCACAACGACGATGGAGCCTGTACGCCGACGTAAAACACATTTCGTTGTACTCCGAGGGTGGTACCGCGTCAGGGTTAGCGAGGGGAACTTGTATGAGGTCATGGCAAGGGATTTGCGCTTGAATTGGACTGGCTAGCGAGCCAGGCAAGCGTTGCGCCGGTGAGAGGACCCTGGTGTAGAAAAGTGTTCGTGTCTTTCAAAGGTAATCACGTAGGGCAGACGTATTGACATTGAATGCTGGCTTGTTTGGGTCGAAACGTCACCTCCCCGTGTACTTTGTAGGGTCATGGACATGGGATAAATGGGAATCGTGAAGGGATTGTCATTGGTCTGTATATTGACCTGTCAAGGGGTATAAGTGGGTGAGCGAGTAGTCGTGAATCGGATACACACCAGAGGAAAGGTATATGGGCGTGTATTTCGAATGGGGATTCAGTATGGCACCGATAGAGTGTACGCCAGTGAGCTCTACATTGACGCGGTATCGCGTGCATTTGAACAGTTCAGGCTGGGATATGTACAATACAGTCAGAGCATCATGGAGAGGTGGACCGTCGTTAAACCCAAAGGTGGATTTGTAGGCGTCAGCGAAGAAGGTGATTAGGGTGGACATGGTGTGTCTGGGGTTGGAAACGGGAGGTGTTTGGGATTTGCTGTGCCTGCGTATGTGGGATCGAGGAGTACCGCAGGGATTGACTTTATCACTCACGATTGCGATATGTGTTACGTTTAGTAGGCAAGGTCGTATAGAGACTCCGGGAAAGGTCCAAGTGTCCCGGGATTAAGCCTGATTGCATAGATCGAGTGCCATTCGAATGGACGGTTTATACAAGACTGCCATACCCGATATGCAGTTGAATATCGTCCCGATGGTACCGATCCTGATGATTAATTATCTCAGTGAGGGTTTGGAGATAAGGTGAAAGTGTCTGACACGAAAATAATGACTAGATTGAAATCTATCGACGGTATCGACAGTACAAGGAGTATAGTAATACTATCTACAGCCGAGGGCGGCAGACAGATTGTGGTACAGTAGTTACGACCGAGGGCCGCAGCTATGAATGATACCACTAACGACCGAGGGTCGCTAGTGGTGGAGGGTGCAACCACCGAGGGTGGCTGCAAGGACATGGTGCTGATCAAGAGGAAGGTTGGACTTAGAGAAAATTTCTCTTACGGGTTTGTTTGGCAAAGTGTTCTTGTACAAAGGAATACATAAGCCTAGTCTGGACCCAGCGTCCGGCACACGTGCGTGCTTAGGTCAATGTTTGGTTACAAGTCGCATAATAAACATCGGGCTTCTCGGTCGCTACTCTGCCTTTGTCTATGGCGGACGCTATTTGGCAAAGACACTTGGGATCAACATCGGGCTCCGTGCCCCTCTACCGATGTATAGAGCCACGTGGGTTTATTTGGCCACCCCTCCACTGCCAAACTCACGTGTACGGTTCACCCAACACATCTACCAATCCCCCTTGGACAGGGAGCTGGCAACCCTCGGTTGTCGGCTATCCACTAACGACCCTCGGTCGCTGGTGGACTCGTGTTCCTCCACCTTGCTGCACCTGCCTCCTCTGCTATCGACCACAGCAACACAATCACCCCCCCCCAATCTCCTGGCATATCCCTTGGACAAACAGCTGGCGACCCTCGGTCGTCAGCCGTTCATTAACGACCCTCGGTCGCTAATGGACATGTCCTGTACTGCGACATCCTACAGTATTAACGAGGTTCTACAACGCCGGTGACGCATACACCTTAGCCATCTACTGGCATCGTCCTCGGATAAAAAGCTGGCGACCCTCGGTTGTCGGCTATCCACTAACGACCCTCGGTCGCTGGTGGACTCGTGTTCCTCCACTTTGCTGCACCTGGCTCCTCTGCTATCGACCACAGCAACACAATCAACCCCCCCCATCTCCTGGCATATCCCAACCCCATATCCCTTGCACAAACAGCTGGCGACCCTCGGTCGTCAGCCGTTCATTAACGACCCTCGGTCGCTAATGGACATGTCCTTCTCCTTATCACGGTACCGCTCTAACTATATTTCAACTATTCAACTGGCTTTTATCCGTCAACATGTCCATCCACCATTAACCAGCATTCCGTCTATCTACCGGGACATGGACTCATCGTAGAGGCGATCAGGAGGCTGGGACACGGAGGGTATAGAGGTCAATACAAGGTACGTTCAACGTTACATTTCATTCTCCTGGACGAGTAGACGGTAGTCGTCTATTTCTTTCACTTTCCCTTCATCCTTGCCTTGCGTTATTTCGTGATTTAGCGCCCATACCCAATTTTGACAAGTCTGAATAGACTATGACGTGAAGACTCCAAGTGAGTTTCTTTTTGTGTAGAGTCACTGCGTATGCTAACCTGACTGCATAGGTATCTTGTACATAACCGCACCCCTCCTAGGAGGGGTCCTGTTCCTAATTATATGCGCTTGACGCTGGTGCGTACCCATACATAACCGCACCCCTCCTAGGAGGGGTCCTGTTCCTAATTATATGCGCTTGACCCTAGTGCGTACCCATTCCTACCCCTGCCTATTGTAGCTCCCCCTTTACAAAACTGACGCCATCGTCACTTAACCTGTTACATAGCTTCATCTCTTTATAGGAATAATCTCACGCAGGCGACATGATTATCGCAGGTAAGTCAAAGTTAGTGAGTGACTTATCATTATAATTATAACCTTTATCAACCCAGATATTCCATCGCGCTCCCGCGCGACGGGGTTTCGATATACCCAAACCCTAACAAGCTAACACGAACCTTAACCGAACCCTAACCGCCTAACGCTAACCTCGTCCACGGGGGATTTATGTTCATTCCGAGTTCGTCCACACACTGCTAACCCAGATATTCCATCGCGCTCCCGCGCGACGGGGTTTCGATATACCCAAACCCTAACAAGCTAACACGAACCTTAACCGAACCCTAACCGCCTAACGCTAACCTCGTCCACGGGGGATTTATGTTCATTCCGAGTTCGTCCACACACTTTCCCCCCTTCTTTTCCACAATTGTTACCAACTATCTAACCTCATCCAGCGGAGGGTTTAAATACACAGTGAGTTCATTATAATATTTTCTTAAACAAGTCTGAGGGGTTTCTTTTCAATAGGGGTTTCTTTTTAAAGAAAAATTTGTATTCATTCGTAGTATATAAAGTAGAATATAATATAGAATTTGTTTGTTGTAAATGAAACCTCAGTGGGACATGGCAATAGAATAGGCTCCAAATCAAGCTTAGATACAAAAAATGGTAAGATCTACGGGAAGTGGGGCGGGAGCCTGCGGCTCCCGCCCCACCCCCCTAGTAAAAAAATGTATTTAGATAAGATATATAGAGACCAATTATTAACTACTGAGGGGCCTATTGCCCCCATTAGTCCCGGATAAGATAGATAGGATGCTTGGCACCCATTTCCCAATGTATCGTCCATTGGCGGCATCGCTCCTATTCCTGATGGTATTCTCCTGGGCAAAAGTATTCACGACTTGCGGGCCATATTCAAAATCAAAAATCCCATCATTCTCAATAAAATTTAAGAAGACCTTGCAGAATTGTTGAAGACATGGCCAAAGATGAAGCTTGGTTTGGCTGTCAAGTTCAACTGGCCTCGGCAAATCCAGGGGCTCAACAGAACGACCAAGGTCATTATGCCAAGTATGTTCTTGCATATTCGCCTGATTGATTGCCTCCCAACTCATAGACTTTGCAGGTATGGGGCCAAATGGTCTCGAAGAAAGTCTCTTATGGGATACTTTCCTCATACAAAAAAACATGTTTCCTTGTCAGACCTGCAGCCAACCCGGACACCATGTACATTTCTTGTGGATACGGACATGAGACGGGGTACTTTTTTAGGGGAACTATCTCGGCTGGCCACACTCTGTTCTCATTACGAGTATTACAGAGAAGCATGCGACGGTCTCGCAAACCTCTATATTGCATGTGGATACCCAGTCCCACTGGTTAAAAATTGGCTTAAATCAGAACAGACACGACAGTGGGAAAATCGTCCCTCGGTTAATCGTGAATCTAAACACGAAGACAGCGCGCAGAGCTGTGTTGTCCTTAAGTCAGAATTTAACCTGGCATGGAATTATTTCAACGCCAATGAACTCGGAGAAACTATAGTTAACTATTGGCACGAATGGATCGACAGATTCAAGTGCGGGGATTTTGATTCCCAGTTTTCTCTGGAGTATGCTGAGTGTATCACGACAAGGTCGTTCAGGACCTACAATCAGTTCCCACTGGACGTATGTCATATGACTGATGTCGTAGGCCACACACCTGAACCATTCGGCATATTCCTATTCGTACCCGGAGGCTCAGCTCTAAAGGGGACTTGTGCTGGGAATAACCAGCTCCACTCTAGTCAGTTAATGTGGTAACAGGCTACTATGGGAGATAGGTTGGCCCGGGCTGATTCGGGTCTAGAACGATCACGCCATCAATGATGTCATTCCACGGCAATGACTCAGCGGTAATTATGTGCATCAGTAAGCAATTACTCAGCGATGATGTCACTGAGTAAGCAATATTACGCTTACCCAATAGAATCTTAAGGATTCCGAAACGTTAGCTAAGCCATTCCACGGAATGGCGCCAGCCCTAAACGATGCGCTGACAGATCGTGCGAGAACAAGGCACTGCGCTTCTCTTAGGAGTTTTTTTATTACATTTCTATCTAACCCCATGTAACTTGTGATACCATCGATCAAGGCGATGCGGTTAAGGAGGTTATTGCTAGGATTCTTGGTATTCTGGCCAAGGAGGTTGCTCCCAAACTTGCAAAACTGCTGGAGGAACATCATGCTCGCCAATGGGAACGCCAGCAGAAGTAAGTCTTACATTAGGTCTAGATTGATTATTGTTATACTTAGCATGGTATGCTAGGGCTTACCATTGTGTTCACCAATTATTGGGTCATGAACTCTAATCTATGCCATGGCTGGATTTTTGTGGAGCCTTCTTCACTATGGCTCTGAAAGTTGGGTCCAGTAAGTGTTGGCATATTGATTGGAATGATGATCTCTCAGGAGGTATTGCTTGGGTCTGACCAATTGGAGTGTTTAATGGTGGAGATTTCTGTAGCCCACAGCTCAATGCAAGTATATCTGTAAGGCAGGGTCAGGTGCTGGGGGTACAAGCCAGATGCCTATTATCAAGTGGCCTTTGAGCAGGGTGGGGTGCTACCAAGCTAAGATCCACATAGGAGTAGGTAGTGGCCTAGTTTTCGGTGAAGGAGCAGGGTGGCCAGAAGTAAGATATTGAAGTAACTCCATATTGGCTACAGAAGGGATATTAGGGAGACACTGATGCTAATGTGAGCAGATCTATGTGAGCAGTAAAGACAGGTGTCAGTTAAAAATACAAAGAAAGGAAAAGGATATAGAAATGAAATGCACCATAAAGTGAGAGAAGCATGCTGATGAGATCCAGAATATAATCACCAGTAGGAGGCCTTTTTCAGGTTCCCTCTGCAAAGGTCTGAGGAAAGATGACAAAATGACCTAACAGAAATCATTAGCTGAGAGCAGTAATAAGATTTACTATAATCAAACCCTGTGCAATTTCTTTGCACCTTTTCTCTTCTCTTGATATGGCAGAGAGAACATGATGCTGGAAGACTTGTACTTCAGGTGCCTCTGGCATGTTTAGAATGGTAAGAATGGTAAGACTGAGTACTGAGTTACCATTAGCACCAGCACCATCAGCACCCTCACCATCATTACCTGGCCCACCATATACACCCTCACCACCATCTTATCCAAGAGCCTCTACATTATTATCATCACCCAATCTACCATTTCCTTTCCCAGCCTTGAAAACCCTATCCACTGAGCTTGCTGAAAATGGTTTTCAATCTTGGGCCTTTCAAAAAGTTTTCTTCTCTAGTATCATTCCTGATGCAAGCTATTGTATATGCAATTAGTTTCCACAAGGTGCTGCAGTTGAGTATGATGTGACTACTATACACAGATAAAATGCTTACAATATTGTTATCAACAAGGTTCAAATATTCTGATACCAAGATGCACACTTTAAATACTGGAATCAAGTGGGTTGCACATGTGATTTTGAGTGAGCATCACATGTATATAAGTACTATTATTAGAACACATTACCAATAGATGTATGTGTTTTACTAAGCACATCATGTGGGTAGAATAATGATGATTATTCAACCATGTAGCATGAATCTTTCACTTCTGGTCAAGCTTTCAATTTTCCTCAACAGCATCAAGGAACAAAGGTCACTTGAATTTGGAGCAAGACTCCACTCAAGCTTTAGTTATTTCTCCATAATAAGATGAAATTATACAATTATGTTTCAAGCACTAGAAAGAGAATTGATAGCTACATCTCAATCATGGACGTGATGAAGAGTTATACATTGGAGAATGTAGTGTGCGACGAGGGCCCCGACCTCTTCCAACATTACTTCCACTCCCAGAAGTCCCCGGCACGGCATTTGCACTCGTTCTTGTGCCCGTCCTGATATCTTCCGTACTCCTAACATCACCTGAACCTCCAATCGACGTTGGCTGGAGTTGAGTATTCCATGAGGATGTGGCCCAGACCGGATTTCCCGGTGGAGGTTTGCCGCTTTCAGCGATAGGCAATGGCGAAAAGGAATGGAGTTGTGATGATGACGACGACGGCGTTACGGGGCTGCTTGGGTCACCCGCCCAACCGATGAGAGTGGAAAACGAAGAAATCGGGGGAGAAGTCGGACTTGTTGGACTGGACTCTGAGTCGACGGGGGTGAATGGCAGGTACGGATCACGGATCGAGGCGACGTATCCAGCGCGGTTAGGGTTGGTCCCCCAAGCGACGAACTCGCTGCCGTCTGCGCTTGTGGGGACTACATATGGCTTTTTGATAAAGAGGGTTAGTATGAACAGAGATATGAAATGAATTCGACGTACGTGAGTTAGGTATTCGGTGGGCCCCTCAGGAATCGGGTATCCCAGATCCTCCGTACTCGTATCCTGCGCATCATACATGGGCGACTCCCACATCCCGGAACCTCCTTCCTCACTCCTTTCTGCGATGGTATGCGTCGTACTAGCCGGGAACCAATACCCGTGATCCATTTCATATCGTCGACGGTCTTCTTCGTCCTGCCAGTGAACGGAGATCGGGTGAGCGACGACGCCGAGTGATTGAGACGGCTGAGCGAGAGGTGGTGACGGGGCTCTTTCCGAGGTAGGATCGCTCGGTTGTTGCGGTGAAGGCTGCTGGACGTAATCCGCAAAGCTGACGGGGAGAGAGACGGTATCACGCCGTACGTGGGTAGGATGGGCTGGCGACGACGCAATGTGTTTCGACTTGGACTGTTCATCGCTTCCTGCTGCGACGGCTGGGTGATCGCTCCGAGATCTCACTGGTTGGTAAGGCGGTCGCCGATGAGGAGCTGGTGCGGATAGAGATCGTTTGTACATCGACGTCAACGGGACGGTCCTGAATTCCGAGGCCGACGCAGGAGAAGCTGGATCCAAGCGTTCGCGAGAACCACTTGGCCGAGTCGATGCCTTGGAGCCCGAAAGGGACAAGGCTAGGGGCGGCGGATGGGCAAACGTAAACGTCGGCGACATCGAGCTTGAGATCGGGGCAGGAGAGGAAGGTAGAGGATTTGGAGAGTTTGAGAAGAACGGAGGGATGGGGACGGAGGTGAATTCGTCTTCATCTCCGGAGACGTAGTCTTCTCCTTCAGCATCCGCAGTACCTCCCGAACCACACTCTGTCTCACTACCCTCCTCTGATTTGCGTTGTTCGCCGCTCGAAGAGGACGCCTGAGGGGTGGACGTGGGTTGAGAGCTGATTATGACAGCGTCCTCGGGATCTAGTTCTCTGGTGGCTTTCTTCGCCTTTCTCTTTGCACGTCGACTATCCTCCCATTCCTCGATGGCTAGCTCCAGCTCGACGCCCTTCTTCCCTTCGACGAGCGAGCTGACGATTTTCTCGACCCGTTTCTTGGAATCGCGAGCTCGCTCCTTGCCCTTGCCCTTGACATCCGCCGAATTCGCCGAATCGACTTCCTTGCCCTTGCCTTTTCCCTTGTCATTCGACGCGTCCTCCTGCGCAGGTTCCTTGACCTTGCCCTTCCCAGCCGGCAGAAAATCGAGACTAATATTCCCGCTGGCAGACGGTTTACTGCTTCCACCTCCGGGATTCCTCCGCCGACTCCCACCGCCACCCCCGTCCTTGATCTTGAGTTTTGCCATCGCGTTTGCGCCTGGTCTGAACCGCCAGTCCGGATAACGTTTACGATGCTCGGCCTGGGCTATTATGGCCTTTTGCTCCCACTGTTCGCGTTCTTCTTTTGGTAGGGTCTTCCAATACATGCCTACACGTGTAGAACAGCATCAGCAACGTGGTGTAACGTAAGTTTTGAGTAGATGGGACGTACCTATGATCTTGGATAGTGTGCTGTGATTCCCCTCGACCTTGCCGGGCACCTGCTGGCTCCGTATAAACGACGATCGAAAGAGGATGAACGCGTTTGGGGGGCGGGGGATGTAGGAGGCGTCACGTTTCTTCCCGTGGGACCCTGAGCGTGGTGTCCAAGCACTGGAACTTGGCTGTAGCTCGTCGTGGGTGATGGGGGACTCTGATTCGTAGGATGTTGGAGAAGACAACGCGAAATCAGGTTGCTGAGGAGGAAGTAGTGCGGACATGGTGGAAGTCGAGGTAGAGAGAGGTGGAGGTGTGGAGGAGATGGTTGAGAAGGAGAAGGGAGTCATGTCGGCGAAAAAAGTGTATGTCATGGCAGGATTGTCGACTAACGGAGGCATTCCATCTAAGGTAATAAGACATACGGTAAGCAAATGAGACGCGTAGTAGTTAACGAACGTACCTTTGTCGTCGAGCTGGTCGTTGAATTGAACGTCGTGATCACGAATGGGAGGCATTGTGAGTGAGAGAGGAAGGGGTAGATGAGACAGCGACGGTGTGCAAGTTCATGATCACAATCTGGCCTTCTCCTTTATGCTCAAACTAGGCAACCACCCTCGCACTCCTTCCATTTCCCACAATTTCAGGGAAGCTCTATCAACGCCCTCTGACAGTTCGACTGCCTCGCCCCCTCATACGTTCGTTCCCTCACAAACGACCTCTACAGAATGCCAAGTCACGAGCATCAGTTGCCATTTTTGGTTCAACAGCGCAACGCCCTCGCCTGCAGGCAAATACACCGTCAAACGTCTTTGCCTTGAGAATGGCTGTTCTGGAGGCGATGACTAGCGGGTTTCTTTGCCATATTCCTGGGTTTACTATTCAATCGATGGCGTCGTTCCTACACTTGAACCTCCAAGCTCAATTGCAAAGTGCCGTGGGAGGAGCTCATCACCGCCGACCCTATCGCTCCTGCTGGTCCATCACGGTTCTTTGCCTTGACTTGTCAGTCATCGACCATTTATCAAACTTACTAACCCTCAATAGGGTCCTCAATTACACGAGTTTTTGTAAATACCAGTCGATACTGCACACACTTCTCCGCTATTCGGTCGTCTTTCACATTTAAACTCATCCGCCTATTGCACCCAGCCCAAAGAATGGAAGGTCGTCGTGATACTCCCTACCCTCTTTCAGTTCTCCGCGGGCCGACGTCTAGAGTAGATCGCCGGCCGATCGAACTGAACGGTCGTCTCTGAATCCAGCTATGAGATGTGTGTGTTAATTAGGTATACTACCAAAATTTTTGTCCGACGTTCACTTGATCACTAACAAAGACTAGTCTCAAACGACATATTGCATTGGACCCTGACCGAGGTTAGTCGATTCAACCTTTGCTTGTACCGTATTCCACCACCTGCTCTTCGTCTATTTCTGCGTTCCACGATCGCGTTATGGTGAAATCAGAGTGGCTAGCGGAATCTGCTCGTCAATAGGTCGATCTGAATCCTGGTGTAGATAGAGGAGGAGATCTTAATCCAAGTTCGTACACTATTCCCGTTTGATGACGATCAGAAGACTGACACACTACGCCAAAGCCCAGGCCTATTTGACTCACGACTGAGTCCTACTTAACGGAAGTCGTTCCGCCGGGTCCTAGCACCATCTCTGCCTCCGAAATGATCTCGGACATCAATACTTCCTAGCTCCGTAATAGGCTCGACCTCGCAATCTCTCTCGCTCTTTCTCATGACCGCTTCACGAGTGTGTATGGAACTCTCGTCCCCGCGCTGCGATTACGAGCTTCGTCGAAGCATGACGCCGCATGCACATCGTGAAGAGAGCCGAGAATTTGTCCATGAAAGGCTGCGGCGTCCTATACGAATGACATCCAAACCGAAGGGGATACATCTCATGATCGAGAAACTTATCTCCTGCGGTGATTTTTACGCCACTATCGATTTTGCGCGCCTGCTATAAACGGACGGTATTATAAGGTTGAGATGCTCCCTTGTCGAAAGCCCCTTTGCGAATCGTGTATGACTACATTGTGGGACATCCTCAGACAGCCGATTTTTGGTCTGCTTCTGAGGGCCAAAATAATTTGCATCCTCGAGGCGGGATTTTGCGCCTGGCTGCGACTCGATTCAGAGCGCCGTATGGACCTACAAATAACGTCTACTTGCAAAGAAAGGTTACTTCTCGCTCTATGTCGATTATAGGCTCACCGATGTCACATCCGAATATCTGGACCCCTACTTTCAATGTTCATGTCGGTCTTCCTTCTCTTCAGCGCATTCCCGGAAACCACGATTGTTGAGACAATTGCTTGAGATAATGCAACTCGTGGGTATTGCGCTCCTCTTGTAAGTCTTCGCACAACTTGAATTTCGCGCTTGATAGTATATGACTAACCAGACCTTGAAGTGATATTTCTCAGAAATAGTCGGTCAAGATATTTTTATAGAAGCCCTCCTTTATTCGGTTAATTCTACTTTGGACTTGTTCACCGTTTCACGCAGGGCGAGAAATGGAAGGCGATGATTATCACTTATGTGCCCCTTCTGAGCGTCAGAGTTCTCCGCGGCCAGCCTATAATTATTTGACGCGGATATTACTACAATCGTCGGGTAATTGAATGAACTCTCGAATGAGTACCGTCAGGTCGACAAAGGTAGATATGGAAGGTAACTTGGGCGATTATTCAGGATGATGACATTACTCAGTTCGACATGTTTCTCAGGTCTCCTCGTTCTCCTTATCCAATGCCACCTAGGTGGACACACGAGCTCCACTATATTAGCTCGACTACGTCCTAGAACTTTGCTGGTTTGGTAAGGTGCAGATATCCCGAACGAGTCACGATACGTAGTGGAGATTATGGCCGTTGATGAGCGTCTCCCATCGGGCCTCTCATATACTGATAACAAAAGTCGGCTGGTCAAGTTACGCCCAGCGAACATACATTTGTCCACTTCTCATCTACCTCCTCGACGAGATTCCTCCCAGACGCCTCGTCCCTCAAGGCCTCAAGCTTCAAGCCTAGCGTATATATGGGATGTTCCATCCAGAAGCTACGGTCCAAGGAAGCAGTTCATCTCCAGTTACGAGTCAGCTAAGGACGAGCTTTGAATAGCTCCGGCGTCCTATCGTCGATATAAGGAACGATATGACGTACAAAGCTAGATCATGATGTACGTGACCGCGTGCATGTTATTTAGAGAAAGCTTACATGCTTTTGTTATCCAGCGAAGACAGGGCCAAAGTTTATTTTCGTCACCACAACGTGATCGGTGATACGAGTTCTGCGTTTACTCTAGGTTAAACGTGAAGGACTTGCCCAAAAACTGCTTTAGGGAAGTCATTTGTCACTGTGCTTGGTGAAATTCATCTACAGTAACGCTTCGAAGACAAGAGGTCATCTCTGCTATAACGGCGCGCGCAGTGCATTATGAACGATCATTTTGTTTCTTTCTCTCGCACTTTCCTACGATCGACTAAAATCCGCGGATGACAAGGGCGGACAGGTACAGGTACGAGTAAGTCAGGCGTTTATGCGTGCATATTTGGGTTGTCCCTTGTACTAAACGTAGTATACGCTCGTAGGTGAGAAAGGCATCGTGTCTAACGGTTCATTAAGTACGAGAGTTTGCGTTGTTCATGATCGTGAGTCTACTTAGCAGCGCATTCGTGCAGACGATAGGCTGCCATTGTAGCGGAACGTAGTCGACTAATGCGGCCAAGGACAAGTGGACAGTAAGGACACCGATGTGAATGACACGAGGCCATTATGCATCTCTCTCGGACATTCTAGAGCAGGGTAGCTGTTTGTCCGTGAGCTCGATCTGATAGGACATCAGCAGTGCTTTAGGGCATCATGGCCGATACTTCGATTTAGGGCACATGAACGATTTATAACACAGTTATGCGACCGAGCTCAACAGTAGTGGCTATCTTCTGGCTTTTTGATCCTCTGGAGCTGGCGTTTTATCATATGACAGAGGGTCTCTTCCGGATTTCAATTGGTTTTACGTCGCTTTCGATACCTAGAAGGTTGTGATTTCTCTAGGATACGAGGGTGAGCCTTACGCTCTAAATATTTAAAGAGTTAGAGCTTGAAGATCATATCACATCGCAAGCTAACAAACCATATCAACAGCGAAACGTATACTATTGTGA
Organism: Pleurotus tuber-regium; assembly: GCA_014058305.1. NCBI lineage: Eukaryota > Fungi > Basidiomycota > Agaricomycetes > Agaricales > Pleurotaceae > Pleurotus > Pleurotus tuber-regium. The sequence goes on along the minus strand of JACFYU010000014.1, from coordinate 478,074 downwards.
AGGCTGCGGATATGTTAGTAATATATCTAATAATATATGTACCCAAAACGTACTATGTCCCTATCAATATTTACCGTCTTTGATAGAGAAATATTGGCGATCGGAAAGGTAAATACCACCTCGTCGTTTCCGGTTGAAATCGCACGATATCCAGTTGAGACAGTCGTAAAGAATCACCGTAGCGACGGTCTAACACGCAAAAGAAGGTGCTAAACAATGGGCTGGAGGAATGGACCTTTTTTGAGTCCCGATCACAGCCATAGTAGATCAGACTCTTCGCGAGATTGGCTCCAAATATCAGACTCCAGTTGCAATAAGCCAGGTACTACACTGCGTCAAAAATATCAGGTACAGGCTTCGTATCCTCTATAGATTATGAGCATACGAACCATTAAAGAAGGCGGACCCACCGTAGTCCTCGAACAACCCTCGAAGTGATGAAACGGGAAGCAGATCTCATTGTCCCTTAGAATACAGATCCGGACGACGACGACAGGATAGAACGGAATACACATAGCCACTTTCTCAGCTTGGAGGTTTGCTCTGATAACCCTCGGGGAGCTGAGACTCGAGAGTGTTTCCATCGCATACAGGGTCGTGCTCGTAGTCTGTAGATGAACGACCAACGCTTCAAATGTTACTTCTTTTCCATCGCCCAAACTTCCTGAAAACAGATACAACCGACTGCAACCTTCACATGGCCGTAAAGTCCGAGCTACAGTTCCTGCTACCGCGCGCCACCAACGTCGAAGGCAAAACTGTGACAAGTCTTGGTCAGAATATCAGAGCAAAATGGGCGGAGAGTGTTACATAGGAATTTAGACGCGATTTGAAGGAGAATTGATGAGCGTGCGATATACGAAGAGTTCCTTCTCAGGCTTTGCTCGTTATAACGTTTTCGTGCCCAGAGACTACAACAGTGGTATGGTAAGATTAGCGGCATAGCAGTGTATGGTATTCACTCACTGTTTGCAATTAAGGTGATACAGTCGACTCTCCCATAACCCATAGTGGTCCGTGGACACCCAGGATCATGGGTTTTGGGAGAGTATGGGATCCGGGGAAGTTCCCAAAAAGGAAATTATTGGATTATCGTAAATTATGATGAATTATCACTAGTTTGACCACCTACAAGTAAAGTAATCAGTAGTATGTGTTGATTCCATGGCACACAAGGCTTCCAAGCGAGGCTACCACAAGAATACCTTGTGAGAGGCAGGTCCACATATTGGTTTCTAACACACTACCCCGCATCATCATTATCGTCTCCACCATTAATTTCTGTCATCTGCTCTACCTCAAGCACACTGAGAAGTAATCTTGATATAGGGCAACTGCCAAGGCCAATACAGCCTCTTCAAATGCTATTTACTGGAGCGAGACAACATGAAAGTACACTAGATATGGGTTATGAAGGCCTCTACCAGCCATGGGTTATGGGATAGTAGAGAGTTATGGGTTTTTTAGTGGGAACGGGATCGGTGGACTCAAAAATCCATGGGTTATTGGAGGTTATGGGTTGTCAGGAGTATGGGTTAGGCTCAGTTAAAACGGTAATTCATGAGAAGTTGGTAAAAGTCGTGGAAAAGTCTGCTCAAGGCCTGCTAAGTCAGGTTAGTCGGGAGAATGTGAGAATGAGTACATTTAGTCATTTGTAATATTTATGTCACAGTTTGTGGTTACTTCGTAATTTCAGCAGTCATGCAAAGTCACAGTCAGTCAGGACAGATTGTAACAACGCCACCCTGAAACTTGTGATGCCTTCAGTAATTGCTATTGGCTGATACCATTTCACGATCTGTCCCGATTTCCTGAGACTAACCATGACTATGCATGACTGCTGAAATTACAAAAGTAACCAAAAACTGTGATATAAATATTACAAATGACTAAATGTACTCATTCTCACATTCTCCCGACTAACCTGACTTAGCAGGCCTTGAGCAGACTTTTCCACGACTTTTACCAACTTCTCATGAATTACCGTTTTAACTGAGGGTTAGGGGAGAGTCGACTGTAGTTCCCCAGCGACGATTACATAATATTCTAAGTACTCCCCAGTAGCTTCCGTGCCTGTTTAAAAACGGCACCGCGGTGCCTTTAAATAACTCGGCATGATCTGTGGGAAAGCGGCATTGGATATTCACGCCTGGCGTCTATTGGTAGCAGTCACTGAATGGACGCTACTCATTTGGATCCTGTGCCTTCTACGCTCGTCCGAGGATTTGAGATGTAAGCTACTGCAAGATTGTTGGGCCGCTTTTTGAGCGCTCAATATATGCCAAGATTCGGTCAACCAAGCTATCCCCAGAAGTCACAGGCTTTCTATGCGAACAGAGTAGGATTTTCGTCCTTGTCTCATCCGTTTGGTTCATTCTAACTGCGAGTTTGCAGATTTCCGTTCTCGGAATAAACGGTGTCATGAGATGCATCGATCATGCGACGTTGCGAAGAGAAGCTTAAGGAGGGGACCTCGTGGATCTCTTGGTTTCATGGACTATGTGCTCATCCAACCGATAGCTGAAGCGCTCATGATACCGATACTCCGCTTATTGGCCAGAAGCTGGGCGAGAGTATAATCTGCGCGAAGTTAGCATATAACGCGGTGCATATGTCCTTATGAAGACACTGGCTAATCCGGTACGTCAGTGACTCGTGAGTCTGAGTAATGACTAGATCATTTGCTTTGGGTTAGTTTCATTCTTTTACCGCGCTGCGACTATGTTCCGGTCCAATACCCAAGCTACCATTGGAACGAGAACCTCTAATTTTAATCCTTCTACTACTTTCCGTTCATCCAACGTCCCACGTCATCCTTTTAACATTTTCTCACTTGGGCCGCATGGTCCTACTTATGGATCGGACCATAAGACATCTCTCAGGTACTTAAAGATTGTTATCTTTGGCATTCATCGTCTGAAGACCTGCGACCTATCAATCAACACATGCAGTGACATATTCTGGGTAACGTTGGAACTACACTTGCTACGCTTCCTTGCTATGCGCTGGCATCAGCTTTGGCCGGCCCCGTCAAATGAGAGCACGCGTACGTTGGTGACACCCTATTTACCGCTCAGGTGAGTGGCTCCCGTGCCCAGTAAGCGTTTGATTATCTACCCTTATGAGGCAAGTCTCTACAATTTCCCCCCCACGCTTGGGAGCATCCCCAACTTAGCTCGCTGGCCAGTCAGACACTTGCTGCCCATTTCTTTCGCCTATTGCTATTATCCAGGATGCGCGTGCTCGTTACGAGGTACAGACGGTGTGCTGGCAGAATCGGTTCGGGCCGCTGAAAACCCTTCGACTAACGAAGAGCAATAGTTCTTTCCCCATGAAGCTAGACAACGGCGGTACTGCAAGTGTTGATCAACTTTTACGATATCGTATTCGCACTTATCCCGTATTTTGTCATTTTTCCGGAATAGTCCAATTGGATACCCTAGGGCTATGTTCGCTATTACGCATTGAAAAGGACGATGAGGTGGCAAGAACCTTGAAAACCGTGTTCGTAGTTCCTAATTGGCATTTCTCTTAGTTTCCAGTTGCCATCTTTTCGATTGCCGTCATCCGGTGTTGCAATTGCTACACATGGATCCCCCATTCCTGTTTTGGCGTCAGTCGCTTCCGTTGAAGATATAATAAACAGGGTTGAACGCGGTATCACCGCCAGGTTGCATTTACTCATCGACGCCTGCGATACGGTTCTCTTCCACTCTCATTCGGAGACGCCTGCGCGCATTTTGCAATGATTTTCTGGATCTCGCTCGCTTTTTGCTTAGCCGTTATTCGACCTGTTTTGGGACAGCAAATATGGGATATTGTCAGTCGTGCCCACTTTGACGATGCTTGAATCTTCTTCGCTCACTCGTCGACGATCCTAATTTAGTGGGCGACGACGTGGGATCGCTCAAAGCTATTAACGTACACCAATTTAGGATCACCTGGGCCAATCAACTTCGTGTCTCCTGGCCCGATCGGTAGCGCAGATATATCGGTCAACGACGCACAGCAATTCCAGACCCTTCTCGGATTCGGAGCATCGCTGAGTATGTGCTTTCCAGTCCATCTTGTCCGTCAAGTTGCCGATAGTCATTACCAGCTGATTCTTCCGCGCTAATCCTGAACAATCTGAAGGTAACATTCTCACCGTGTATCTGCTATGCCATGAATCATGGATTATAATCAAGAGCCGAAACCCTACAAACTACCGCAACCTTCTTAGCTATTTGTTTTCAGCCGCCGATGGCGCAAATGCGGCTGGCCTATCATATATCCGCGTTCCAATGTAATGATCCCATCTCTGCCGCCTCTGCTAATTTTCTCATTCCTTTCGTTGAATTCAGTGGTGCTTCAGACTTTTCAGCTAGCCGTAAGTATTGCCTTTACAAGATTCTCTGTCTGGCGCTTATCGTCTCGCCATCAGTATATAGCTTTGACGATACGCCTGGCGATACTTCATTTAACAACTTCAACATCAACAGAGCGCCGTCTTACCTGTTTTCCGTTCTGAAGGATATTATTGCCGTCAATAACCTTGTCAAGGTCCACATTGTGCCTTGGTCACCGGTGCGTAGACCTCGCGCACGTCTGTACTATATTTGTCGATCATCTCACTTTTTTTAGCCTGGGTGGATGAAGGACAGCAATACCATGAATGGCGGCTCCCTTCAATCTCAATACATAAGCGCTTGTCCGTTTCTTCCTATAGATATTTTTAGTGCTTTCCCACCGACGACTGAATAGACCCCACCTATCTCCTCAAAGCCGTTCAAGGGTTCCAGAACCAGGGTATCCGTATCTACGCCATTTCGATCCAAGTATGTCTCATCTTGCCTCAACAGCGTCTAAGGGTCGCTTAATTGGATTAATGATGGCTTATAGAATGAACCACGGAACAGTAACCCGACCTATCCCACCTGCCTGATGACGCCTACGATTGAAGGTCAAATCGGAACTAGCCTTCGGACGTTGCTGAATAACAATGGACTTGGAAATGTCAAGGTGGTGGGATTCGAGGTAAATCACGGTTTAATGCATATTTCTACTATGCTTCTAACGTGCCGGCGCACTAACAGCACAACTGGGATCTTACAAGCACATACCCGATTCAATTGGCAAGCAGGTTACCACGGTTCCTGAGGACAACTCAAGCTAACCCACAAATAGATGCAACAGGCTGGGAACGCATTTGCCGGTGCTGCTTTCCATTGCTATGGTGGATCGGTATCCGATCAGGATCAGTTTCGCAATGCTTTCCCATCAAAGGTACGTCTCTTAGACTCCGTAAACGCCTCGTGCGTTTCATGAACTATTATATTAATGTCCTCCGCATATATAGGAAATTTACTTCAGCGAATGCTCCGGGACGTTCGGCTCAGATTGGTGGAGCGACATCAAGGTAGGTACTTCATATGCTTTGACTTCGGATTTTGCTTTTGCACTCTTCTTGCGCTTTTGCGAGCTCGACCCTGCTTCCCCTTTACCAATGCACGATATCGATAACAACCGAAGTACTGACACATCATGACATCAGTGGTACATGGATAATCTGTTCGTCTCTTCGAAATACAGTAGCTGCGCCAGCTTATCACGCTTATCACCTTTATAGATGGATAGGCAGTATCGAACATGGTGCTCAGGTGGTAAGCTCATATCTGTTATCTATAATGCTCGTCGAAGATTGATCGCCGTCTATTTACCCTAATTCATATAGGCCCTTATGTGGAATATCGCATTAGATAGTGCCGGCAATCCCAAGACGCCGGGGACAAATAGCTGTGGAGGCCCAGGCTGTCGACCTTTGGTGACAGTCAACAGCGACGGCAGCTGGAGTGTAAACCAAGAGTGTTCGTAAAGCGTACCAACATTTCTATCTACATCGAACTGATCAGTTAGCTCCTAGTCTACTCCATGGCTCAGGCATCAAAAGCCATCATTCCCAGAGACGTTGGCGGCCCCTTCGGCAAACGGATTGGAGTCTCCGTTGGAGGCTCTTTGAATTGGGCGCTGAGAGTAGGGGCTTACGTTACAGGGAGAACCAATCCGAGTGATTGGCTAAGATATTCGCTTGTTGTACTTAATTGTGAGCTCGTCCTGTGTTGGCCGTCTACGTCACTAATGCGGTGACTACTAGGGAATGATAATGCTAGTGCAGGATGGAATCCTCAGTCCGTATCAGCAACGATCAGTTTCCGCGGAATGCAGGTGGGTTGTATAGTATCAGCAGCTATAGCACACTCAACCGGAGGTACCAGGCTAAGTATACTTTCCCTGTGGGTGTGACTACGCTGTGGTAAGCCTCGCGTCACTTTCATCTTTGCTTTCCTATTAATCATTATCCCTTTGATAGGTGGTACGCACCTGCAACGGGTAGTCTCACGGCCAATAGTACATTCCATCTCAATGCTACTTCAACTCCCTTCAATGAAACATCCTCGACGTTCTACGCAACACCCACGACATTCGCGAATGCTACCATCGTGAAGGGTTTACCCTCTTTGCCAACAAACTTAGTACCATCCGCCCGCCAGGTATATGATCAGCCTGCACAGCCGAATGTCAACGCGACCACAAATGCTCGAGACAGGCCAACCGTCACCGCAAGTGCGTTCCTTGAGAAAGCAAGTAGCGCTCAGGGTCACAATACTGTGGCTTAACCACACTATACTGCTTCCCGCTGTGCAAGTTGCACGGTACTTATATGTAACGTTATTACAACCTCTTCAAAGTGTCTTAATTGTTTCATCGTCTCAGTTATGTGATTGGATTGCTTTCCATTAAACATGTAATTGTATATGTACCGGTTGAATCAGTCAGCCTCTTCGTGTATATTGCTCAGCCGCATCACCCCATCAAATGTGGGTTTCGTGTTTCTCTGGGCGAGTCCTAGAAGACTAACATGAATCTCGACATGCGAGTCGTTAAATGGGCACATGTCCCGCCCCCCGACATGTCAAATTTGAGCTCGGCTAACAGTGGCCACAGGTCCCTCGTTGCCTACACGAACCATGAATGATACTTGGCATAGTCATTATACGTTATGACATTATCTTCCATGATTGTCATGTAATATGTAATGCAGGGATGTTAAAGGGTGCGATGTGCAGATCATCGACCGAAGAACGCAGTAATAGTACATGGGAGTAGTGTACAGATATATAACATCATAGAAGGCATGCGTAGCTTGATGTACGTGGAAGAGAATACAATTGTCCATTCAGTATGATCCTCCAGTGTCTGGAATGAAATTTTGCATGAAGCACATCCACAAAATCCCGAAACAATAAAAAGAGAAGCGACAGCAATGCAACGAAAGCTAGTGAATAATAACGATCGAAGAATGGTTCTGACGTAAGGTATTTTTATGATTTGATATACTTGCATCGCCATGAGACGGCCGTCGATCAGGCCTTGCTGAACAGAAGTTTGCCAGTCCCATTTCCCGACTTATCCAGCTCGATTCCAACAAGGCGCGTCTTTCCACCAAGCCAATCTAGCCTGCGGACGCCACCCTCCCATCCGCCGCCCATCTTTATGCACCTCTTCTCATATGCCCTCGTAATTTTGCGCTGAGCACGACTGCCATGGCCGAGCTGCTCCCACTCTTCTTGTGTGATCCTCGTCGCAAGCGTTGTATGGAGGGCATACAAGATGTCCAAGTTGGTGACGTGAGGAGGGCCCGACGAGGTAGAAGAGCTTTGCTTACTCGATCCGGAATGCGAGCCGTGAATATAGAAACGTGGCGCTGATTTCGGCTTAGACGAGGAAATGTGCGATGGGCTGACTATGATTGGCCAAGGCAGTTTGTCAGACTTGAGAACGAGCCTCGAGTTGGTCGGAGGGTTAGTGGCTGGTTGGGCAAGGGTTTCGGCTGAGACGGCGAGGTTTGTACTCTTATCAATAACCGAGCGAGAGGAAGGCGTGAACGTTGCATCGTAGGAGATCGGCGCATTGTGAAGGCGACTGCATGCAAGTAGTGGGTGTACGTGCAATGTGTTGCTAGCCGAAGATGAACGAGGGTCATTTTTGAAGGAGACATGGGCATCTGCCCTCGAAAGTTGAGAAAGAGCGTCTGAGAATAAGCATGCGATACTCACGGGGTGCATCACTTCGTCCATGCCATGTGTGGTTTTGCTTGAGGATCGGACGAATTTCGACACTGCTTCTACCCACGCTGCCCGAGCTGGAAGTACGTGGAGGCGCGTAAGCTGAGGTGTGTCCCGAGCTGGACCCAGGGAATATCGAAGAGCTAGATGCAGTTCGTGAACTGCTGAACGAAACCGTCGGAGTGTAAAGAGGGTACGGAGAAGCTGATATGCCGACGATATGAGAAAGGGTGCAATTGATATAGTGTCAATAGATGAAATGAAATACATAGCCGAAATACGTACGACGATCGCCTGCTTTGTAACTTGAGCTCCTATACAACGGTGTACGTGTTGACTGCTGTGAGAGTGGCTGTCCGGTTGTCTGGTTTCGCGAACGAACAGAGCCCGAGTCGTATGTGGGGTAGCGTAAAGGAGACGGCGTAGTTGTCCTAGGACCGAAGCTACTGGAGCGCGCACGTCCGTCGACTGATGACGCAGCGGAAGGAGTGCTCCCAGGAAGCGCGTATATATAGCTTCCATTGCAGTTGGCCGCTGCTTGAGGAAGGGAGCTCGAGCGTTGGTGCTTCGTCTGGGTACCGCTCGAAGTAGATGGAGTGGCTGGTTGACCGCCGAAAAAGTTGCGCCAGTAAGAAGGCATAATATGGTCGTTGGGGAGACTAGTATATCGATACGGCAAGAAAAGCGCGTAGATACGGGCTATCGAATACTGGGAGGACGATGGAGCGGTGGGGTGAACCACTGGGGCTCTTTTATAATAATAAGTGACTCACGAACTTAGCCGTCAGGAAAAGGCCGGACGTATAGGAAGCCTATCAAGGAACCTTATGCATGGAAGGATTTCATTTCGCAAGGCAAGCGATCGGATGAAGTAAGTATCAAAGAGGGAGGGTAGGTTGTGAAGCTATTTCGAGAACCCAGAAGGCTGCGAAGAATGCTGTTGATATCGCGTGAGGGGCCAAGTGAGGCGCAATGCCAGAAACCAGGGATAGAATGATGATACCGATATCTGCGCATGCCCTTGGGGGTAAGGTAGAGTGTCTGGATTCGACCAAAAAAGTCCATGTCTGCCTCATGGGCCACCCGCCACAACCGGCGGATATGTATGCCCCTAGCAAGGAAGGCTCCCGCTAGAACTGATAGCGGTGATGGTGAGGTAAACGCTGGAGTGATCCATCAAGTAAGGCTAGTAAAGGACGCACCTGATGGGTAACAACGGCGCAGTCTCATGACTCCTAGAATAGCTGCCTTGAGGTGATGTGTGCGTGGAGAACGCGTGTATGTTTAGGGCAGGTCAAAGCGCGTTTCCAAGGAAGTATTCCTTCGACTCCGGTAAGTCAAGGTACGAATCCTAAATGTAAACTACAAAGTTAAAGAGTGGGTAGTAGTCGAAGGCTGTATGAACTATAACGAACATTGCTATCGCCCAAATCAAAGGCGTAGCAAAGAGGAGCAAAAACCATTGCGTCATTAAAACCCGCATATACACGAGGCAAATATGTAAACCTTGAATAATATAGCGTGAATATGTCAGTAAATCAGAAATACTCGTGGTATCTAGATTCTAGGGATAGTCAGGAACCCCTAAGCACAAGCGACAATTGGCGAGCAGAAGTAGGGTCTATAAATGAAATCGGGCACGCTTACCAGCCTGAGAGATCACCTGGCGGGTCCATGATCCCCCCGCTGGAGCTGTCCGACTCTTAACCACGATGATGGCCGTAATTCGACAAGCCCGCCTCGCCCGTCTGGTTAATAAGACTGTACAGTGAAAGGCAAAGTCGTTGCCTTCATTATACATACTCGAAGAGCAGCTTGCGAAGACGTAGGTTCATAATAACCCCTGCCCCTGGGCATAGTTGCATCGGCGGATCCCTTTGCGAAAATCGTACTAATACGGCCGGGCCACAATATGGGTTTGTAGACAGAGCGAAGGCGATCTGGAATAAGCTCACCTCATTGGGAGAGTAGAGTGTTTCAATCAACCGGGAAACGTAGCAGCGGTCATTCCATCGACCTGGCAGGAGCTCACTCGTTCAGAGTTGAGAACCAGGGTACGCGAATCACTCCTGGGTGGAGGCTGACGTCGTCTTCCTTCAGCAGATACGGCGGACTCGCTGACGATCACGAATTCAAGGAAGGTGAGGAGCAGGCTAGAAGGTTGAGCGTCCGTCTCTGACGGAAAACTTCGAGGGTATCTGTGGTGCGTAGTCTCCATAGTTCGGAGATAGGAAGTCGTCTGATTCGTCCGCCAGGCAGTGCGGAAAGAGGGTGAAGATGAAACCGCTGACCACTTCAAGCAAGCAAATTGCAAATAATCGCGCGAACCCAGCAAAAGAACCTTGCACTCCGCTGAAGTTGAGGTTTCGTTATCGCCGCAGCGCCCCATCCAGCCGTATGGAATCACCATATGATGCAAGCAACCCATGGAGTTGATACCGAACACGCCCAGGTGCCACAGTGATGCACGAACTGTGATCAAATGGCGTCAACAATGAACGTTACTGGCTCAAGATATTCATAGGAGTATGCATACCAGTAAGCGTGTATCTCTTCCTCTGAGCACCGTATGTGAACGCGTGCCCATTTTGACGACCCTTCTACCATTCGGGGGGGGGCATCCGTCAATCAAAATTTGATTGGGGTCGTTGGCTTGAGGAGCAGAACAACATGCATCAAAGCTCGTTCGTCTATCTGCTTATGGAGAAAATGGTCGGAAAAGCATTTCGTAGGCATCCGGAGCTAAGAAACGAAGCGTTTACATGAGCCAAAACACGCAGAAAAAAGCACATCAGAGTCGAATAGCTTGTTTTTTTTGTAGGTAATAACAGGCCAGCTGACACTGTCTAAACGAAGAGGCGTGGAAGCGGGGAGTACAGAGTACCAATCACTGGCACAAGGTTACGATGAAATAAGCAAAGGCACCGCTGCACACTCCAGGTGCTTGATATTATGATAGTGTGTGCACGAAGTTTTTACGACACATACCTTGGTCACAGGTCCGCGACTCTTAGATCCTTGAATCGCGAGGCCAAGCAAGGTTTTATCAAGAATTACGGACAGCGTGTAAAGTCTTGATACGAAACATGAACTATTTGAGGCAGAGTCAGCATTCAACAAGTTCGTCATGATTACGGGTCCGGAATGTAATGAAGGATCCGTTACTTACATTAGATGGAGGGCTTAGGGCGCTTATTTTTAAGAGGGTGGGTATTGAAGTTGCCGGTTGCCGGTTGCTTCTGCCGGACAGGATATTAAGTCCGCGTGGCCAAGAAGGCGCCAATCAGGTTGATTTGGTCCAAAATAGGTAAAGGGGACCCCACATGGCTGGTTCGTCCATATTAGGCAATAGCTGTTATTGCCATGGCGCGGCTCCAGCCGTTTCAAGCGCAGCCGAACGGCGCCGCGGAGATACTTCTTTCCCAGCACTTGGCTTCATGCCCAAACAGGAACCTCGCAGACTTCATCTTTGCCCCCTATTAGGAGGCCCGATTATCCAGCCACAGGTCTGATACCTTTTTGACTGTTTGGGAGCACTCAACTGGTGGGTAAACTAGTCCAAATTGGGCCTCCAGCTGGTGGATAAGGTATCTAACCCTCCAAAAATTGCTAAAAATTGCCAAAAATTTGAAAGAAATTTGAAAATTGCTACAGAGATTATGCAACCTACTGGGGGGGTGGTGATGTAGTGGGACCATTATACAGCTGCCATTTACACCCTGGCAGCTGCCAGCATGTGGCCTTTCTGAACGCACAAGCTCACTTGTTTGATTCCCCATCTTTATGTATTCTTTTGCCATTGCTGGCACAATTTCATTCTCCCACTACCAATCAATTGCCTAGAAAGGCAATCTCTTCTTTATCACCACATCTTATCTAATCTCATCAGTATGTTACACTGAGCCACATGAACATATGTGAGACATATGTAGAACAAATTCAGTTCAGTTTCACATATGTGACACAGATCCAGTACATATTCAGTTCAGTTACAGATCATATTTCATGGAAAACATATGACCTACAATTGTCAAACATATGTACCACATATGCACTACATATGCATTACATATGATCTACATATAATCTACACATGATCTACATATGAGTTGAATTTGAACTGAAAATGGTCTGAATAACCCAATACATAATTTATAAATGATCTTTCAGTATATTCTAGCTGTGTTGAACTAAGGCTTTCATGGTAGTATTCATTACGCTAAGGTAAGACATGCACAAAGCTAAATAACAAGACAATACATTGTAGTAGTTAGAGATAACCTATAGAATGAGTTTGTATGTACAGTAGAAGGAAGATGTTGAATGGGGAGATGGGGGCATGGATTAGGAAGGTGGTGACTGAGGATGAGGTATACAATGGAGAGGAACAAGATAGGTGGTGTCAAAGGGTAGGTGGTGATGTTGAAGCAAAGGTGAGGGTGTTGTAACAGAGGTGGGGCTGTATGTTGGGTGGTGTGGCATTATGAAGGTATTGAGTAAGAGGTGGTGGTTCTAAATGAGGTGGTAGGATATCAAGTGAGGGTGTGGGGGTGTTGGAATGGAGGTGGGGGTGTCAGGACAGAGGTGGAGGTGTCAATAGTGAGGCAGGAACATAGTGGGGTAGTTGAAACGAGAGTGGGGTGTTCAAGTCACACTGGGGGATGTTGAGATGCAGGTGGGGTGGCTGCCCCCCGTGTTCTGTGTACCAACTACTTTTGGGGTATTACTGTACTTGGTGTTGATGTTGTTCAAGGAAAATGGAGGTGGGAATGAGAATGGGGGTGAATGAAATAGTAGGGCAGAGGGTTCAGGACAATGCTGGGCAGAGTTTGAACTTGTGGCCCAATCAGGTACTTGAGGATTTGAGCAGTGGGGGTATTAATACAGCACTTTGGCTATCATGCCACTTGTGATAATGTGCAACTCAACTTTGAGCACATTGGTTTAATCCCTGCTGTTGCCAGTATCGATAATTATTATAACCTTCTTTTTTAAGAAGCCAAAAATTAACTTGTACAAATAAGTTGTAATTGATTCACATAAGTACAATATGTGCTACATATAAATTGAGATCATATTCAGATTAATTTCAGATTAATTTCAGTACTATTTATTCAGATTCAGTTCAGATTGGGGCTTGATTTACAATTTGAGCACATATGAACTTTCTCACTACATAATCAATAAATCTGTTCTATCTTGAGTTCATAATCATGTCATATTCAGTATATATTCAGTACATATGTAGATCAATTTCAGTACAGGACTACATATGTGGTACATATGTTAACATGACTGAGTGTAATAACAGCACATATGTAGACCAGTTTCCATACAGGACTACATATGTGGTACATATGTTGACGTGGCTGAGTGTAATGACCTCAATCTCATCACCGATCTCTGATCATCCCAATCACTTATGTAGCATGTGTACAGTAAAGGTTTCTGGCATTGTCTGGGTCCAGTACTGTGGAGCCACCCAAAGTAGATTGCCTGTGTCAGATAGCAAAACAAAAACAAACAACCTTAACCCCATGTTGACTACTCAGAGTTGGTCACCCAAAAAATTGGGGCAGCAAGCGTGAAATGATCCAGCTTCACATCGTGTCTCCCGAGCCCATGATCAGCCTGGTTTGGCAAAAATGCATTGGACTTGGAACCTGGGAAAAGAAGAGTGTGGGAAGTTGGGTCTCTGCCATAAAAGAAATTGTGATTTATGTAGCATGTCTGCCAACAGGCTGAGACCTGATTAGGGGGTGGGAAGAAAGGATATTGGGTAATCTGCTAGCTACTTTAGCTAACCACTTATCATTCCCAGATTGGGTAGCCTCAGTTCCATTCAACTGCTAAAAGCAGTTGGACACAGGAAAGCAGATAGCCCCAACAGGCTGTTAAGATAGTCATGTAGTTACATACATACAACTCTGATAGAAACCTTATTTGTCCTTGGGTTTAGCAATTTCTTCACTGCTGCCAAAATTCTACTTTATTGGGTAAATAACGGGAACACCATTGCCCAATAATATTAGATACAGTACAAACTGCTTGCTGTAAGTGGTCAATGAGCCACCAGATGTCACCAGTGTAGTTAACAAATGGCAGAGACTCTAAAGGAAGAACAATGAGCTGGGGCCACAGACCTAGTGGCTGAGTGGTGGATGTGTATCTGACTCCCTCCTAAACACCTGTTGACTGGTGGATAATGTCACTGACCTTGTGTGGGAAATAGACCTTAAACTGGTTGAATATGTCAAATAGTGTCATCACGAATCATAGGACCATAGAGACAACATGCTGCTTCAGTCTACAACCCTTTATATTCAAGGCACATCCACAACCAGCCATTATAGTGTACATACCATGTAGCCAGTAACAATATGCTTCAGGTAATGCTAATGTAAAGCACCAAGCACCATGTTGCAAAGGATGTTTAAATTTTCTATGAGAAAAAGGATAAATATCAGTATTTGTTAAATACAGAATCCAGTTCTACTACTAAAACGGACTACAAAAAGGTATTGGCTTCAACTACTGAGGTGCAGAGTTGTGCTGCCCACTAACTAGCTAATTACCTTGAACTTCGGAGATCAGAGATCGGAGTTATGGAGTAACACCGGAGAGCGGGATAAGAAGGCAGAGAGTGTAGGGAATGGAGATGCGGAATACTGGAGAACAGAGATAGCACGGAACTCAAGTTCCTTAGTAGAGAAGAGAAACATATTAAGTTGATATTCGAACTGAAGAAATATCTACAAGTAACTACGGCTGAAATACTGTGAAGGTAACTTAACATGCAGAATACATAAGTTAGTCCTCATGGTAGCTAAGCCTAAGTTTCCCTTGATAAGTAAGTAATTCTACAGTAATACCTAAGTTCATATCTACACGTGCTAAGTCCGTATGTACATCCCTTGATCTGAATGTGTCCAATAGTCTGATAGTCCAAAGCTGATGTCCAGTTACGGGAATGGTCATCTGACCGGGGCTAGGGGCTAGGGGTTTGCATGTGAGTAACAGTATTGCATTACAGCTGATTCGGACTTTCTTGAGACTGAACTCAATTTCATTTTCCACTTGCAACCACAAAACTTCCTTTTTGGGACATTTGTCAGCTACCCCTATTGTGTCTTAATGAGCAGTAAGAAATCATACACTGTTGTATCGGTGTCAACATAAGGGGTTTGTGTTACTCCAGGATCATGCTTTGAGTCATTAAACATGAGTATTGTGCCGATGATGGTGATACTGACCAGAAATACTGTCAAATACATCTTATGAGACTATGCTCTCAGTGATTCCAAAAAAGGAGATTTTGTGGTTGCAAGTGCAAAATGAAATGAAGTTTAGTCTCAAGAAAGTCAGTGATAATTGTGACTGGTTTTCAAACATGGACCCGTACATGCCATGCTCTGCAATGGCCCACTTACACAAGTCGGAAAACTAAGAACGTACCACCAAAGTGAAACGCAATTTTCGAAGCTAGTCATCTGACGCGTCATCCAGTTTATGGCCAACACCATATTTTATCGTTCGCGTGGTAGCTAGCAGGTCTTTTGACAAGAGTTTGTTACGTTCAGCATTAGTGGCCTTGCAACTCAAGGAGTAACGCTGAGTTGAACGTCGAACGCAGACAAGCGCCCGTAACAGCTTGGCTTACATAAGCGAAGTGACTGTAATGTACTACCACCAGATCTATTGAACTTGTTTCATTATTCATACGAAAAGTTAGCAGACCCCATTTTGCTAAGACTCCTCTAGATTCAATCCATTATTCAACGCCAACATTATGACTTCTCCCGCTTCAAGTATTCTTCGAGAAGAGGTCAATTCGAGGGTGCTACTTGCCCTGTACGACCTAACTTTCCGTTCTCAAGCCTAGCTATCTTCGCCTTAGGAGTATATGTGCCTAATTGGTGATGCCAAATCTTAGCTCGAATCAGGCCTGACATCTGGTAGCTGGAAGAGAGTAGGTGCGCAGGGGAGGTCCCTCTCTTGTTAATTTTACTCATCCGCATACTTCGGTCCTTGGTAGCCTGCCGTTCCGCTCGGCAGCCACCCCGCATTTCTATTGAATCGTCCCTCATATCTCAGTTCTTCGAGACTCCTGTGGGCCCAAATGATCGTATTATCACTCGGTCTAAGTTTATGCTCGACTACGGCCTTAATATCTTTCGCAGGCGAGTTAAGAGCGCGACCAAGGTATGTATGGCTTGGAACATCGACTCATCAGTAAAATATCATAAATACTCAAACTCGATATACTTTTTCTCCGCCGCCAGCGTCACTAATTCAGATTCCGTATAGTGCGCCATGAATAATGCCTTTATGCCCTTCTTGAACCTGATAACATCCACGTCGTTATCTGCAACGGCCAGACGTACATCCAGAAGACACAATACATGCCTCAAGCACTCTTCTTTCTCCACCTCGATCTCCCTGCCTTCCAGCCACTTCTCCATGTCATATACCTTTTTGAAAACTTCGGCGGCTGCCTCTTTCGAGTCGATCAACTTACTCTCCTCCGTTTTTGCATCCTGGAGTCCTTTCTCTAGCGAGGTATACATTTGGGCAAGTTTGCAAAGTAGGCTGGCCTCCTCTTCCGCAAGCTCTCTCATATAGGTGTGGTCCCATCCGAGCTTGTTGCGCCTCAGTTCCTGATCTCGCATGTGGCTACGTAGGAAGTTGAGCTCGTCTTCGCTTCCAAATATCCAACCGAAGAACCCCTAAAATATCTTAAGCCTCCTGAATCACGTCAGAGGATGCACGTACATCAATCTCTTTCTGTTTCGAATAAAAACGGTCCTCAGCATCAACAAAATCCCTTTGAGCTTCCTCAAACGTTTCCCATCGACGCTGCTGTTCCCTGACTACAGCAGTTCGCTCCGCGTGCAGGTCTCTCTTGAAATCGTCAAGCGATTCCATCAACTTGTATATCTGGGCTTCTTCTACGAAGACATCTTCCGTCTCTATCCCGAAAGCTTCGAGTGTTTCCCTTGCCTGGTTTAATAGATCCTCGTAGCGAAACTTTGCCGTTTTGACTGCGATAAGAACAGACTCTTCATGATCGACTTGCTTGGTGTCGCCAGAAGGACCCTTGTCAAATCCAACAAACTCTCGAAGGTGTCGTCCAACTTGTCGTCAAATGCAGCGTCGAGTTCGACTCTTGCTTTCTTGCACTGATTGAAAAACGAAGAAACATGTTCGTGACACCTCGAACTTTCGGTAAGCAAAGTCTCTGTCTGTCGACGTTGTTCATCTGCTTATACGCATATTAGTCGTAGCCAAGTTCAGCTGCCGCGACAGCTTACCTTTACGACTAGAAGGATCATTCAGAAAGTCGATGGCCATCTCCGTGCTAGAGATATCGAGTAAGCACACCACATTCGTATCAATCGCTATAATAAACGTACGATCCCTTTTCTCAAAGGGCGCCGCTTGATGCAGAAGAAGACGCCCGTTGGGATTTGCATCTCGGCGCCCATCTTTATAAGCGGGAAGGTACTACCACGGCGGTTCATTACCCCCGACTCATCAGACTATGGTTTGATTCTACATTCTTCGAAGCTGCAAATAGGCTCTA
Organism: Pleurotus tuber-regium; assembly: GCA_014058305.1. Taxonomy (NCBI): domain Eukaryota; kingdom Fungi; phylum Basidiomycota; class Agaricomycetes; order Agaricales; family Pleurotaceae; genus Pleurotus; species Pleurotus tuber-regium. The sequence goes on along the minus strand of JACFYU010000014.1, from coordinate 460,386 downwards.
TGTAGCATATGGCTGACCTACTACGGCCACAAAAAGATATGTCATCCTCTAATGAGGTTTTGGCTTCGACGTCGCGCTAAAGTGAGTGGTTCTTGAATCTTCCTGGCATTTTGAGCGCACCGGAACTGATGCGCGCCCTGACGCTCATGCTCTTCCGCATCCTAAGTGCATGTCAATATGCGTTGCCAGTTCAATGGAGCTGAAACGTACCTTCGGTCATATTAACGGGTTCCTTGAATATGTTAGTCATTTCCTTTCCCATCGCGACCAGTCCATTCATTGGCTCTCGTGCAGCGCTACCTCTCGCCTGTCCAAAGGACGTCCACGGATTTTGCTCAGAGTGATGGTTTGAAATAGGTCTATGACCTACTATCGCCCTCTAAAAGTGTTTTATAACTCGACCATCCGGTTTTTCACCACCTAAACAGATGTGATAATTACTACTGGGTGTTTTGATGTCGAATACAAATAGAATTCTGCCAGTGACTTCAGGGATTGTCGTCCGCCGGTTTAAGGTACGTCCCGCTCATCACTGCTGGATTTCTTACATTATGTGATAAGTCCTTGCACAATCCAGTTACGCGATACGACAGCCCCCCACGTCACATCTAATCCGATATGCTCGTAGCAAGGTACCCTCCGCTAGAGGGCGCATCTATCCATCGACTTAGCGAGCAGCTCATGGTTCTCATCATTCTCTCCCCTCTGACCCTGTCTATATTGGACTTGAAGATGTGGGCCACTGCCGCAGGCATGGCATGTACGGGTCCATGGCACCTTGGATAGGATTACAAAATACGGATTTGTGAGACACAAGAATACAAAGCCACACAAGGTTTCATATTTCTAAAGGTAGATAGATCTGTAATAGATAATGATCCTTCAAATTCAAATGCACCAGTTTGGGATAAGCTATCATACCTCCATACTTTATCTACCTTGTCGATAAAGCGAGCAGTGAAATGTGATCTGCCAAAATAAATAACACCTTGTAATTTGTATTTTATGTGAAAACCACCAACAGGAAGTTCAATTGATGCATTTAATTGAGGTGGTCTTTCTGCAAAGTCAAAAGCAAGAATGTATGGTGTTATATGAAAATTTGTACTCTGTGTCAAGAGTTCTGTACAATGCAAACATATTCTGTGAGTTTCAGTAGATAGCTCTTTGATCCAGGTTGAAATTGACTCATATTGTTTGACTCCTGCTGATAAAATAAATGAATTTTTGACTTGAGAGGATATACTTTCATGGCCATTCAGACATGAATAACCTGAAGACATTGACTTCTCTGTACCTTCCAAAAGTTCTTCCAGAATAGATGTTACTGATGCATACTCTCCATATTTGAATTCATAGCTATTCAAGTCTTGTAGCTTCTGTCGGAGAATATCACGGCTATAATTCAGTTCTGAAAATGTGCAAAGGCCTGCATCAAAATTTTTAAGTAGATTTTGGAGCAAGGGGTTAATGAACTCATGTAAGACAGGCAGTTTTGGATTCTTGCATTTATTGATATTGAATAACAAGGACACCACTGTATCATAGGCACAGCTATTATCAGTCCATGTACAACCAATTGGAATCAGTTCATTCAGTAGAGGATGTACTACATTGCTATTAGACTGCTGTTTCTTTGGTTTTTTACTTTGTAACACTTCTTCATTACTTTCATCAAGTTTATGTTTACCTTTTGCTGATTGCTTGTCTTTAGCAATTAAACTTGCACTTATTTCTTGTGAATCACGGTTGCTAGTAATGGTGGCTCTGCTGGGTTTATCTTCTTTAGTAACTAGTCTATAAGCAAGATCTGTAAAGTCAGTTTCTTCATATTTATCATTTTTGCTCCATTTGATTGCTGGATGAATGTGCTTAGGGTTATAGTTTAAACCTTTATGCAAGCGAAATGTATGTATCAGTGTTCTTCTAGTCTCACCTAAAACACTTTTATGTAATTTACCTTCAAATCTTAGCCGTGTGATATCATCTAGCAATTCAAGATCTCTAAATTCTTGGTGCAATCCACCAGAACATTTGCCTGTAATTGTTGTGGAATCAAAGCCTTGTAAAATTAGAGTACCAGAAGCTGATGCACTACGAGATAAAGCAGTATAATAGCCTTGATGGCAACAACCATCATTTAAATTGACTACATTCTTAGGCCTAGTTCTGCCTTGAGAAGCAAAATCAGTCATTGCAAAATTTATCGTTATTTCAACTTGTACAAACGATCTCCTGAGGGAAGGTCACACCATGTTGATACTGATGTACGAAAGATTGGAACCACATTTGTTGGTAGCCCCTCAAAAGTAACACTTTGAGGTGGGTTGACCAACTCTACAAACAAAACTTCAAGAATGGGCTGACTAAATACTCCAATTCCTACTTGCCAGTCATAAACAACACCAGCCTGCCCATTTGTCATGCATAGCTCAGTAGCACTATTATTACGTAGCATTATAGGTAAGTTTTTGCATAATGTGAGTTTTCCAGGTAGTTTCTTTTCAGTTGAACAAGCAGGCTGACTCCAAAGCAATTTTTGTACATTTAAATCCAAGTTAACTCTGGACTTTTTTCTTTTATATTTTGACTGAGGTGCATCAGCAGGATCTGCAATAGTATTCTCTGCATAGAATGTATACAGTTTTACACCATGTTCAGTAGCAAAGCGCTTCACACCAAGATCATTGATTGCATCTTTGTTTACATGCTTTGCAGTGATAATGGATATATCTCTGAAATCTTCATCACAAATAGATTTCCTACCTTTAATATTGGTTGAAATCAATGTACGCAAGAATGATAAATCTTCTATAGTGCAATTCTTATATCTCATATTTTCCAAGGCTTTACGGAATTGAGAATCAGCATGAGACATCTGTTTCTGCCTCATATTTTTTCTAAGTATTACTACAGTAGTGACCTGATGCCATATTGCTTTACCCATTGTTTCCATTTGACCTTTCAGTGTTTTGGAATTATTGCCTATTCTGAAACTATATAAAGACACAGACTCACCACCAATTGCTGGAGGTAATTGTGCAAAATCACCTGCAAAAATCATGTTAAGTCCACCAAAAGCTAACTGAGGTTTATTCAGTGAACTTCCTATTTTTGCGCTAATAGTATATAGATCTTTAGCTGAACACATAGATATTTCATCAAAAAAAACATACTCAACACCCTGAAGGCGCTCTTGAACTTGAGTTGTTGATAACTTTGACTCTCTCATATTAATACCAAATGCATAATGATAAGTCATTCCTCCTGGTAATAAACATGCTGCACTAGCAGTAGGTGCAACAATCAAAAGTTTATAAGACTCATTTCTAAGCTCAAATAATTTGATCAAGGCTTTTAAAACTTGAGATTTGCCTGTGCCACCCATTCCACCAATGTACATTTTTAAGTGATCCTGACTGTTACTTAAGTAATGATTGGCAACAATTTTGAATGCTCTATTTTGTTCTTCATTGAGTGAATATGAATCAACACAGTCCACTACAAATTCCTTACTTTTTTTAGGTATGAATTTCTTCTCAAGATATGATTTATCTACAATCTCCACTGAACCAGGTTCATTTTTACTGGATTTAGTATGATGAAAATTACTTGATAATATCTGTTTTCTCTGATCTAATACTGCTTGTTTTTTGAACTGAACCTCAGCTTTCCATTCTCCTATACTTTTATCAGGCAGAATTCTTTGTTCAGAAGTATCACTCATAGAAGTTGCAGTACTCAAAGGCTCAGGCCATCCAGTATTCTGCATGATGTTTTTCATAGTTTGAATTGCTTGTTTCCGACGTTTCTCAGATACACTTATAGTCTCTGATAAAGGCAGCTCATCAAGATGAATCAATGCATTTTTAGCCTGATCAGGATCATTATCATCAGTTAGAGTATCATGCCCAATATCTGTCCAATCAAGGTTTATATTATCAGAAGAGCCTGTTCTGAGTTGGGTATTATAATCATCTCTTGCATCCAAACATTCATATTTCAAATGAAAATTATCAATTATTTTTTTATGATATGGTGAAAATGATTGCTGATTGAATGCTTCATCCCAAGTTTCTGACTCAGTTTTGAGGTCCCCACCACTACGCCAAGGAATAAATAGTGCAAGCATTGTACTACAATAATATTCTCTATCACCTTGATCTCTACGAGGAGGGCTTCCTACAAAATTAGGTACAATTCTGTTTTTTTGAATAAGTTTACTGGTTTCAAGTCTAACAGCACATGTGTGTGTATTATACATTGGGTGATCATTATGAAACCTATAATAAGTCCACACTCTGTTTCTTGTGCTTTTCTTATCCTCTGAATCACTATCTTCATCACTATAATCATAGCCTGAGTCCTCATCCTCATTTGAATTCTCTTTGCCTTTATTTTTTTGCTTGGCCTTTGTTATTTTAATGCGTTTGCAGCGGCACACCCAATCATATAAGCAAAGATGTTCCAATTCAGGAGGACGGAATACATAATCATAAACATGATTTACACATTTGATCTCTTTATTATTTTTTATAAGCTTGACTTTTTCAGTATATTTGTGAGCATCATCAGGATGCCAATAACTGCGAGCTTCTGAAATAAAGCTTCTCCAATAGAATGGCACAAATGTATGGCTTGAGTAATAATCGGAAAAGCCTAGCAGATAAGTGCAAATCATAGGTGAACCAAGTTCCATTTTTGAGCTCATGAGATTCACTATTCTTGTCATCAATTTTCTTCCCTTTTCAAGCGAATCTATACTTGGATCACCAATTATTTCAGGATTACGTTCTATTATCATTTTGATACACTCAAAGATAACATGAGTTTTGAGAGAAGTTTTAGTTATATAATCTGATACATATGCAATAATGGCTTTAATAGCTGTACCTGATAACATGGAAGTTACATCTGTGTTGCAGCCAAATATGTAAGATAGAAGTGGAGTAAATGTGTTTAGCCAAGATTCATGTTTTTTCAAGTGTATAACACCAGTTTCTTTGTCAATATGTGTAGTATCTACCACTTTGCGTGGAAAGCGAGCTTTACATTTTCCCCATTTATTATCTCTACAGCCCTTATATGTATGGGTTTTTTTCTGAGTACCATTTTTGTTCAGATATCTTTCACAGTTATGAACATTGGATTGAAAAACTATTTTATCAACAGTGTCTTTGAAGTATTGCCACCAAGTCATTTCTTTAGTACATGAAATACAGTTATTGTCACATATCTCATGGTCACACAAAGGAGGTGGTGTTTGAGGCAAAGCTATAACTGGGTCATTATAAGTGTCTGCTGCCTTCTGAGAATCAATATTGGCAAAGACTTCATCATATGTGCCTGTCAAAAAGTCACCGGTATGACATGCTTCTAGCCATGCTATAAGCTGCCTTTGCCATTTACTATCTGAGGACATGATTTTTGTTCTGATCTCTAATGGAGACATACTATTTGTAATCCACAAAACAGAATGTAAATGTAATGATAGACGGCCTTGTTGTTCTACAGTACCATAATAGGCTTCTGTTTCTCCATATAGGCCAGGAGAAGGGGAGTCTATACACAAAACTTCGGTTATGAAAGTTTCAACAACAAATTTAAAGAAACGGGCACAAGCAACCGGGTTAGATGTTACTACTTTGGTTGCTTCATCTGCATATAGTAGATTTGGTTTAAAAACATCATCTTGACCTGCATAGTAGATACATATTGGATGTTTAACGTCTACTGGTGATATTGTAATATACCAAATGGGTGCACCAATATGATATATCAATGACCACATTTCACTTTGTTGGTACTTTTTGGAAGTGACTGAACCTTTCACATTGCCTGCTACATGATCAATATCTTTAATTAAATCAAAACAAGTTGTTTCCTCCTCTGTTTGTGGCCTGACATTACCTCCAAGCAACATGACTTGTCTTAGATCACCTAATACCTTCATATTTACTGTCAGTAGCCTTTGTGATATCTGTTCAAACTTAGCTTTATCTGCCAAAAGGAAAGAATGGGTAGTACTAGTTTTGATCTGTTCATGACTGAAAGCAAGAAAAGGAAAAGCAATATCTGTTTGAAAGCGTTTATCATGATACATAAGCAACCATTTTTTATGAGTCTTATCTGATATGCTTCCCACAGAGCCTATTCCACCCAATCCATATGGGAATAGCCAAGGAAACATTTGAGGGTAAAGCTGAGGATTGTTCCATAAAGATTCTGAAGTGTTTGACTGGCCAATTGCTAATACCTTACCAGATTTAGCAAAATGCTCCACTGCAGCCATTTTTAAGGCGCTTGTTGGCATCTCATTAACCTGTGCTCCAGTTAAGCCATGTAATACAAATGGGCATTCACCTTCAGTTGTTCCATCTTCATCTTCAAGATCAAAAACTGCAGATGTCTCACTGGCCTTTGCATGCTCTGTAGCTTTGTATTGAATGGTCACTGGAGGAGTATTATCATCATACTCAGATAAGTGATCTAATGCTAGCTCAACATCTGCATAGTCAGCATGATTGAGAATTAACCATTCAAGAGCAGTACGCACTTTGTGTGCTCTGACTAACAAAGGAGTACACTTTATATTATCCTGAGTTGGCTTTTGTGGGCCTGTGAACAGTATTACTAGAACTTCATCAAGTTCAGCTTTGCATATGGGCAAGCGCTGATATATCTTTTGAACTGGAGAATCAAAAGCAACAGCATTAGCAGTCATTTTTCTCAAGCCATTTGAAACCCTTACAAAGCAGCTACTGTACCGAATCCGTGCTATCAAGATTTTTTCTACAAATCTCAAACCTTGTAGTTCAGGTGGTATGGCCCCCAACCAAAGACCCCTTGCTAATGCTAAGCGTGGAATCTGATTTTTTCGAACTGAAGCACGACAAGAATTACAAATATTATGACAGCTATGATCTATAACAGGTCCTGGATATTCCTTAATAGGCTCACTATGTGATTTTCTGGCTTTTCGTGTAATTGCTGAAACTTCCAGAACATGCAAAAAAGCTTTAACAGCCTTTAACCTAGACAGCTCTGATTTAGAAACAAGCTGTCTGCACACTGCACAGCCAGCTTCCTCAAATTTATCAGGGCTCATTTTCTCACAACATTTGGTAATTATCCCATGAATTTCCTGTTTGTTTGATGGTAATGGCGGAAATGTATATAATTGCTTGGATGTGTTATTCTTCTCTAAAGATAAGGACTGATTAGTATGTTTGCTATTTTGCTTTGCATTCAAACTTGTGTCATTCATAGTAAGACTATTGTCTTCATTTGAATTTGAACTCACCTCTTGCTGTGGTATTTTGGCTGAAGATAAGAATTTTCTGGTGTTTATTGTATCAAAAATATAAAAGAAGTTATCACAAAGTTCACAAGAATGATTTTCCAACATGTCAAGTATAAATGATTTGGTTGTTTTTTACCACAGTTTACTTTATGCTTTTCAGCAATCTGACGACATTGATAAACAGTTAGAATTGGAAGTAGACTATCAAGTGTAGTTCGTATGTGAAAATATTTTGTAGTAGGGTATTGTACAAGATCATCTGATGAGCATATACACTTATAGACCAAGCCTACTTTGTTAGTATCATGAATAGATGGTCCTTCAATAATGTACTCTGCTAAGTCATTATAATGAATAATTCTGCAATGATGCCCACCTTTTGGTTTACATCCAGGTACAATTAAAGACTTAGACAAGTTACATAAAATACAAAGTGAAATACATAGAACAAGTATAACCATAAAACTCAACAACACCCCATTAGGGGACAAGTATATGATTAAACCATCACATACTTTTGTGTAAACACATCCTAAAGAGGATGATGTAGCATTGTCATTTGCAGTAGCAAATACTCTGCTACCATATGAAGAAAAGGGATTTAATCCCTCTATAGAAGTAAAGTCAACTTAAATAGATAAAAGATGAATGTAATGACTTGACTCACCTTTGTATTGAATTTTGGAATCAATGCTTCCATAGGACTCTGTATAAACAGTTAAAATTTGGCAAACAGAAGTGAGATTGGAAATTTACACACCATTATACCAAAGATCATATTTTTGAGCCATGACATGGCAGATAAAAGCAAATAACAGCACTAACAGACCAGTAAGTAAAAGCAGAAATGAGTTTTGCTATCTATGATTACCTGCAAACATGGAAAGCTGTATCTGTTCAGAATAAGATGATGGTGGTTGCGTTGAGAGAGACTCGAAGATGAACCAAGGTCATGTGACCTGCGCTTAGCAGTTGAGCGCTTAGGACTTCGCATTGGTGGGCAGTTGATTGTAGTGTATGGCAGACACATACTATACCCGTGCCATTCCTTCTATGCCAACGAGACTTGTCCCTTCACAGTAAACCACAGCCCTCCCGACTTCGTTCCACAATTGGCGTCAGCCAAATTTCAGAAATCCACGGCCCAAATCAACTTCTTTATCGTCCCGTCTCCTTGACCTTGAAGACCTTGCAACCACTAGTGTATCCACGAGCTCTGCATATCGGAAAAGAATACTGATTCAGCCAGGAATTGTTGAAGTTGAGAAGGCCTCGGACATGGCAATCAAGGTGCTGGTGTATTTGTTCGGCTCAACACAGGGATCATTTAATGGCACGGAGGATAGGTATGCAGGGACTGGGTAAGTTTTCATTCCAGTATTCCTGTATTACACTCAGCTATCTATATTTTGTAGCTATCCTCTTCCCCTCAAGCGCACCAAGGTGTTTTTGCGCTCGCTAGTTCTGACACTCCAAAGTAGAGTCTAGTGCTCTAGATGTACCTTCCCGAACTTGAGTGTCGACGTTGGCGACTGTTAGCAAGGCCGTGGACTCGGTAATTGTGGACTCAATGCTGGCGACTTTTGGGAGGGCGAGGAGAATCGGTATATGGGCAAACAGGGAGCGTTCACGACTGTTAGGATGGAGGTGGAGTCGACGATCGTGGACTCAACGTTGGCAAGTGTTGGGAGGGTCGGTATATGGACAAACGGGGACCATTTGCGACTGTGAGGAAGGCCGTGGAGTCGACGATCGTAGACTCTACGTTTGCGACCATTGGGAGGGCGAGGAGCAGTCATTTGCAAGTGCTTGGAAGGCCGTTGCGTCGACAATTGTGGGGAGGGTCGGTATATGGACAAACGGGGAGCGTTTGCGACTGTTAGGAAGGCCGTGGAGTCGACGATCGCAGACTCTACGTTTGCGACCATTGGGAGGGCGAGGAGCATTCATTTGCGACTGCTCGGAAGGACGTTGCGTCGACGATTGTGGACCCAACTTGTTGGCGACGTTGGGAGAGTGTGTAGGATTGGGGAAATGAAGACTGGGTAAGTTCTACAGATTTTGAAAGTTGTCTTGCGCTCAGACGTGAACATCCTGTAGCTCTTCCCTTCCAGTGCATCAAGGCACTTTCATACTTATGGATCCCAACATGCTGATACCGTCGATCGTAACAGATGTACTTCCATGGACTCGAGTAGGTTTTTCGAACATGGAAGCTTCCTTGATGATCGTGTACTGCACTCCAGTGACTAATTACTTACAGTCCCGGCATAGTTTCCTACTTATACATAGTTCTTCGACAATATGAAGGAAAACATTTATCTTACATCAGAGTCTGGAGACAGGCACGGAAGTCACTCGAAAGGCACTGGGGGTCATTCGAAATTACAGGACTAAATGGGTTTTTATGTACACAGAAATATATTTGATTTATAACACCCAAGTACTAAAGTGGTGATAAGTTAATTTTGTGAGAATTCGTACGACAAGAAAACAAGTTTTTCAGGCACAAGGCAATGGAGTACAATATCAAGAAATAGTGGCCGTGCATGCATGGGAGAGTCGGCGACCTCAGTGTCATCAATCCTCATCAAGGTCGTCGCCTTCGAGATCCCAAGTCTCATCCTCATTTACTGGCGCATCTTCTGTGTCGTCCGCAACCTCCTCAGCCTCATCATCAATGAAATCTTCCGTTGGTTCACCCTCCTCTTCGTCCGGATAAGTCAATGCGAGTGGGTCATCGTCCGAGTCTTTGGGTGGCCAGACCTCGGAATCAGTTGGTTCAGGGTCGACTTGAGCGCGCATTAGCTCAATGGTTTCCAGGTCCATGTCAGGGTCTGGCGATGCAGGGTCGGACAGATAGTTACCAATAACGATGACAAACATGACATTAAAGGAGGCTTGCAGGACACCGTCAGTAGAGTTGTCGGCAGGTAGGTAAGCACCTAGGGTGAAGCCAATAATAGCGACAACGTAATTGTTCTCCTGGTATGAGGGGATTTCTCCGAGACGGTATGGGGGCAAACTCCACAGCTTTGCCCAATCAGACTCCATGAATCTGAAACCTGGTCGTCCAAGATTATCGGACCGGCGGCCATCCAAAATGCGGACTAAGCGGCGGTATCAGTCAAGATATTATATAAAAGCTAAAAAAAGACTTACTCTCATCATTAGGGTTGTGAACGTGTGGGTAGCGCATGTTCAATTGAGACTGCGTAGGAGCAGGAGTGGAGGGTTTCATCGGGGAGCCTAAAAGCATGTGAGACAATAGGAAGGAAGGAAGTAAAAGTATGGACCCACCAGCAAGAGACGACCGCGTTGAAAATTGAAGAGCACCTTTGGAACCGTACGTAAGAACTGTCTTCTGACCTAAGACGGTGCCGACAAAGGAGGCGAAATGCTCCTTGACGTCTTCAAAGAGATAAGTGTGTAAACGGCGATGTTCGGAGGTTGCGTTCGGATAAACGGGAACAGCTTGTTTGAGATTGCTATTCATGATAGCGGCAGGTATAAACATAACAGCCGGGTATCCCTTACAAGGTCCAGGCTCGGCGATGAGGGCTTTGTTGGATTGGAAGCTCAAGACGTCCGGACTCGAGTTAAAGGGGTTAGTGTAGGGGCCGTAATTACGAGCGACAATGGCATCATAGAGGTAACTGTGGAAACATCAACAACAAAAGGGGAAAAGACAGAAAGGGACGTACACAGTCTGGGAAGCGTTCTTCATCCAGCCAATACGTTGAAGATGAGGTAAAGATGCAGTGTCAATGTTTTCGGAGAAACGAGGCCGAAGTTCCGCAACACTGTATAACTGATAAGTAAGACAATTACAATAAGCGAGAGCAGGAAACATACAAAATCTGCTTCAAGATGCCAGCCTTCAACAAGTTAATATAATGCTGTTGAAGGAGAGGGATGACCGAGGCATTTTCGAAATAATCTTCGAAAGACTCGCGATTATCGATAACAATACGAGCTTCATCTTCATCAGATTCGAGATTAATGACAACCCGCGGCCTGGATATAATGAGCAGAAGGTCAGTACACTAAAAATAACACGTACTTTTTGACGGCGGGCATTCTCTTAGGAGGGAGCCTTGTATTACGAGAATTAGTTTCCAGAAGCAAAACAGTGGAAAAAAGCTTACGGTAAGGACAGTGTTGCGGTACGCCTGAGAGAAATAGATAAAGTTAGTGAGAAAGATCGGAAACGATAGATCGGGACTCACTTGCGCTTCCCGGCAGCATGGGACGAAGTATCTTCGAAAGGACTGAGGACAGAGGCAGCCACCTCAGCGGTCACTTGCTGAGACGCAGGGATACCCCCCTTTACCATACGGACACGATTGGCAGCTTGAGTAGGACGAGCAGGAGTGGGGGTAGGAGGAGAATCATCAAGATCCGATTCGACGTGAGAGACATCAGGTTCTTCATCCGAGATCCTGAGAAAAGTCAAGTAAGAAGAAAGCATGATGAACATAAGAATAGACGTACTCATTAAAGTTGGGGGCTGGAACAGGACCCCCCATTGGCTTATGAGGAGAGACTCTCACAGGCTTAGGCGTTTTCGGATTGGGAATACTAGAGAAGAGTTAGCATACAAACAAGGACACAAAGGTTACAAACGGACGGAGAAGGATCTGGAGACAGATTGGCAGTGTCAACAGGCTTTTGAGGAGAGGTCTTCGAAGTAGCCTTTACAGGCTTAGTCGCCGACTTGGTGGGAGTCGTCTTCATTGTGGCCGACTTGGTACGAGCTGCCTTCGCTGCAGGCGACTTGGCGGGCGTACCCTTGGTTGTGGCCGGCTTAGCAGTCGCGGCCTTGGTCGAGGTCGGTTGCGTAGGCGGAGCATCAGCGCCACCAGCTTTTTGGCTGGAACGGCTACAAAATGATATGGGCGGCATCATGAGCAGAGAAGCACGGGAGAGGGAGAGGACACATACGTGGACATTCGGGGAGGCATGATTGAGAAGTGAACTGGAGAAACTGGGTAGCTGGGATGCTAGAGGAGATACCGGTGGTCGTCTGAATATATAACAGAGGCGGTTAGTGCTGTAGCGGCAAGGAGAATTGGAAAAGGAAAAGGAGGAGCAGAAATCAGGAAAGAAATTTTCAAAGAAGAGCCAGAATTGTACATCGAGCAAAGACATGGAAGTAAGTAAGGTAGAAGAGAGGAACGGGCGGAAGGAGCTACAGGTGAAGAGAGCAAACACAATAATGGCAGGAGGTGAGCAGAAACGAGGAGAATACAAAGGCCGCTATGGGGCAATATGTAATATTGAGCATTAAAAAAGTAGAAGCAGTGCGAGGAAGGAGAGATGAGAGTAATGAACAGCAAGATGAATGAATGTTGCATAGATACAGAGCGGAACAAATGTGAATAGAAGAGTAGATGAGGGAGGTGAAAGCGTGTGGATCGGGGGAGCAGCAGAACAAATGTGAAAAAAGAATAGGAAAGAAGGGTAGCAATTGAGATCTTGAACGACGAGGAGGGAAAGCGACGGCAACAAAAGCGGAAGATGTGATCGGATGCAGGGGGACTTCGCGGGGACTTCACGAGGAATTCACGAGGATAGAGGGTATTCGGAGTTGCATAGAGGGCATGTGAGGAGTCGCATAGAGGGTATTCAGAGTCGTAAGAGTAATCCGCAACGGACATGGATGCGTTCTACAACAACAAGCGAGCAGGTGAGTTGAATAATCAGAAGAATTGACAAGATGCTGAGGGGGAACTTACCAGCTGAAAGACTGGATAGCATACTGCAGGAGACGAAAAGAAGTACACGACCACAGGTGTACAATATGACACCGGTGAGTGGGCTAGAATTCGAAGCAGCAGTCTTGTGAACATCAGGCAGGAAACGGTGGAGCGATTCGGCATCAATATTGAGACAGAGCGAGCGGGGGGGATTTCACGACTGATTTGCAGAAATGCGAAGACTGGAGAAACTGAGGAGGCAATGGTGGGCATCCAAGGTATCATATGCGCAACTGCTCTACCGCCATTCGCCAAGAATACAGGGTAAGCACAGACAAAGGGGACATAGCTGCAATAACTGAACTCACATTTGCAGACGATCAAATAAAAAGCTGCAATACTTGAAGCAAGGTGTCGCCGTGACCGGACTAGGATCGGTACAGTTCGAGACGATCATAGATAACATCAAAAGAATGTATACAATGTTCAGGCGATACGTGCTGGGAGGGAAATTGAGAGAAAAGCCGGAGTTCATCGAGGAGTATGTGCACAAGATATCGGAACACGAAGATAGGACGTATATATCTCTGACCGCCAGCAACCGACTTTTTACACCTATAAAACAAGTTAGCAATCTAGCTGAAGAGAAGATGGGTGAAGAAATCGATCCTTACGACGTGTTTGGTGGAGTAAGTAGCAAGGAATGGAAGTATACCGAGGACAACCGGGTGGAGTACTATATATCGTTCAGAGATAACAGGGGGAGAGTCAAGTGAGTAACCAACGAACAAAAAGAGGAGAAGAGTGACTGACAGAGCTTTAGGTACCACCCGTCACCACCCGTCATATTCCAAGTAGGCGACATCGTGGAAATACAGGCGTCGATGCTGTGTGTGCCCGTTAAGGGCGAGTACACAGTGAAGTTGATCCTACGCAGTGTCGCACTAGTGGACGGACAATTCACGACGGTGAGAAGCAAAAGCGAGAGAAAAAAAGACAAACTCACGATAGAGTCATGACAGGAAGCAGCGACAGCACGAACATCAGAGATCGGGAAGCAGCCACAGTCCAGCAGGGCACCAGTCCGAAGGCTGAAGAGACGAAGTGCATACGAAGACGAAGAGGAAGAGGAAGAGACAAGGAGAATAAGGGGAGGAAGAGTACAAGGGGATGAAGTGGGTGGGAGCGAAGAGGGCGACAAGGCGGTGATGGAAGTTTGTGAACCTGGGAATAACTTAGGGCTGATTGGCGGAGGAACCTAGCACTATTACGGTAGGTATGCAGGCAGTTGAGGTAGAAGAGACTTTCTTGAATGAGAAACAAGCTCAGAGTATGTACGAGACACGGAGCAGAGGGAAGGACCGATAAGATACCAGACAGAGTGTCATGCAGAGGGCAAGGATCGACAAGATATGAGGCAAATGAAACGGAAATTAAAGAAGCCGGAGGTAAGGTGACGATCGCCGAATCGGCAGAAGCAACCGGCAACCGGTTATTCCAATACCCTCCCACTTAGAATAAGCGCCTTATAAGCGCCGGTAGGTCCCAGGCCCGTAAAGGAACGGATCCTTCATTTCATTACGGACCCGTAACTATACAGCGGCGCAATGTACGTCCCTCTCAGTGTAGCTGCATTTCCGTACGAGACGAATTTTCGCGTAAGCTCAAGTGACATGGACTCCTTTATGCTACATCGTTCTCAGAGAAAGATACACTCCGCTGGATGGTGTACCTAACTATTGATTTCCTGGCTAGCCCGTGGCAATCATTGATTCTTTCTGCCTGTACCTGTATGATTTTGGTTACGGTCGTTACTATAAAACGCGTTCTCAAGATACTACGTTCAGTATCTTGACCACCATTCCTCCGTATTCAACTAGTTCGCACTCTACTACGATGGCCCTCGTCACAACTTCAGATGCATCTAAGCAACTTGCTGAGATCAGCAAGCGCGAGGACGATCGTCTCAAGAAACAAGGCAACGGTAAAGCCCAAATTGCGTTCGCCCGCGATGTCAAGAACACTTTGCCCTTCCAATACGACTGGGCAGAGTTGCTTTCGGCCGCTCCTCTGGCCTTGTCGCTGATGGGCTCGTGTTATGTTGCTGCGACTTCGCCCAAGGCCCAAGGCATCAGTCTGAAGGATGCGGAACCTAAAGGCGGCTTTCAGTTTATCAGGTATATTGTTACGTTCGCGCTTGAGTGGCTATATTGACTAATGCATATGCAGGCGCCCCGAGCTCAATGCATGTCTCGTTCAGGTTTCTGACGCCGGACACACAGCATTTATTGTTGCAGAGAAGAATATGGACTTGATTGACAGCACTTCCAGCGCTCTTGGGAAATATGTGAGTCATGCCATAAGCCGAGGCCGTTCGATCTAGCTTGACTTCTGCTTCACAGATGTCTGCTATCGTTTCGTACCTCCCAGAGCTTCCGCATCCTGGCGCAGAGATGGCTCTCAACGATAAACTGAATCTACTGAAGCGCGGGTCCGATGATTGCCTTCGCTACGCTCAAAACATAGAGAAAGAGTTCATCAAATGGCTCAACCTTGTCTGCGAAGTTCACAGGCCTGTATGTCATATTCATACATTAGCAGACTGTAGTTGTAGGGCAATGGTGATACATTAATGCCTTTAAGCGTAGGGCTCCTACAGGTGATGTATCACATAGCGAGCTCATGTGACACGTTGCCCATGATCCGAAGAACCATTACCCAATTGGGGTGCCGCCCTTTCTCCTTATTTGGCTGGCATCGTGCCTCATCCGATCTGACAGCACAATTATGCTTCTATTGGATTCCTATATGTAATCAAACATATTGATGTCATATGGCATTATAGGAAAACATATATGGTGCTGTTCACCTAAACACCGCCAATTTGGTACAATGGAAATAGACCTTCCAAATATAGGTAAAACAACTATTCTTTTAACAAAACGACTCCTTTTGATGAGTAGATTAAAACTGTTAGACCAATTTTTATTTACTTCAAAACTGACAAAGTTATTTCTGGGATGTGACGCCGATTTTGCGTGATCACGTGCACATTCCTAATATAGATAATCAGGGTCCAGACATGACAAATAAGGTAATGATAAGATAAGATAACCAAGTGTACACTATACATCAAAGACCTGCGCAACTCGTTCGGGAACACGACGATGGGATTTATACTTTGATGAACTGAACTTGCGAACTTGGATCTGAGCCTCCTTAGCTCCCAAACCACCCCGGTACGCATCCATCCACCGGTACATACGGTGTTCCCATTTCCGAATCGTCTCCACCCCTACTGATCTGACTTCGGCATGTTCTCCTTCAACGTCTTGAATGTATAATCACAGTGCTCGCATAGATACCGTTTGACTGCGCCCCAGAAGAACTCAATGAAGTTGAGCTCACAATGGAATTTGGGCAAGAAGATGCAGCAATGACCAGCTGCTTCAATCACTTCTTGAACAAGTGATTTCTGCGCCTTGAAATCAGGCTGAAGGTCGAGTATCCACTTTGCACAGCAAGTTGTTGCACCAGAAGGACATCTGTCCTTGCACTGCATACGTAGACCATCTATCCAAAGGCTGCGCTCAATGAGAACTTGCTTCATTCCCTTGGGCTGGTTGGGGAATTCTGGATGGTCAGGTGGGAATATCATCTCCTGAGTAATCTTCTTGCCATCCTTGAAATAGTAGCCATTGCGTAAACGTGCTTGCTTCCCACCAGGACACATATTCATACGGCTGGTTAGAAGTGCATTGGATGAGTATGCTGAATGACCTTGCGAGTTGTCAATCAAGATCAGTGCCTTGTGACCTGTGCCATGGTATTTCTCGGATATCGGAATAATCTTTTCCACAAGCTATTGAAACTGATTCGGAAGTAATCCCAACCTGAAGTTGAAAAGAACTTACCTGCTTGACGAACAGTTCACCTGTCCAATATCCATCATAGTTTTTCCCATACTCCGAAGTCTGACTCGCCTCAGGCAGCCAACCATATGTTGAGCATATCACATCACTTTGATGAATACCGCGTCCAACACCCTTCTTTCTCAGTGGCTGCTCACCCTCGAAAATCCAACTGTGGGTCCGTCCATTGTTTGCCTGTGCGGTCATCTCATCGTGGGCAAGAAGTATCAACCGAGTCTCGACAAAGTTGCCCTGTGATTTTGAAACCTCTTTCGTCACATCCGCAACAGTAAACTCCACGAGCCGGTGATGGTATTCCTCCATCTGTGGGAGAAACTCTTTTTGCCGATAGTCAACAACATCTGGTCGTTCATGTCCATCATAATAAAGTCCTTTCTTATGGGCTGTGTAACTGAACCCTTCCTTTCTCAACCATCGACGAGCAGTACTCAGAGAAATTCCCCTTCCAACCTTGAGGTTTATTCGAGGGAATAACTCAACCTCCATATACTTTTTCAATCCACGTGGCATTTCTTCCTCAACAATATGATGAAGATATTTGTCGGCAGCTTCAGGAATCATCTTGTTTTTGGTGAATAGAACAAGCTTTGCAGGATCGATTGCCCATTTCTCGGACCGAATGAATGAACGCAGCTCAGCTTGAATTGCAGGGTCTGAGAGCATTGAGAATGACTTTTCGTGGCGTCCATGGTTGGATGTGGGGACTTCACGTTTATCCACCCATTGTTTTGCCCATACCCTCACCATTCTTCCCCCATACTTGGCCGCAAAACCATGGCTCTCTGCTGCACGTGATCCAGCATCCATTTTACTCCTTTGATTATGAACCACCATATGCAGAAAGCTACGTACAGCTCTCATCCGATATGACTGCAGACCTGTTTTCCCAGCATGAAAGGTGGTTTTCTGGGACTTAAGGTGCTTATCAATGTCCTTCAATGCCTTCTCGAGCTGCTTCTAACGGTGCTCTCTTGCTTTTGCTTTAGTTATGCGAACAGGAACTTCGAGCCGGCGATGTTTTCGAGGAGGTGGAGCTTGGGTAGGGAACCTATCTTTATTCGCAAGCAGTCTGTCATCTCCCTCATCATCTCCCTCATCACCACTGTCAGATCCACCATCAAAAGTCGAGCCATCAGAAAGATATCCGAAAAAAAGGTTCGAGCCATCAGAGTCATTACACAGGGTGCTTGAAGATTGTGATGCAGATTTCGAAGGGCCAGGTGACTTGGCCTGAGGGTTTCTGGATGAGGTTGGCGCTTTTGCAAGGAATGAGCGCATGAACTGAGTGCTATTACTGGGTTATTGTCATGGTCATGGTCAGCGAGTAGTCTCTTGCATATCAGTCAAATATACTCACCTCTTTTGTGTGACTGCATCCTGTTCCTCCTTTTCACAAGCCTTCTGAGCGTGATGCTGTTTTGTCCGCTGGGAATGTCCATTATACCCAAGACCCCGATTCTTCTCAGCAGTCTTCCAAACGGCAGTCTGACCTGCTGACTCCATAATAATGGCAAGAGGTGAGGGCATTCCCAGTTTCTTCATCTCTTCTTCAATTGACTTGACCAACTCTTCACCATCCATATCCGAAAGCTCCTCTTCATCAGTACAGTTCCAGCCATCAGATCCTGAATCCATGGGACAGAACTTGCTATCTGAGCTGGGGACATGGTTCACGGTTCCATCCCAGTCACAAACTTCACTATCGCTGTTGCTGTTTTCCTTTTTGGCGGCTTTGCCTTTTCGTGTGCGCGTGGCTCTTGCCAAAGTAGAATTCTTCTTTCGGGGCATGATAAAAGTCAAGGTTTACAGTAGACGGCACAGATACTCTACTCTACATACAGATTAGTTTTTATTGCAATTTCTAACCTATTAGCGTGCCACCAGAAAGCCACAAATTCCCTTATTTAGTGATTGGCTGGTTACCCATTCTTGGTGGCTTTTGCAAACTCTTCATTGTCGACTCAGAACCCAGCATGCCTACCCTGAAAATTTTTGGGACTGGCTTCGCTGGCCACTCACCAGTCAAATTTGCGCTTGTACCAAATTGTCGGTGTTTAGGTGAACAGCACCATAGATATGTCGCTACCGATGCTCCTCACCCTGCTGACCAGCGACTATGAACCGGTCACGTTAGTCATCAGTGTGGACATACTATAAATAAACCTCGGGCCCAGGCCCTTCACAATTCTAATTATGGTCATCGAAATCATTGCGAGGATATACATAGAATCAATTATTAGACCATGAACCACCCCACCTGAAGCCAGTTGGAACTTGGGGTAATATCCTACTGTGCCTCAACTACTAAATAATGAAAGGGTTTGCACACAGTGGTGTGGATAGCAAGAATATGTAGAGGATATGAGTTAAAGGTGGCTGCAGTATGAGTGGCAAGTGCACAAGAGTTCCGTCTGACCTTTAATAATTCTGACTTTAATTCATATAAGATTCATTGGAGGCTGAATATAAAAATCAAATTGACTGTACTCAACCCTTAGAGATGGTCTTTGTATTGTCTAAGTGTTCTTGGTACATTGGATATGCATTAAATTAAATTGATTAAATATTCTCAAGACTCTCCAAGTCATTACAAAGTAAATTCTTTCTAAATAATTTCTGCTGTAACTAGTATCTAATCATGAACTACCAGCAGCTTCATTGCAGGTTCATGCATATTAAGTGGGCAAGGCAAGGCATGAGAATGAAGATAACCTGACCAACAATCTGTTCGCCGTTAAGGACAATCATGCCAGATCCAATCCCAATAAGGAAGGCGTTGGCGTAGTGTGTGCAATGTGTGGTGCAAAGAAGATGGCATTGTGGGAAAAAGAAGACGGGTGTGTGCTGGCTTCTTACATTTATTCAAGGCCTTTAGTTTATAGGCAATAATGTATCATCATTCGCCTATGATTATAGCATGTAATGTATTAGATGGACAACTACAGGTGAAGTTCACCAGGTCACCGTTGCCAAAGAAGATCAAACAACTATTGCACATCAAAAAGTTCAGGTTCAAATTGTGAGTGTCAATGTAGAGGCAGAGCTGATGGCCACATCACTCAAGGGTGCGAAGAAAGCAGCTCAGACACTCAAAAAGGACATGAAAGATGCAAAGAAGCTTTATGAGAAAGCCGCCGATGCTGTTCCTGGACGTAAGTGGCCATGCTCTTATTGTGAGAATAAAAATATGAATCCTATTGTAGCGTTCAAAAGCATTGCAGTCGACCTAACCTCCAAACTAGCGACACAAGCGACTACCATGATTGTGCAAGCACTGACGATGATGATGAATCCGATGGCTGGCATTGCTTCTGCAGCACTAAGCGGTGGTGTTCAGGCTGGTACCAACCCTGTGTGTTCTAAAGGTTTTAAAAACAAGCCTCATAAGACTGTCGTTCGTCCTGGTACGTTACCACTGCATTCGTCTGACCCTGCTTATGCGGCTGCAATCACATCCTCATCTCCTCTTACCTTGCTCGCTACTCTCCTTGGTGCTGGGACCAATAAGGGTGCTCAATGGGAAAGTTTGCCTCCATCAAAGGACGGAAAGTCTGGTTTGGAATTTGTTCGGGCGACTTTGAAGCATTAACTTGAAAATGTCAAATGGACAACAGTGAAGCCCAGCACCCAGCTAAATACTGCTCTGAAAAATTGTCTTGGGGTGCGTAGTTCCTTTATTCTACTCTTCAACGTGTTAGAATGAGAGAATGAAAAAGAAGTAAAAAGACCCTAAAATAGGCAGAGACTGAGACTCAGACACCAGAGAGGCCACAACAGTTGCAGGACAATAGCAAAAAATAATATACAAGGTGGTTCGACTCTGCCAACTATTTGTTTGTACATATTTGTATATGTCTGGTAACATCCGAAAAAAGCACTCACATGAACACGATGGCGATATATAGTAATCATAGGTCATCACCGAGCTCAAGGACGCAGTCATCAAAGATAGAGAGTTTACTGCAAAGAAACCCTCTGATGAAATAGTTAAGAAATGGCAGAATATGGTTACCGATGCTAAAGCCGTAGCAACCAAGTTAGAGACCACTGCACAGAGCTTGCCTGGTAGTGCTCTAGGCTTGGTATGAACTTCCCTACATGGTTTCTCATGAGACATATTGGGTTTTTTTCCCAAGCACAAACGTCAACACAAATGGTTGGTGCAATTGACGGGGCTGATAAGAGTGCAGGTATGAATTAGTTGTCTTCCGGTTGTGCTATGATTAACCGCTATTTCATTAGCCAATACCACTCTAGCTGCAGCTGCCGAGAAAATGACGATCACCCAGAACATATTCACTGCAACTCAGAAGAATTATGCCAAAGCCGCTCAAAATGCTGCGAAGATTGAGGCCAAGTTAGCTGGCATTAAAGCTAATGTCCAGAGCCTCAAGGCACAAAATCTTGCAATGGTAATTATGTTGCGAATAACTGGGAAATCTGTTGGCTGAAGAAGTTTTTTACGTCTAGGTAACCCTGCTCATAAACTCTTGATTGCGAATGTCTCTCTGCTTGATGTTTCTCATCAACTATCATGTGTCAGGCGTATTTCTCTCTCTTTTCCAGCATTGCAAAGATGTATAACAAGATCTCTATTGCCCATGTTATGGCCCAGTGTCAACCTCTGTGATGAGCTGAGCAAGAGCACTGATGACCCCAACGCTGTTGAGCAAGGGACACATGTACTCAATGAATTTTCAGATAATGCCCAATGTGAGGTCAGGGAGCTCATCACAAAAGTAAGTTTCCAATTCTCTTATAACAGTTCTGGGACACTGACAGTCATGATACGAACAGGCGCAGCGTGAGAGATATGTTTTGTTGGAGTCTGTTTCATCATGAGGTTCAGTCAGTGTAATGGATTCCATCAGCCAACTTACACTAAACAAGCTTATTCCTATTGCCATTGAAGCCTTCAGTGTTTTGACTTGAGCTCGAACTTGCAAAACTCAGGGTTAGATTTAGGTAAAAATGTAACTAAAAAACTCCTATTGTCAGAGCCCACAGCTAATACCCACATTTGACTGACAGACACAGGCCTCTGATGATGATGCCTTATGGGCTGCCAAGCAAGCTCCAGAGGCTTTAGCAGACGACATCAGCAACACTAAAGACAACCTGCTCACATCCGAAGTCCAACAATCAGCAGAAGTGAAGAAATGCCAGGGGAAAGAGGACAAGTTCATGGTGGGGAACCTCATCTATTCATCAACAAGCAACAGACTACATGAAATGAGTAGATAAGTTCATGTCCCAGTTTGACAGACTGTATTGCATTATCTGAGTATGACCCAAAACGTAAACAATATACTAATTAACAACAGCCTACTCCTTGTGGTTATAATGTGTCTTTAATAAAAATATAATACACATTTACCTTTGGCTATCCCAGGTAGTAAATTTACTGAGATTTTGGATGAGGTTTATAATGTGAACTTTATTAAATTATATTCATTAATTTCTACCTTGCAAAAATCAATGTAAAGTGCATACTCAGAGAGCATTCAGAAGAGAGGAACCCATAGCATGGAAATACTGAACCTATCGCATTGCATGCTGAGATCTCTCTTTCTGTTGTCTCTCTCATTGTGTCGAATAGTAGTTGCGGTCTTTTGATGCATATCCAATGTCAAGGTCGGCATGAATTATGATAGATTCATGGTAGACAAAAGCGAGAAGCGTGGCTGCATCCATAGGTATAGTGGAGCGTCAGTGACAGTGCCAGGTAGATCTGTGTGGACAGAGGGGGAGGGGGAAAGGAAACACGAGCGACCATCTGGATGCTATTCGCAGGGCATCCCTGCCCATTTCCCCCTTGCCGTGCCCTGCAATAAATCCACATTGTAGGCATCCCAGAAGGCCTTGGATCATTATCAACCAGCCTAGTCGGCTATTACAGATTGGATTGTGACTACATGTTTATCAAGTTGAAACAGACTCATTCATAGGAGAATTCCAAGTCAATTGTATTGCATGGCACGAACGACACTATATTGTATACATCATATCCCCCTATATGCCAACAATTCCATCAAGCTATTATCTAGCTGTCCATCACACTCAGATATGTATTCCAGCATCTATACAGTTCTGGCAATGGATGCTTACTTGGCATCTACCCAACGATATACCAGTTCTTGTTCCTGATCAACTCCCCTCTCCTATACACATCATCGAGCCTATTTTAGCACCACCACGATCTAGACCAGCCCGGAACTCAATGACTCATTAAATACCCACCATTGTGGAATGATTCTCACAGTCATGACCCAGTCTGACTATACATGACTCAACAACGATCTCATCAATCATTACCGAGAAGCTGACTGAGCAACTCTATTGTGCTTAGCAATCACATCAGTTATCCTGCGGGAAGTCTATACTTTACACTCTCCCACAAGTCTCAGAGACTCTCTGGATAGTCTCACTTAAGTCTTGAGACCATCTGAGAGTCTCATTGGAGTCTCATTGGACTCTCTCTAGAGTCTCACTTCCTTGATTCAAGTGGTAAAAACATTGAGTGAGACTGCAGAGGGACATCTCAAGACATCCCAAGACATCTCAGACATTATGAAGAGACTAGTGTAAGGGCAACCCTCCAGATGACTGGAGACACTCGCAATCGCTAGCGGAGGGGAAATCCAAAGAGAACAGGTTAAGGATCTTCCTCCGCTAGGAGATGATATGACTACTGTAGGAAGTGTGGGAAAATATATAAATAAACTATATAGTCGCTACAGCCACACTCCGGTAAGGTATTGCCGGAGTGAGCCAGAATCATATGACAGCATCACAAAGGTAAGGGGACTTGAACAAGTTTAGGCTTAAGTAATAAGAACTCCGAGGTTTCGAAGTGCGAGAAAGTCCGGAGAAAGGGAAAAAGGCAAAAAGAAAAAGGAGAGGCGTCCCCTTACAACTAGTTTGAGACTGAATAGAGACTCTTGAGGGACGGTATTTGAGACTGCAGTGGGATGTCTCAGAGACATCTCAGAGGTGTGAATGGGAGTCTACAGAGACTCCAGTGAGATATCTGTGATACTTTTCTAAGAGTCTCAGTATAGTCTCACTTCACTTGCACTTGTATTTGTCAAGAGTAACAAGTTAGGTGAGACTTGAGTGAGATTTCTCAGAGACTGTAGAGAGACTGTAGAGAGACTTCATTGAGACCAGAGTGAGACATCTCAGAGACTATTTTGAGACTTAAATGGGATATCAGAGAGCCTGAAGTGAGACATCACAGAGATCATACAGGGATAGTAGTTTTTAAAGACTAAGCAAGGTTACAATCATTTATTTACTTGGTATCACTATCTACACCAATGTCCTCATCATTCTCTCTTTCCCACAGCTTAATTATGTATCTGGTTAGCCAGTTGACTACACAGTGGTTCCTGTACTAATAATTCATCACTCACCCTCATTACCAACTTCATTATGGTGTAGTGGTTAATAATATCAGTCTACATATGTATGACCTCTTGCCATGCTGGAGGTTGCTGTTTCAATTTCAGCAGATGACTGCTTTACATTTTTAAAAATAAATAACCAGTGCCATTATACTCTTCTCAGAGACTACCCCGGGACTTCTCAGGGACTTCTCAGGGACAGTACAAAGTCCACAATGAGACTTGGATTACTCAGAGATTCTTGTGAGACTGTACTAAGATCTGAGTAAGACTTAGTCCCAGAGACTTTGAGACTGTACTGAGACTCCCATCATGATGGGACTTAAGTGGGTTCTTTAAAATTCTATCATTTCTTGATGATAGTCTCTGTAGAGTCCCTGAGAAGTCTTGAGACTCCCATTGGACTCTCACTTGAGTCTCAGTAAAGTCTCACAACAGTCTCATTTGACTCTAAGACTTGAGTGAGAGTCTCATTAGAGTCTCTGAGACTTGTGGGAGAGTGTAAAGTACAGGGCAATGTCCTCTCCTCATCATCATCTTCTTCCTCTGCATAGTTCTGAACTGACATCTTCTTCATAGCCCTCAAAATCCTGATCTTCGTACCCCGAATCTGACAGTCCTCAGCCTCCTTTTGATGTTGAGCTCATATTAGGGAAGTCCGCTCTTCCTCTGCAGCACCCTCCCGTGCCATCCGTGCCTTCTCCGATATCTCCGCAATACCCTGTGCCATTTCCTCTGTGATCAATGTCAGCTCTGGCAACTCCGACTTCACAAAAACCCACAAACCTCCAGGGGTTTCTTCTACCATCCTCCGCTTATCCCTCAACCTCTTCATCAGTGGAGACACTCTGGTCAGAGTCTCATCCCACGGACATATGTTTCTATGGACCATGGCAACAGGCACAGAAGGTGTACCAGGGGTGACGGGCGCATCGGACTGAGCATGCTCATTAGCAAGCATTTTTGATGTGATCTCTTGAGCGACAAGGGCTTGGAGTTCAGGGTATTGAATGAGGTCCTTAAGGGAAAGGCCAGACATAATGGGTTTTGAGAGGCAAGTGTTGAATGTGGCAAAGGGTAGAGTTTCAGAGACAAAGAACATCAGAGTTCCCATTCCACTATTTAAAGTATCATTTGAACTCCGCAAACTTCGATCTTTGTTCTCTGCAGCAAGTGACGTCATTGCCTCAACCACGGACAGGCCCCTAAGCTTCGATCTTAGCTCTCGGAGAAATTTGTTAAATACGGAATCTAGTTTCTACTACTAGACAGACTACAAAAGGTATTTGGCTTCAACTACTGAAGTGCAGAGTTGTGCCGCCCACTACCTAACAAGTTATACCTTAATTTCGGAGACGGAGTTTGGGGTTACAGAGTAACGCCGGAGAACAGACAAGAAGGTAGAGTGTAGGTCGGAAATG
Source organism: Pleurotus tuber-regium (assembly GCA_014058305.1). Taxonomy (NCBI): domain Eukaryota; kingdom Fungi; phylum Basidiomycota; class Agaricomycetes; order Agaricales; family Pleurotaceae; genus Pleurotus; species Pleurotus tuber-regium. The sequence goes on along the minus strand of JACFYU010000014.1, from coordinate 434,625 downwards.
CGGAATACCGGAGAATGGAGGTAGAGCGGAACAGGAGCTCCTTAGTAGAGAAGGGAACATATTAAGTTGATATTCGAACTGAGGAACTATCTACAAGTAACTACGGCTTAAATACTGCAAAGGTGACCTAACATGTGGAATACATGAGTTATACCTTGTGGTAACTAAGCCTAAGTGTCCCTTGATAATTAAATAATTCGAAATAATTCTACAGTAATATCAAAGTCCATATCTACATGTGCCAAGTCCGCGTGCACATCCCTTGATCCGAGCGTATCCGAAGGTCCGATGATCCGAAGCCGATGTCCCAGGTCACAGGAATGGTCATCTGACCGGGGCTAGGGGTTAGGGGTTTACACTCGCGTAACAAAATTTCTGAACTCCAGACAGAACTCTGAAGAACATTCTGGAATGGCCTTTTGGGAATCAGCCTTGAGGAGGGAGTACTGTTACGCACATGCAAGCCCCTAGCCCTGGTCAGATGACCATTCCCATAACCTCAGACATCGGGTTTGGATTATCGGACTATCAGACACACTTGGATCAAGGGATGTACATGCAGACTTAGCACATGTAGATATGGACTTAGGTGTTACTGTAGAATTACTTACTTATCAAGGGAAACTCATGCATTCTGCATGTTAAGTTACCTTCACAGTATTTAAGCCATAGTTACTTGTAGATAGTTCTCCAGTTTGAATATCATCTTAATATGTTCCTCTTCTCTACTAAGGAACTCGAGTTCTGCGCTATCTCCATTCTCTGGTAATCCGCACCTCCGTTCCCTGCACTCTCTACTTTCTTACTTGCTCTCTGGTGTTACTCCGTAACTCTGATCTCTGCACTCCAAAATTAAGGTAACTAGCTAGTTAGTGGGCGGCACAACTCTGCACCTCAGTAGTTGAAGCCAATACCTTTTGTAGTCTGTAATTAGTAGAACTGGATTGAATATTTAACACCATCTCTTCAAGTGTTGTATCAATGCCAGAGCTGGAAGATGATTATGGGGCTGATTCACATACAATGATTGAGGACTAGTGAGGAAGGGTGGGAGATGAAGACACCAGATACAAAGTAGTTCAAATACATACTATAACATCATAAGTGCAAATATGATTGATGTGGCGCCATAAGTGATTAGTGTGATGAACTTGTGGTGTCGTGCGAGCCAGTTGTGGCTTCATAACCATGTATGATCGTCTGATTGGAATGACCGGTGTGGTGTCATACGTACCACACGTTTACCAATTTGCTGATGCAGGTTACGACGTACTACATGATATATTCTGCATAATTAGAGCACTTAAAGGCAAGGGACGGGTGAGCTACGACTGAAATCCCAAGTGATGCCAGATCCGAACTACAGGGCGGCAATAGTACTAGTGATCGCCGTTGGCGCTTAGAATTACCTGCTCGCCCCTGCTAGCGTAGCGCTTGGGCTGACCTTTCAAATTTCAACCTCCCATATCCTTTGCTGACTACGAAATGTGTTACATGTTCTCTGTTGAACCAGCCTGTATTGTGAGGCTTTACTCCCCATCTGCTATGACTACCAGCATCCATGCCTCCCCCTTCTGCTTCTTCACTCAGCTTTTCCTCATCTCCATTACGCTCTTCGATGTTATCTGCTTGAGTCGCTGTCCCATTATTGTATGCATAACAGAGTATTTTATATCCACCCGAGCCATCAATTGACAGGGCACAAGGGAAGGTCTGGCTACAATGCCCACCTGCATGTGTGCTCTTCCTACTTGACCGTTGCTAATTTCTGCCTTTTGAAGGCCTCGGAGAGAATGTAATCCCTGTCTTTCTACAAGAAGCTACATTTTCGGTCAGCGATAACAAGGGAAATAAAAGTGCAATCCGACGCTGCTGGTTGGCAATGACACCAGGCTTTTACTGATTACAAGTCCCAAGGGCAAACAATCGAGTACTATGTCATCGTGGTCCTAGACCAGCCAAGGGGCAACGCTCTCAGCCCATTCGACGCTTATGTAGTCTGAACATTCAACGTTCGAACACTCAATCAGATTGCTGCGACAATCCAGCTGCCGACTATTGACCTCACAATCGGCAGACCTAGCGGAAGAAGACAGGAGGCTAGTAAAACTCACAGGGTTCACAGGGGTGAGGTATAATAATGGAGGATATTCATACAGATAGTCTACAATAGAATGTGTCCCATATAATGCGAGACCAAAAGCTGGACGTGTGAGCGTGAGACTATATTTCCGTGTCAAGGTGACAAAGTTTCTGTCCCAAAAAGGCAAGTTTCCATGGGTGGGTGACCTTCTCTGGCGAGCAGGTAATCTTATATTTCTTATATAAGGGCTTGATACTCTCACGATCAAATACGTCAGTTTTCTTTAGAGGCCATACAAGTCTGCGAACGGATCCCAGCTCGCATCTGTATGTCTCTCGTACTCCATCCCATCCGCAACTGTCTTGGCGACGTCCTCTCCATATTTCTTCGCTACAAATGCCAACGTCGCATCAATCCCAGCGCTCACTCCCGAGCTCGTCCACACATTCCCATCCTCGACCCATCGTGCATGTGGAATCCAATTAACCGTATTATCAACCGGCCGGCTTGCCCACGACTTCTTGTTCGTGGTAGCGTTCTTGCCATCTAGTATCCCGGCTCTCGCAGCGAGCCATGCACCCGTGCAGACGGTGATCAAGTATTTCAACTTCGGATACGTGTCTCGGATGTAGGTGATGACGTCGTCCAGGTCTGGGGCGCGGGTGCCGAGACCGCCCGGGACAATGAGGACGTCGAGGTCCGAAGGAGGATTGGAGAATGTATGGGTGGGTACGATAGATTGGGAGAAGTTGGAAGGTGTGGACATGGACCGAGGTTTGGTTGTTACGGGATCGAGCGTTCGGGAGATGAGCGAGAGGTTGAGAGGGACGCTGAGAGAGAGGAGATTGAGCGCATCGAGAGGACCAAAGACATCCAGCGCTTGGAAGGTAGGGAAGAGAATTACGCCGTAGTTGACTGGTGGTGTTTCCGATGGATGCTCGTCGCAGGCATTGGCTGTATCACCGACAAGTATCGTGGTCATGACGGTTGCTGCAAGCGTTATGAAGGATATTCCCAGACGCATCCTGATGAAACCGCGATCTCTCACGGTGAGTGGGCTTCTCATCCACGCATTGCATTTCTTATATACAGGCGCGTCGGTGTAGCCAAGCCGTGGGCAGCAGACCTTGTTGAACTTGTTCCCAGCGCCGTCTGATGCCAGTATCACCTGATCCTTTTCGTAAGCACAAATATCTCCCTTGGTATACGGCTTCCAGCTCGCTAAAACTTCCATCTCCCCCAGCAACAAAGACTAATCGAATGGTAATACAGATCTCTTCATCAAGACATATAGCCAATCCGAACTAGCTCCAAGATAATAAATCGAAACTCCCGATATTCGACCATTATAATCATCATTTTTACCCTAGTCGTGGTATATGACCAATCCGCGCCGTGACAAATCATCCAACATCCCCGGTCTCGTTGACAACAGTGCGGGCTCGACACCGGGTTAGACTCGCGAAGCATTTTTGTATGCTGCTCGTTGTTCGGTTGGCGCGCTGCGAGTTGGCACTGTTGTCGACGAAACTGATGATGCCTACTGCTTGGACGTTTTGCGTGATTTGGTTGACGCCAGTTTGTTTCGGATTTACGATATTCTGTGATTCTATTTTATGGACGTTAACACGCATACATATATAATGATAGTTACAGCGAATCTCAAAGGTAGTGCAAAGCAAGCCCAGCCGCCTAATAATCCAACGTTCTCTTCCTCTCAACGATCAGCGCCGATATCAGAATATGATCGAAACAATCATGGCCATCAGGGAAGACGGTCAGTATCGCGGCCGGTAGAGGTGGTGAAGCATTTATCGGAGGAGGAACGAATGATGCAAGCTGCGTCGCAACATCGTCTCTTGCGTAACACTACACGTGAGATTAGCTGGGAATAATACGCAGGGAATCAAGGGAAGGCTTTGCTTACGATACACATTGGAGAGCCGTCATCGAGAACTTTTCGGCAGTCCCAGCGAAGTCGGACGTCAGCGCAATTCCAGGTCCAATGACGCTATTCATTGGTATTGACATGACAAGCAGTCAAAGGTTAGCCGACGTCGTTTTGGACGCAATCAGGCTATCACATACTAGCGACCCGTTGACACTCAACAAAACTCTTGAGAGACGTGTTGTCATATCTCCGATAGTGACGAAAGCCCGCATTTGCGAAAGTGACATTCTACTCATCATTAAACCGGTTCCGTCGGAAAAAGAAAAGGAACCCTCGTCAGCCCTACAATTCTACTATATGAGCCCACTCACTCTTACTCAAATGAACCAACGAATGGGCCTTGGTCATTCGCCCCACGTCGAATAGTAGTAGTATACGAAACAGGAAGGAAAGGGTTGAGGTTGAGCGAGACGGAGATATGGTAGATCGGAGTCATATCCATGGAGGATGATGAAGATGCGGAAGTGTTCCTTGGCGGTAAGAGGAGGAGGGAGTTTGATGTCCAGTCAGTAAATGTATATATGAGAGCATGCGATGGGCGGGTGTGTACTGTGTATCTGTATCGAAGAGCGCTCGGTTTTCCGAAGATAGAGAAAGAGAAAACAATTACTGTGGGGGTCTAGAGTTCCTTGTATTCGCCACGGAGTAACTGTATTGAATTGTCGATCTCAGATGGAAGGCCAATGATGGTGTGGTGAACATACTCTGGCAAACTCTCAACCGTTTCAACGGGAGACGTTGTACGCTGGGGTGGTTCTACACACACTGTAATAAGATTTTTCTTGCGTACAAAAGGCAGAATTGGTACTTACCGATAATCATGGTTATCTTGGTGGGAGGTTCTAATGACGGTCAGTGTGTTGATGGTCTTTGGTACAGCATCGTCGTTGATAGAACTTCCATACGAAATTAGCGCCCATTGATTGACGACGATTACCATCGGAGGCCTTAGTTCAACAATATCAAATATACGCTTGAAGGCAGTCATTTGCGTCTTCAAAGTTCAAACGTTCAAACGTTCACAGCTCGCATGATCATGGGAGTTTGACTCTCTCTCTCTCTCTACCATACCATCATTTCTGCAACGAAATTACCAGTCACCTCCAAATGGATATCAAGATCGAGATCAAAACCGTCGCTCGAGCTGAACGCGCACTGATATTATTGGCTCATAGTGTATCCAGCGATTCACTGGCTTGCTTGGCTACGAGTTTCTCCTGAACCCTCAAGGCCTTAACTTTGAACTGCACGGGCTAGACTTCAAAGGTTCGACCAACACCGTATATCTCAAGATGAAACGAACAGTCACACCACTTCCCGTACGACTGTTGTCACGGTCGAAGGCTTCATGTGTTCAGGAAATTGCGAGGTGCGTGCGCCGCATAGAGCTTCTTTTGTGATATCGTGATGAGGAATTGTCCCAGCATCCTTCGTAGTGTACGACTATTAAATACCACGAACGCGGAATGAACGGGTGTAGCCACTACATATGTCGTTCCCTCGGCTCGTTCATTCGGCTATCCGTACCACCGTACGCAATTAATGACAATACTAAATGCGTGCTCTTTGGTGAGTCAAGCGGTGTCTATGAGTTCAAACCTGGACGCAGCTAACTTAGAACTCGATCCGTCAGTCCTATGGGTGATAAAAGGAGAACTCGCAACGGTCATACATTTCCTCAATTTCAACCTCTCGGTGAGCATGTTCATTAATGAGTCAATCTTTGATTCTGATAAACCCTCTCCGGGATCAGTCTTTACCATGATCTTTCATCCTCTAGTTTTGGCGCAGCGATGAAACATCAGCTAGTTTTTCTACCGGCGTACTACAGAGGCTATACCAGATGCTTCAGTACCGATATCAAACTCGAACTCTCGGGCTACAGTCTTGTCATCCTACAGCTTAGTTGAGGGGCTGCGGGTAGGAATGAACACCCGTGAAAGCTGCGGCGTTCATCCTTGGTCATCTCACCATTATCGCTCGACGGACCCACCGCGCTAAAATAGAAAGATACGCAAGGTAATGACAATGATTACGCGAACGATAGCTAGAAAGGTACATCGATAATGGTGCTACAGAGCATGACTGATACATGGTTTTTGATGTATAGAACGTTGTGGGGGTACATTCTGGAATGTGCCACAGCTCACTACATCTTATCGGACATGGGCGGTCGTCGTATCAGAGCACGTCGTGCTCTGGGACATCCCCAAAAACTGGGTTCGAGTGCCCAAGTATTGTATCCGCCGACTGACACGTGGTCTATGCGCGCTTATCGATTTTGGCGCCTCAGCCAAAAGTGCTTCTTCATCGTCTCCTACGGTGGGCAGCTGTAACGCGTGGTACAGTGCTGCTAAGACGTCTAGGATGCTTACAACGCCCACGCCTCCCCGTATGGACGACGCATGCACGGTGATGGGCCAAGGCAATTGTGGTATCAGCAAGGATAACGATGGCAGAGGCGGCAGCGTCGCTGGTTCATGAAGGACTTGGCCCCTTGCGCCAAGCTGTGATGGTGTTGGTGGCGGGTTACTCAAGTCGTAGTGTATGGAGGGCGCAGTTGTGTATGTGAGCATTGGGTGGATGGTGATGTCGGGACCTGGGGTATCCAGCTGGGATGGTAGAGGGACGCACGCGTAGGGTGACCTGTGGTACATGAGGGGCGGTGGTGTCGAAGGGAATTGAGATGACGAACTTCGGTTTGGCGGTAGGGGTTGCGCTGGCATATATTGCAGCGGCATTGCGGGTTCGTTCAGCGTTTGTCGCTGTTTCGAGAATGGTGTGGTGGTATTCGGCTGCAGTGTGAGCGGACTGATGTGCATGGTTATTGTCGACTCGCGGCGAAAGGTGGTGGGTGGGTGATGAAGTCTGTGCGAAGGTCGTGTGGGAATATGCGCTGAATGGCGTGCGCGCTTGTCGGGAGGGTAGGTGGAGGTCGTCAATCCCTCAAGGTCCCTTGGTCTTACCCTTTGGCTAGGGTTGGACGTAGGTATCGCTTTTCAGATGCTGGAGGGTTTGTTTCCGAGTGTTCTCGTAGTTGGGAGCTCTGAAGATGATGGTGGTATATTGGGAGGAGAGAAAGGAAGGGTGCGGGACGGAGAGGTAGCTTCTTATATGACTGTCTGGTTGTCCTACCCCTAACCTCAGGTATCAAACTAACACTAGGGTTATGGTTCCACTGGCGCTTACGCACCTCATATACTTTCCTGAAGCCTTGTTCTTCTTTGAATGTTCGTTCATCAGCTTTAGATTTGCGTAAACTGCGGCGGCCGCGCTTCGGATTCCTCAGACCCAAGGCTACACATTTCGTCGTTAGTCTTGAGCGCGACTTCTCATTTTCACCAAGTGGTATCGTAAAATACCCTCACTTATCGTTGCTTACCGAAATCCTTTGTATTTAACGCCACACATGGATAGTGATGCAGAAGCGGGGACTTCGACTTCGGAGATAGGTCATACCCAATCGAAATCCATCTCCCTAGCCTCCAGCCTCCCCACTTCCAGCGTCATTTATCAAGCCTCCACAAGGGAAACGAGTTCTCTACATCCCAGTTTACGAAGCCCCCCATCCAGCATTCATGCACACTTGGCACGCTACGGGCGGCACGATCGTCAATCAGGCCGGTCAGCGCTATCAAAGCTGCTGAAACCTTGAAGCCAGCTTGAGTGCCTGAACGTCAAAACCAATCCCTCTCCCTCAACCCTCCTCCAGCCTCTGAGCATCATCATCAACGTACCCGATGGCAGACACCAACGTTCTTATGCCGTGTACTCGGTAAGAGCAGCAGCAAGGGCAATGGTCGTACTCTGTTGCAAAAGCAAAGCATTATACCAAGCCATGCTGATGGTTTAAGCACTTGATGGTATAGGTGCTTGAAGATAAAGATACATACGCCTACGTCGTACACTCGATGTTGTGTAGCTCGGTCTCGATTTCAAATCGCATCCCCCCTGCCTGCGCAGAATTCGGAACCGAGATGGAGACCGTACCCTTCCCCATAACGTCAGCGTGCTGCATGTTCGTCCCTGAGTAAGATGCAATTCGACGGCCTGGTGTTCTCAATTGTACGTAGTACCACCCTCCCCCTTATACGGCACGGAAGCCACTATGTTCAGAACAGATCCGAGTTCTTAGGCAGAGTTGCCTTATATGTGCCCCTACATTGCATCACCTCTACTACGATCTAACGATACCGGACTGGACCGCGGGTGAAAACATAGTCGATCGATGAATGGTTTATCAAACGTCGACTTGCGGACAGAGATGCTTTCTATAGAATGCCGAACTGGCCTCTCTACACGAAACTGGGGAACCTGTCCGAACAGTTGTTCACCCTACGTCGAAATTTCACTATGGTCCAACGCGTACATGCTTTTAAGCCATTTTCTCCTGGCCTCCTTCTACCGTTAAAGTCTGCAGAAAGGTGCTTATACACACCTTGTGATCGTATTTGTATCATGCGAAATGGGCTCGCGCTGATCTTTTGCGTCGTTGAGTAACTATCCTCATTACCAGACGGTGGATAACTAGGGAGCCCAAACGCGATTGACGAAGACGAACAATATCGGATATAATATACAGCAAACGATGATACATTCAATTTTACATTTACAGGGTATTTGGGGCTATCTGCCAATCCTACATTTCACACTCATAGCGAGTCAAACCTGTGGACGACGAGTACTTCGTGAGCATTACAGAAGCATCACTAAGCTGAGAGAATACCTTCCACTTCAAGCCAGGTTCTCCGCTAAGGTACATTTCATATAATTCTTTGTCGAATGGAGTATAGCTGTTAACTCTATCCCAGTAGCCTTTCCAGACGTCGTCCGTCAAAAAGTGCCACAATTCCGGGGGCACCGCTCCCAGTTTCTTGTGGTCGATCTCGCTAGCGCAAAATAAGACGTCGTGAAGGTCATTTACAATTTTCTTATCTTGGTTTATGGATCTTCTTGCAACCGTTCTAATCTTGTCGACCAATAGTAGATGGGGATTGGCCACGACTACATCACCGATCCTTACTGTATACTTTAGAAGAGGTTGGAGCTCGTGTTTTACCGCCAGGTCAACACTGGTCGCATCCCTTGCACCGGGATATGACTCAGGAATACTGGCCTTCCAGCGATTCGCAAGTTTTGGATGCTTGCTGATGATGATGCCAGCGTCCTCCAGTGCCCCAATGGTTCTGTCGGTTATTTCAACGAGATTGAAATCAAGGTCCTATTATTTGCGAGTGAGCCGTACGATGTGCGTCATTAAGATCTTCTCTTACTTTTGTCTCTCTTTCCTGACCTTGGAGAATAGATGCCGCCCCTCCCATCAAGATGTATTTCCCCCCACTCTGGTTGAGAGCGGCAGAAAATCGCTTAGCAGCGGTCAGGATATGTCCAGAAGACATGGATGCTTAGTAGTATTCGATGAGGGTAAAGAAAGTGCTGCAGAATGATTGCTATGAGATGCAATTTATTACTTTTGACTTTGCAGAATGTTCGGATTGAGATAGTTCATCATCTACGCCACCTGAGCTCGTCTTCAATAGACTGTGGCGTGATGGCCGTTTTTGAAGAGGTGATAGCGCACATAACACGCCCGCCTCGTAGATTAGGTTACCAGTTCAACAGTGGCGATTGAAAGTGGCGAGCTGGCAACGGAATCTGCGGCGACTCTGGCGGGCGGTATCTAAACATGATATATCGATCATGACCGGGACCGCGAGAACTCCTCTTCAATGGATCTATGATGAGGACGGTTGTTTATTCCGAATTGATTAGAGCTTGGTGGAGTGTCTCTAATGCAACTTCAATAGCGCGCTGGCCGTAGTAGCCACCCCAGGGAACAGTAAAAAACATCATATAACGCGATGAACAAACAAAACACTCTAACTATGGTACGCCACATTTGAGATGCTTACTTAACAACAACTTTGATAGATTCTCACGGTTCAAACCACAAATTTCAGTCGAACTTGGGTGCCGAGCACCTCACCAAAGTTTACCATGGCAATTCACTTCTACGAAGAAAGCCCCAGTCCACCGAAAGAGCAACTTGCAAGGTTGCAGCCTGGAACCTCGCTCGTTAGTGCTGGCCTCCACTTCGTTGTTTGGGCCGAAGACGCCTTATCTATCGTCCACCGCGTGCCAACCGTCTTGTTTGACCAGCAGCTCCTTGTCCCGGACGACAGAGTTGCAGATGCAGCACGTATCATTTGTCAAGAACACCCCTACTCAATTATAGATGGCGCTACCGACGATCGATGGAAAGACTATAAAATTTATAACCCAGACCGTCCATACGCATTCCAAGGCACTCCTACGGTCCTTATGCAGCATCATGACCCAGAAGTTGCGAACGAAACTGAAGTACCCGCCCGTATTCTCATTCACGCAGCATCCACTTTTCACTTTCCCATTCACGACTTGACACGGACATGCCTAAATCCTGACCCCCCCTCCCCTGCCACGGCCAAGATTCGATTTCCTACTCTTCCTGCTTTTTACGACGCTCTCATCGATACGATATTCGAGCCACCACTCGGATTTTTCCATGGAAAGTTCAATTACCAACTACATAATTTTCTCGCTTACCTATCCTTATACACCGTATCCGACGAAGGAATAACCAAAGTGAGTGCTCCAGCCGGTGAACTCGGTGTCATTCTCGCCTGTCTTCGAGTCCTAGAAGAGGTCAAAGATGAAAATCGTATGTATTTGGCTCGGCATTTCATGAGCTCCCCACCTGTGGACTGGGAAGCGCTTGCTTTGGAAAGACTTCTCATCAAGGAAGCTCGACTGTAAGTCCCTCAAGTCGTGGCGGCGATCCTATTCATTCCATCCCATTCTTAGTGAATTGAAAGGGGCGCCGTACAAAATACCTCAAATACCCTATCATCCTTTTAAAAGGAAGATAGGGAAGATTTCTCCTTCTCCCACCTCCGAACTTATCCAGTACGTTCGTTCTTGCTAAGTAGCCCTGAAATACTGAGAAACTCTCCCAGGAAACTCAAAGCAGCTCATATCGAACAGAAATCTTTTTACGATATAGTAAGAAGAAAGTGGCCTTCCATTTTTCGTGGTTTACGGCTGTAATGCTTTCCCCATTCTGAAATGCACCAGGCTCGCTAGGAAACGCCTCCGTGTAACATGGAAGCAAGTGAATGATTGTTTTGCGTCGGGCTTTAATATTCCGTCTCAATTTACGTATACAGCCTTGTGTGCTTATTTGCAATAAAGCATCAATTCACCTTTCAGGTGCTGCATAGCTGCTTCGTCGTCTGAATGCTTGCCGAACGCGTTTCTACACTGTGGATATCGGCGTAGCTTTGTAGCCTGAGTGCTCGATGTACTCAAATGATATTCAAGATTCATTACAGTTTCGCTGGATCCCTCTACTTCAGCGAGTGTTACTATGTTTCAATTTCAGTCAAAACCATATATCGTTCATCACGCAGCTCCGTCGAAGCCGATGCTCCCATCCATGCCGACCTAGATAGCCTATTAGTATTCGCTAGCAAAAATTTGCACAAAATATTGTTCACTAAACACCTTGGCGATGGTTTATTCAAGTTCTCCTCAGACAGTACTAGTCCCTCTGCTTAAGACAATTAAATACGCTTTACAGGAATCTGATTGTATGTTGGCACAGGTCAGACGTTGCCTCAACACTTCGTAGGATGTCCTAAGCTCCATCGCGTCGAGCACGTTGTATTTAGTCATTGCAACAGAATAATTGAAGATCGCGACTTGCAGGACCTCATCGGCGCTTACAAGCTATGTACGTACGGTTTACGTAAATTTCGGAAATTCTCGTGTTCAATCATCTTTTGCATGGCAATTCACTTCTACGATGAAAGTCCTAGCCCACCGAAAGAGCAACTTGCAAGATTGCAGCCTGGGGCCTCGCTCGTTAGTGCTTGCCTCCACTTCGTTGTTTGGGCCGAAGACGCCTTATCTATCGTCCACCGCGTGCCAACCGTTTTGTTTGACCAGCAGCTCCTTGTCCCGGACAACAGAGTGGCGGATGCAGCACGTATCATTTGTCAAGAACACCCATACTCAATTATAGATAGCGCTACCGACGATCGATGGAAAGACTATAACATTTATAACGCAGACCGTCCATACGCATTCCAAGACACTCCTACGGTTCTTATGCAGCACGATGACCCAGAAGTTGCATACGAAACTGAGGTGCCTGCCCGTATTCTCGTTCACGCAGCATCCACTTTTCACTTTTCCATTCACGACTTGACACGGACATGCCTAAACCCTGCTCCCCCTTCCCCTGCCACAGCCGAAATTCGATTTCCTACCCTTTCCGCCTTTTACGACGCTCTCATCGATACGATATTCGAACCACCACTCGGATTTATCCACGGAAAGCTAAATGGCCAGCTACAAACTTTTCTTGCTTATTTATCTCTATACACCGTATCTGAAGAAGGAATAACCAAAGTGGACGCTCCAGCTGGTGAACTCGGAGTCATTCCTGCCTGTCTTCAAATCCTGGAAGACGTTAAAGATGAAAATCGTTTGTATTTGACTCGACATTTCCTGAGTTCGCCGCTTCTGGATTGGGAAGCGCTTGCTTTGGAAAGACTTCTCATCAAGGAGGCGCGGTTGTAAGTACCTCAACTCAAGCCTGGTGCCCCTACTCATTCTCGTTTGTTCATAGTAAATCGAAGGGGGTGCCGTACAAGATACCACAGATACCCTATCACCCTTTCAACAGAATGGTGGGGAAGATCTCTCCGTCTCCTACATCTGACATCATCCAGTATATTTGTTCATACATATGAAGCCCGTACAATACTGAAATTCTCTCTCAGGAGACTCAAAATGTTTCACGTCGAACAGAAACCTTTTTATGATACAATCAAGAGAAAGTGGCCTTCCCTCCTTCGTGGCCTACGGCTGTGATACCCCCATTCTGCACCATGCTTCTGGATCGGTAAGAAGCCCCTCCGTAACGCCCCGTAGAGACGACCCAACGACTTTGCACATCACTCTTGGCCAAGTTCCTGCTTGGTTTACGTGTGTAATTGTGTATTGTTATCTGCAATGCGGCTTTGAGTCACCCCTATTGAGTGCTATTTCCGTTATCAGGATAGGTTTGGCAACTATCGACATAATTTTACAATTTGCGTGTACAAACAAATTTGCTATAATAGTATCGAAGCTTGATTACAGCTTCGCAGGATTCCTCCATTGCGGCGAGCGTTTCTACGGTTGGATCTCAGTCAAAAATATGATGGCACAGTATGTCACAAACCTCGACGAAAGCTTTCAACCCCTCCTACGATACCAGAAGACAAACATCAGGGATTTCCAATACATCTGAAGTATTGTGAAGGGCGTACCTTGATATTCTCGCTCTTGTATACACGCTTACTTTCGGGGCTCCATACGTTGACGTTGAAAGCTTCATCAACGGGGTATCTCAAAGTGAGAATAATACCCTTTTTCGTAGACTGAACCGAGTCCGGCGAATTCTCCACGATTTGCCTAGCGAAGTCAAGGGCGGATGGGAGAACTTGGGGTGCGGGAACGACTTTGTTGACACTAAAGAAATACCTTGGTTAAATCCAGGGGAGGATATGTGAGGGTCGCTTACAAACGGAATCGGTCCCTTGCATCTTGGGCGCTGACTGGATTACCAGTAAGAAGCAATTCCGAAGCTAACTAGAGAAATAAAGCGACGTCAGTGTTGAAGGACTATCTTACGCGCATACCTGGCGTCCAGAAACTACGGCCAACCTTGGAATTCCTAAGAGTAGATATGAGGTGAACTGATACAGCGAGGAGAATCGAGTATACGAACCGCCTTGGATGGCAACGACTCCACGCTTGACCTCGGGAAGTCCGAATTTGGCGTCTTCGCTAGCTACTACAATGTCGCAATTAATCACCATTTCCATTCCACCTCCGAATGCTAGGCCATTGACCGCTGCGATGATCGGCTTCCCTGACGTCGCACGTCGAGAAATCGCCCCAAAGCCGTAAATATCACTAGCAACATTCTCTTGTTCGTTCGTATTTCCGGATTGCTGGTTGTTGTTCCAACTAGGAGAGGTCAGCGAGAAATGAAGCTGATCAACGACGTCGGGTACATACGCCTTTAGGTCAGCACCTGCGCAGAAAGCTCTTCCCGTCCCAGTGATTATAACGACCCTGTCGGATCCACAACACGTCTGACATCCTTTCAGAAAGCGAGATATACTGGGACCCACCACAGAGAAGGTTCTTCGTCGAACCAATCTAGTGCAAGCTTTAGGTCCTTGGTCATTTGTGCACTCATAGCGTTCAAGCTTTTAGGCCGATTGAACGTGATGAGGAGTACATGTTCGGCGGGGAATGAGAGCTTTATTTGATCAGAAAGAGTAGGCGGAGAAAGACCCATGGAGCTATCCTCGTTTTGTCTCTGGTAGCAACTCGGTGGTGCGAAGGCAAAATGTCAATGTCCTCACGTCAGGGGCCTATTTATAAACGATTCCGGGGGAGAACCATAGCCGGTTTCCCACGCTCACAATTATCGTAGACTCAATATCAAGGTCATGCACTTCAAAGATCTTATGCGGTCTCCGGCTTGAATTTGGCCATCAGTACAACGCAGAATGGTCGGTCCATCGGCCACGCCTGGTACTACTCTTTGCATTCATAGAGAGTCGGCGAAGAGGTTGAGATTCATTTCATGATATCCTTACTTCCACAGCGGTAAAGTGGTCGGGTGGTCATCAATGGTACAGTCAATGAGTGAGCGTTGGAAGGAAGCAAGGGCATCGGCATTGTGTTACATTTTTCCGTCTACGTATTTTACAAATAATGTTAGGTCATGAATCATCCAAAAATATACAATAATGATAGGCTATCAGCAAAACAAAGAACCCAAAAAGAAAGCAATCTATGTACGTCTATGAGGAAACAACTAGCTTCCAGATATTACCATCAATTGGATGAGTAGCCAAACCCATGAAGCGGGTCATCCCTCCTAAGAAGTCTACCCTTCTGACGCCCTTTAAACCCTCTTCTATGCGGGCCTCAAGGTCGCTGATTCGTTTACACCTTTTTGTGTAAGCTGCGTTGACCCTCTGTATGGCATCGAGGGAGGGGAGGGTGTGGTATTCGTCGAGGGTAATAGCAGGCCGTAGCGTGAAATATATTGCGCTCATAACATCCCATACGGTGACAACAGCGCCGTAACCACGGGCTGATGATGGAGGCGATGATGATGGTGTTACGGTGATCGGCCAAGGGCAATTTGGACAGTCTATGACGATAATGGGAAGAGGTGGCGACGTGGCGGGCTCGGAGAGAATTTTAGAGGAAAAATGGCAGACAAGGGTTTCGGGAGGCGAAGAAACGTCATAGTTGATGTATGGGTCAGATGATAGGGCCAATAGAAAATGAAGTAAGACAGGTCGTCTGGTATCCAGTTGCGAGTCCAAGGATAAGCGTCGTAGATGTGATCGTTTATGGTCGTGATTTGGGGCCTTTGCCACATGTGCTCGAGGTGTTACTCGAGAAGGTTTGGCGTGTGCAAGAGAGTCGTGCTCTGCCTTCGCTAAGCGACGATTGGTATTGAAAAATGGTGAGGCTTCTGGCGTTGGAGCAAGGAAAGTGTATAGGGTGTTCGTCGACGAAAAGTGGACTTGTTTGTGGGGTCTCATAAGCAGTGGGGGATACGCCGACCTGTATCCATCCGCTGCGACGCGTTTTATATACAAAGAAGATGGTCAGCGCAGCCACATTCCCAAAGGAGGTAGTTCGTGATTGATACACATCAGCGACCGACATATGAACCTGACGATCGTTGGGAACCGGTCGTTAGGCAACCGAGTTCGAGAGGGCGCTGTTCCACAGGCTGCTGAATCGAGACGAGAATTTTCGTGATATACGCGTTAAGTATACAACGCACTGGTACCAGTTACGTCTCCGTAGCATAGTGAGATGAGCACCACAACCGTACATCACTCGTGCATTGCGACGAGACCTCTGTAGATCAACGATGGTACTAAGTATAGCTATTGCGAAGCAAGATGAATAACTTGAAACGGTCACAGTCACTAGAAGTCGGCTGTAGTTGGGCTGTAAAACGGGGTCCTAATCTATCTTAATTAAAGATAATCATCAGACGTAACCCATAAACTGACCAAAGAATCACAGATATCATTACGCAGCTGACACGAATCATCAGGATCCTGTGACAGTTATTGGAAAGCAAGAGTAAGATTGGTGTAGGATTGGAAGTGCTAGTGGCGCAGAGATGGGGGGAGCTTCGGAGTAGACTGAGACCTCGCGCGAGTATGGGTTGTAGGACTTGAGTGAGGACAGCACAATCAGGTCAGTCGAGTCGATGGGTATTGATGCTATTGTAACGCAGATTACCTAGAGAAGGATATATATGTGAGGATACCAGAGGTGATATATCCACAGCGCCCGCGCGCCGGTCGAAATTTGATGCCAGAAGTTCCAGGAGGTCGAAAGTACGCCTAGTCAAGCATCACTTCGTACTGTGGAATAAGAAGAGCAAGTCAAAATATAGCACGACGAGAAACATCGCTGCTCGATAATCTGCCGATTGGGCCAGAGACGAAATAAGGAGTCTTGCGACGATCACGCGGCAGGCTAGGATAGGACCATATCTGCTTTCCCCGAAAGCTCTTCAGAGAGTACACGAACAGAAAAGGGGCCAATATCGATTATAGCAGTTTCGTAGCCAGTGACTTCTCCGAGATGAGCTGGGCGGATCATTCCCCTTTAGTACACCAGATTGCGTTTCGGCCAACCATACCCATAGAACAAAGCTCAATATAGCTTGACAGGTACTGGATGACGAAGACCAACGTTGGCTTGGATGCAGCCTAATTCTCAAGGTACAGTGAGCATAGCGGCCAATAATCTGCTCAAACTACCTTTATCCCTATCCTACGAGCAGGATATTGATGTATCCTTCGCCCAGTTCTTCGACCATAAACGCTCATAGAGGCACTCTCAAACATCCGACATATCCACCGATCGCCACAAAGAATAGTGGCATCATTCCAATCATCAGCGGATGAAAGTATAGTCAGGACGCATGATCCAGGCAAATACAGTGTTCGATTACAGTGCACTACACTTCGTAAGGTCGGCATTGTGACATGTTTCCGGTTCTAGTAGGCAAACTGGGGCAGCAACAAGTGTAGTCTATCATGCGCATCGCATCTCCGAACGTTTGATAGGAGGGAAAAAATTGATCCATCGAAGAATGGAATCCGGTTGACTGGCTTAAAAGAGGTATATTCTTCACCAGAACATTTATTTACTGATGATGGGTTAGATGAGCAATAACCATATAGGAAGAGGGAACGACTTACGGTGTGTCTTATCCTCCGTGTGACTCTCATCTGCTACAAAGTTGCACTCAAAGCCGACCACATATGCGCAAACCTATGGAAGTTCCAAGGTGCAGTCACTAGCATCTGACCATTGGTTAGCAATTGAATAGACGTCTGAAAAGAGAAAGTACTTCAGAAAACATACCACATCAACGAAGATGGAGCGCTAACAACGTAAGCGCCAGTGGAACCATAACCCTAGGGTTAGACCAATACCTGGGGTTAGGGGCAGAACTACCAGAGCATCATATAAGAACCTACCTCTCCGTCCCCCACCCTTCCTTTCCCTCCTCCCATCATACCACCACCACTTCCAAAGCTCTCAACCACAAGAGCACCCGGAGATAAATCCTCCAGTATCCGAAAAGCGATACCTATAGTTCACCACGACCAAACGGTTGGACCAAAGCATCCTGAGGGATTAACGACCTCCGCCTGCCCACCCGACAAGCGCGCGCACTATTCAGCGCACATTCCCACACACCCACCGTGCAGACTCCACCCTCTAACTCCCCGACGCCGCCAACAATAACCATGAACATCAGTCCGCTCACATTGCAGTCGAATACCGCCACGTCGTTCACCCGACAGCGAAAATCGTCGTACGAGCCCGCCACACCGTCGCAATCCATACCGCCGCAATCCGTGCCACCACATAGAAGCTCGTCATCTTTCTTGCCCTCGACACCACCGCCTCTCATGTACCACAAGTCACCCTACGCGTGCGTCCCTCTACCATCCCAGCTGGATGCCCCAGGTCCCGACATCACCATACACCCAATGCTCACATACACAACTGCGCCCACCACACACTACAATTTGAGTAATCCCCCGCCAACATCATCACAGCTTGGCGCGAGGGGCCGCGTCCTTTATGAACCAGCGACGCTGCCGCCTCTGCCATCGTTATCCTTGCTGATACCACAATTCCCTTGGCCCATCACTGTGCATGCGTCGTCCATACGGGGAGGCGTGGGCGTTGTGAGTATCCTAGACGTCTTAGCAGCACTGTACCACGCGTTACAGCTGCCCACCGTAGGAGACGATGAAGGAGCACTTTCGGCTGAGGCGCCAAAATCGATAGGCGCGCATAGACCACGTGTCAGTCGGCGGATACAATACTTGGGTACTCGAACCCAGTTTTTGGGGATGTCCAAGAGTACGACGTGCTCTGATACGATGATCGTCCATGTACGATAAGGTGCAATGAGCTGTGACACATTCCAGAATGTGACCCCACATCGTTCTATACGTTTAGAAACCTTGTATTAGTCCTGCTCTGTAACAACATGCTCTGTAACACCATCATCAACGCACCTATCTAGCTATCATTTGAACAACCATCATAATTGTCCGGAGTATCTTTTGATTATAGTGTATCTGAGCAAAGGCCATAGCCCGTAGTGGGATCGACGCATAGACAAAGCGATAATGTCGGGATGATCGAGGATGAACGCTACAGCTTCGACCACTGCTCATAATTCTTCCCAAACATTGTCAATAGTCGGCAGACAAAAGCACCAGCTGAGGCGTACGCCAAAAGCAGTTGTACGGTTGTCTGGTCAGAAACGTTCGATTTGAATGCTGGTACCGAAACGTATGCTCTGACCTCTGTATACGTTGACAGAGTCCAAGCTTTAGCACTGTTCAGTACAGAAGGGATACATCGTTAGCCGATATCCAACAGTAGCAGTGGACGATGTCGGCTTGATAATGTAAGGGCGTGCGCTGAACGTTGAACAGAGAACCTGGGAGTTCTTACGCTCAACTAGGAGTGAGGCCCACGTGTAGCGCGTTCTCACGAAAGGCGCTAAAACATAAGCGCCCTTTTTTTCCAATGCCCACGGTTATGGTAACAAAATTCGGAGGGCACCTAATCGACTGGGAAATCTATTCTCTGGAGAATCTCTAGAGAATCGCGAGAGAATGGATTGCATGTGACCTTGCGCATGTGGCACTTGAAGTTGCCGTCCGCTACAAAATCACGCGCACGTGTATGTGCGCTCCTGCCAATTTCCAAACCGCCGCCGCCCCCCCCCTCAGAGTCTCCACCAGTCGAAGCCGACATCACCATTGACAGCCTGGAAGAACGGCGACCTGAAGCGAAGACTCCTTTGCGCGATGCTGTGGAGGTGTGCTCTCACTGGCACATGTGGAACTTCAACTTGCCGCCAATCATGTGATACGCTCCCGCCAAATTGTCCGACATCTCTAATAGCCTGGAAGAGCCCCCAAGAGACGTATCCTTTGCGCAACACTACTGTGCATGAGTTCCTGTCAATATGTCTTACTTACAGTCAGTGGTGGTGCGCCAGGGGTACTCCGCACACCCGCCGCCGGCTTCTCTCAACTCAATAGTATCAATATCTGACGGCCCGAAGATACTTTATCATGAAGCTCATTTCTTCTCATTCATATGCTGTGTGGTAGATACACTGAACGGCTGGTGGGTATCATTATACCTTGTTGGACTAGTAGCAGGGCAAAAGATAGCTTTAGGAGTTCCTTAGCGGATAAGGCAGGGCTCCCTTCGGGGCGGCGCCTGCAGGGGCGAGGGATTGCTGAGTCAGCTCGGACGCTGCCGTTAGCGCGCGCTTTCTCTAGAGATTCTCGGGAGAACGCTCTTCCCAGTCGATTCGGAGTTCTGGAAAATTCAGTGTCAACCTTCCAGTCACTCGTAAGCTGATATATAATAGTAGCCACTTCATGTTTGTAGCATCTCTACCTATATCCTCCGGCTTTTGAATCTCATCACAATCTAGCTCCGTCTTTTGCCAGCGAAATCGGAGCGAAATGAACAAATCACAGCTCGCTGCCCTGGTGTCATCCTTATCTCAATTAAGATATCCTCTAGCCTAAGTGAGAAATCTTTATTCAATACAGCTAAAAATAAGCGAGACCATTCAGCCCCGTCTTAAACCATCCGTTCTCTCCCTTGGCGAGTGAATGTTGAAAACTAAGTGTCCACACCATATTAAACTCACAGCTACATCATTCATACAATCAGAATTTCATGTTTGGTCCCTGATAATGCACTCCCAAGGCTGGTTTCGGCGAGTCTGAGCACCCAAGATGATTAACGGACGCGCAGCGCAAAGGAGGGACCTTACATATTGATTATCGGCTCCCGGCCCGCGGGACGTTCGAGCCTTATATGGTGACCCAGCGAGAAACTACACAACAGACCTCTCACCTGTCGATTTCGTTCTCAGTCATTATCAATCAATCAGAGCCTTGACGAGCGAAATTGAACTCTGGCCCCGGGTACGATGAATTCTACTTCTCCTTGTACATCATGAGTTCAGTCCGAACTGAGAATACGAGATTCAAGCTGTCCACCTGCCCACTTCTATATTTCACCACCGATAATTCCATGGATATCGGAAATGAGGGCGTCGATCAAGTTTTCGGCCTAATCAAGACTAGATTCGCAACCGGAGCCAAATAAGGGGACGAGTGTGAGACCAAAATCAGAGAAGCCAAGAATTGAAGTCGAGGAAATGCAGCAAGTCTGAGTGATGAAAACGCTACTGCGGCACCAGAGGACAATGGGAATCATCGTGTGAGACCAGACAGAAGGCTACATAGTTTTAAGTTACGATCAAAGATGCTAGAGCGAATTCACGTGTATGCTACCGCATGTATTGCTTAATGTATCATTTGCATTACTGCATAATGATATAGTGCTTCTAAATATTGATAGGAGAGCTGACCGTTAATCTATCAGAGCATTGGGTAAGCATGGATCAAGCGAAATAGGTTTGGTCCATTTTTACCTAGTCGCGGCTGATTAAGCAAAGGATAACCACTGGGCGTGAAGATGGCATCAACTCTCAGCATGTCCTGGTCACACGCAGTTCCAATGCGATCCACACGGAATCGCGCTTAAGCCGAGGACAAGTAGCCTAGCATGCACATGGCGCTTCTATACGTTTGATAGGAAAGGTTGATTGAATCAGGATAGGTTGACGAGGGGTAGAACAAATATACCTAACGCTAGAACCATCCGCCTATCCAATCAAAAGCTTGCAATTGCTAAACAGGAATTGTTGGGCGGAGGGAGGATAACGGCTTGCAGTGAATATTGTTATCTTCACAAACCCTATTATTATTAAAACCAAAACAATGGGTCGCGCCCGTCATTGACGATGAATGTACAAAATTGATCAACAGGAAGGGCAAGTCACATAACGTACGGTGCATGCACGCAGTAGGCACCATCATAAGTGATCTTCGCGAGCGGGCAGAACGGTAGTTTGCAGCATCTAAGCCACGCGTGTCAGATCCCAGAAAATACGCCAATGTCATCAAGAAGTGCTGAGTTACAATGTACATAACTTCTAGGAACACAGAATCATCACAAGTGTTAGAACACAACTACGCAACTCGAGCATGCATCAGCATAACTGCTGGTGGAAGAGAAAGACGCAACACAAACAGTCAAGCGCTAGAAATGCTTACGGAACAATAGGTCATATAAAGATTCACCTTTCTTCCCACCAAGCACCTCCCTTTCCATCTAACCATCACTTGCCGCATGCGTAAACGGAAGGGACCTTCTACGCCTGGACTTTGGTATATCACAGCAAATCCTACTCACTAAGGTGAGGTTGAGCTAGGCATCATCTTTCAATACTGAACAACTCCCGCAGGGTCGCCATGCTACCGTCTCCGACAACTCAACCAACATCCCTTCAACATCGACAAGCATATGGGCGTATTATCGCAGAGCCAAACGCGCCAGCTTCGGAGCACTCGCTATGTCATCCGCCGACGGTGCCACCGCCTCTCATATACCACAAATCTCCTTATGCACGTGTCCCCCTCCCATCCCAAGTCGACACTGAAGGCCTCGTCGTCGACATACATCCAATCCTCAGACATACTACCACACCAGCTATTCGCTACGATCTGAGTGAGCCGCCGCCATCTCCGTCAAGCCTTGGTGCAAATGGACGTGCTCTCTACGAGCCAGCGACGTACCCACCGCTACCGTCGCTTTCCCTGCTAATACCAGGATTTCCTTGGCCTATAACTACGCATGCGTCTTGCGTAGACGGCGGAAATAGCGGGGTCACTGTCCTCGACGTTTTGACCGCATTGTTCCACGCACTTTTATTACCCGCACAGGAGAATGCACGGGCATCAGTTCCAATATTGTCAGCGGCAGATTCCGCGTCCACTTCTGGAAGGATAGGTATAGAAACCGAGGGACCACGTGTAGTTCGGCGGCTGGTGTATTTGGATGATCGAACAACGTTCTCGGGTTTGTCGCAAAGTGGAGTCGATACTGATACGATGATCGTCCACCTGCGATAGGGTACATCAGGACGAATAAAAAAAATATGTTTCATTCTACATCACCAAATTTACGGATGCATAGAGCCTATCTGAACAGATTCATCAAAATGGTTTTGACGCCATCTTTACTAAGCCGCCTTCGGAGGCAAAGACTCTGATGCGGAAGGGCGATTATCAGGACTCGATATCAGTACATTAACGGAGACGCTGACCTATCAATTCCTATTTATGATCAACTCTAGTTTTTGCTATCATTCTAGACGGACAGCAAATCGTCGATTATTTGGTGTTAAGTGCAGTATGCAATCGGCGGTGATAGCCAGATTTAAACCATCATGGACCAGACGAACGATACCCCTGGAATTCATAAAGTCAGTCACCAGGGTTAAGACTTCAATCAACAGAGTACATATAAGAACCCATGTGCCAGATGAAGAGCGAAGAACGAGTCTCTTAAGGACCAATGCAATGGGGGCAGCGACTAGCGGCATATATCGAGAGTGTTTCTCCCAAATTCTATCTAGAATCAAACTGTGTATCAACCGTTCGATGCGCAGCCGACGGCTTACCTGGATAATCCTCGAGCCGAGAGGCCATAACAGCGGCCAATGAACACTGTTCGAACTGATAGCGAATGGGGTGTTTCGGGAGTATAGATATATTACTCCGGGGAATCCGCTCAGGTTCGATATACGTTGCAATTCTAACTTTATATGTTGGGCTAAGGAAGAAATAAACCCGTAAAATCTACATACAAGAAAATAAGGCGACGCACCATGTGTTTTAAGTGCTCCGTTCCCGTGGTCGCCTTTGGTTGAGATACTGTACCCATCTCGTATTTCGTCGTTGAGGAATGTTCCAAGAAGGATGCAAATCGCCATCCACGATATCGGACGTGGGATGGACGCAGACACCGAGATAGCGAGAATTAGAGAAAACCTGGCCCGTGCGCAATGATTGCAACTATTCTCACGCGGCAAAGCGCCCAAACTTTCCATCCTAGTTCGAGTCTCCATCCACACTGAGCACGCTTCCTCCTTTTGCAATACAGCCCCTGCGATATCGGTAGGTGGTCATGTCCTTTACTTCTCTTCATTTCCTTGTCCTCACAATTAGAAATACCCAGGTTGATCACGCTTTTTTTATCACCAGCCAAACACCATCATATTCGATATAACATGACTAGGCTCGCTGTTTTAACTTTATCCATCACGAAATTACGCGAAAATGAAAAGGCTATATCTACCTACTGGTACGTCCATGTTAACCGACGCGCACCTTCCCGTCGTAATTTCCTAGACTACTTGAGTACACGGGTGATTCATTGGACTTCCCCACCCTCGCCACGCTCTCTGTTCAATGTTTTCATATTTACCTAGCCTATCTCTCGCTGGCGTACCTCTCTACTTTAATAGCGGAATCACCATTGCGGATCCACACGGAAGATATTGATATCTATTGGCTCAGCAGCGCCTTTGTCAACGTGGTTGTAAGTTCTCCGCATAGCTATGGTATGCCTTCCGAGTAAAGCTGTCTACTAAGTAGTACCGATTCTCTTCTTGTTGGAGACGGTAAAACCCTATCTTCCTGAAAAATACTCGTGAAAGGTATTACGGAAGTGATTGATGGCGGAGTTCCTTGATATGATGCAAAACTCAGGTGGGCTTGCATCGAGCGACCCTGCAGTCAGAATGCAGATCGTAAGCTACCGTTGGCCCAAATCTTGCCTCTCAATCACTTGAGACGTGTAAGTGAAGTTTAGGTAGCCATAACTTGCGATCCAATGATAGCCTGTGGGAGGTTATGGTGTTCGCTTAAGCGAGGGCTGTGCAGATAGTAGAATGATGTATAGAGGTAATATGGGCGTTAGAATATTCTTGGATGCAAAGATACCGAGATCGTGCCGCATGTAGATGCATCATCGCGAGGGGAATCGCTTTTGACACAAACTACTCGCCGGTAGCCGGCCGAAGTGCAAATCACACGGGGCGCCTCTTGATCGTATTGACTGAACTTACTACAAACATGCGCACACTAGTTCAAAGACTTACAAGTTGATAAATGTGTGGACAACAGAACATATAAGAACCTAACTCTTTTCCCCACCCCCTTCCTTTTCCCTTTCCATCAAACTACTACAGTGCCCTGCGTCAGAGACAATAAGACTAAAAAGCCACCGTCATAGCAGCACATACACCTTCCCTCGACTAAGGTATTATCTAACTACATTACATAATAGTATACAACCTCTGATCATGAACACGACCCAGCGAGTCACCCCAGTGCCATCATAAGCACTTTCCCGCCCTACCGGCTTGTATTCCATTGGCCTCCGACACCACGCAGCAGTGATGTACACAAATCCTTCATCACCCCATACCCTTGCGCCTCGTCATTCACACCGCCGACAGCAACAGGTACATGAACCCGGTATAACAGCGCTAGATTCACCGCAAGCTAGCTGCTCATCGACTTCCACGCCCCCATCGCTCATATATAATAAATCACCGTATTCATGCATTCCATTGCCATGGCAGCTCGATACCAGCAGTCATAGCCTGACTATACACCCGATACTCCGATATACAACTACGCCTACCACCCTCTATGACCTTAAGGACCCCCCACCATTGCCGCCACGATTTGGTACGGAAGCAACTGTACTGTACGAGCCAGCGACACAGCCACCCCTACCATCACTATCTCTCCTGATCCCACGATTTCCTTGGCCTATAATCGTCCAGGCATCGTACGGAGGCGGTAGAATAGACGGTGTTACTGTCCTGGACGTCCTAGCCACAATGTACCACGCGCTACAGTTGCCTGTAGAGGACCACGGTCCGGCATCGATTCTGCCAGCGTCCGTTCCCAAATCTGGGAAGATGGACGTAGACGCTCGGGAGGGACCAGCGCGGAGATTAGAATTTTTGGGTGACCAAACGATGTTTCTGGGGCTATCGAAAAGTGGAGTGTATCCTGATACGCTAATTGTTAATCTTCGGAAGGGAGCTTAGCAGTAGGAGGAACCGAAGAATATTTCTTAAAAAACCCTGTATTGATAGAGGGTTCTATAACAGTATCGTCGACATCACCCGTTGAAGCTTTTCGGACGGTAATTGTCGAGAATAATTTCCCCGCACTACATCCGTGTTAGGGTGTTCCAATACGGAGCGACGTCTAGCTAAAGGAGGAAAATAGCTTTGGACCTTAAAATCCGGCCAAATTAATAACAATACAAGTCAGCATACTGGTTGGTCGACGGATACACTGACCCGGTGATCCTCAATGCGATTTTATTACCGTCTCATTCTTTTCTTCCTCGGTTCTCATACTCTTAGGGATACCGACCGATAGACGAACGATTTTTGTGTACCCGTAGTCATGTACACCTCAGATGTGATTGCTAACTAGCGAACCTACACTTGCAACAACTAAATAATGGTTAGAGCAATCCTCGTGATACAAGTAACCTCCACTTACCTCCTGCTCAGCGTATATCGCCATTGCGCAGGCTCAATCCCTCGATAACGCCTCATCCGCCGCCAACCGTGCGTACCGGCCCTAACATTCTTCCGACAAACATATTAGCAAAATCCGGCAATGGTACAAAATCAAGCGCACCAACGGCCAAAGCAGTCGCCGTTGCCGTAGCTGCCGCTACGACTCGTATCCGTTAGGTCGCCCTGCTCATACTGAAACACGTCTGCCGTCAGTTATGTGCCAAAAAGGTCGACAGCCAATTCCATACCAGCTCAGAGCAAATAGATGCATCCTTTGCATGCCAGCAGCACAGCTACCACTCCCGTCGCTATCATCGTTGATACCAGAATTTCCTTGGCCCGTCAAGATGCACGCACTATGATATGAAAGGTATTGGCGTAACAACTCTTCCGTACGTCCTGGACGCAATATATCATGTACTGCAATGCAACTACCCGCTATAGAAGACGATATCTAAGGAGAGATATCTCAGCGTTGACAGTATGAATTGGCCTTATCGATGACCATGTTGTTCAAAGTACGTCCACTGTGCACTGATACTGCGAATCGTAACCTGGGATGCAGCGACCATTTCCACGTTGACGAGGGCGCCTAATCGACTGTGAAATCTATTCTCTGTAGGGGATCTCCAACGAATAGTTACTGCTTCCCAGTCGATGCGGAGTTCCATTGACGTTGGATAAGGGCGCTAACAAGTATAAGCGCCAGTAAAACCATAACCCTAGGATTAAATTGACATCCGGGGTTAGGAGTAGAACCACCATCTAACATATAAGAACCTACCTCTCCGTCCCCCATCCTTCCTTTCTCTCCTGCCAACATATCACCTTCACACCTTTCAACCACAAGAACACTCCGAAATAAATCATCCAGCCTTCGAAAAGCGGTACCTACGTCTAACCGTAGGCATAGGGCTAGACCGAGGCATCTAGAGAAATAACGACCTCCACCTACCCCGCCCCCCGACAAACGCGCACGCCATTCAGCGCACATTCCCACACGACCTTCGCGTAGACTCCATCACCTACCAATCGCCTTTCACCCCGACGTCAACAATAACCATGCACATCAGTCCACTAACACTGCAGTCGAATACCACCACACTATTCTCCAGACAGCGACAAACGTCGCACGAGCCCGACATGTCCTCGCAATCCATGTCACCCATCCATAGCTCGTCATCTCAATCCCCTTCGACACCACCGCCCCTCATTTACCACAAGTCACCCCACGCATGCATCCCTCTACCATCCCAGCTGGACACCCAAGGTCCCGACATCACCATACACCCAATGCTCACATACACAACTGCGCCCACCATACACTACGACCTGAGTAACCCGCCACCAACACCATCACAGCTTGGCGCAAGGGGCCAAGTCCTTCATGAACCAGCGACGCTGCCGCCTCTGCCATCGTTATCCTTGCTGATACCACAATTTCCTTGGCCCATCACCGTGCATGCGTCGTCCATACGGGGAGGCGTGGGCGTTGTGAGTATCCTAGACGTCTTAGCAGCACTGTACCACACGCTACAACTGCCCACCGTAGGAGACGATGAAGAAGTAATTTCGGCTGAGGCGCCAAAATCGATAGGCGCGCATAGACCACGTGTCAGTCGGCGGATACAATACTTGGGTACTCGAACCCAGTTTTTGGGGATGTCCCAGAGTACAACGTGCTCTGATACGATGATCGTCCATGTCCGATAAGACGCGGTGTGCGCTCACCTTTCAATACGTACCTCCGCATCGTTCTATACATCAAAAACCATGTATCAGTCATGCTCTGTAACACCATTATCGATGTACCTTTTTAGCTATCGTTTGCGTAACCATTGTTATTGCCTGGTGTATATTTCTATCATAGCACGTCTGAGTAAGGGCCACTGTCCGAGGTAAGACCGGCGGATAGGCAGAGCGATAAGGCTGGGTTGACCAAGGATGAACGCCACACCTTTCACCGGTGTTCATTCCCACTCGCCCTGAGCTATAGGGTGACAAGACTGTAGCCAGAGGGTTCGTCTTTGATATCGGCATCGAAGCATCTGAACTAACCTCTGTAGCACGCTAGCCAGTATTTGATCACCGCACCAAAGCCTGCGGATGAAAGTACATGGTAAAGGCTCATCCGGGAGAGCATTTATCAGGATCAAAGATTGACGTTTATATGAGCATACTCACGCAGAGCTTGAAATAGAAGGAATCCACGACCGTTGAGAGTTCTCCCTTTCCAAGCCCCATGTGACTAACGAATTGGGCTCCAAGTCATCTGCGTCCAGCTGGGTTTTAACGCATAGACGCCGTTCAAGCCACCAAAGCCCCTCGAATCAAAAAGAGACCGTTCCTATTATGTTCTCAATGCAGAGTGCACGAAGCATTTGAGGCCGGAAAATGCGTCCCCGCGAGGTTGGGGCGTATAGAATAATAATAGTCCGTAGACGAGATGAGATGGCACTGCGAGGAGCCGGGATGTTCCTACAACAGGCTCAGAGTGGTCAGTAAGCGTCAATTATGAAGCGTCCACGGTATTCGAACCTTAGCATTTTTCAGTACATAAAACTTGCGTGTTCAAGTGGCGTTTCCGAGGTTGTAGTCGAGCGTGCAGTAATCGGATGAGTCCATGACCGTCGATATCCAGTTGAATAATGACACAGTAGTATCATCGTCGTATGCTGCTTGATTGTAACGCTGTCATGCTCATCGTATCGAATGAACCCCATGCGCGACATTGCCTGTCGGTCCATACCTCCAACTAGAGGAACTGAACTATAAGTGAACGAGATTGAGCATAGTATTTTGAGACGAGGAAACGTACCCCTGAGTCGCGCCAATTTGTACTCTTCGATACATCCAGAAGTTAGTCGAGTTCCCTTGCATCGGGCCGCCCTGCACAGTGCATCCGCATTACAATGCACGCCGTAAGAATAGAGTTCAAGTTGGTCCGTACGTCCGTTCCCACGCCATCTTGCGCGGAGCGGCCGCTCAAAGACCTCCAGGCCCTGGCGCCTGGTGCAAGGTCCTCGCTATAGGCACACCGCACAACTCATTCTTACCAACTAATATGTATACTTCAGTCGCTATCTACTGAAGGTAAAGCAGTTGTTGGCAGTCTAATTCGTCAAGCCTGTTGCACAGATAAAAAGGCTCGTCGATATATACGCAGCTTCTACTTTTGCGGAGTCGCGACCATTCGTAATGCTGCAAAACTAGTGTTTCGAACCCTTCCAGGCTGTGGTCTCTAGGTAAGTGCTACGTCCGTCGAATGCTCAATACCTCGCAGTCCAATTTACCACGTCCTGAAGCCCTCCCCATATTGTAAGATGGTGAAGATGAACGAAGGAGATACAAATGAGATGTCGGAAACGAGATGGTGAGTGAGTGTCTTAGTCTCATACGTTAACTTATTGCTCCTCACCTTACGCCCTCCTGTAGTGTTTTCCAACGTATCCCTCCCATAGTAAATTCTCCATGACCCTATGAAGATGCCAGTTCAAGGAGTGATATCTAACCCACGCCCGGACTCATGATCGCCTGCGTTAATCGGCGGAATGAGGAACATTCTCCGTTTCAAGCCTTGCTCGCTCCTATATTTGCTACGATTTGCCCTGACTGATGGAGTGTTGTGGAACCCACATCACGCCCGGCATCAATCTCTTCGAAACGTAGTTAACTGGTCGTTCTCTCGGGAATCACTCAGTGAAAATATACAAGGGACGGGTCGATAACTACATCACGGCCTCTAATCGGCCAGAGACCGCAGTCAGTTTCCCTGATCTCATAGCTAGGACACTAAAGAACTAACACACCACACACTAGGCTGCTGCGGACAGCAGAAGCTAACGAAGCTCAGACAGTTACCATTTTCTCCCAGTTCACGATTCCGGACTTGTATTACTTCCTTCGAAAGTAGCATATATAGTTTCGTGAGAGGCATATTTTATCTGACGGAAATACAATGCTGCCGTTGTAGTCCAACTCTAGTCTCAACAATTCACGATTTCACCTAACGTACCAAAGAGACTATTACGATGTGTACGTTGGATATTTCAAGCGATTTCATGCAGTCTGGCATCCGTCACCAAATTTCTGGGTGAACAGGGAGGGGTGTCTTGTCAACCATCCGTCATGATTGTACCTGCTCAAATGGTGAGCACGTTAGCATATCTGCGTACGACGTATCTGACAAGTGCGGAAGGCCCAACGGAAAATCCCTGCTAGAAGATCATCTCGTACGTCCAAGGCTCCAAACAGACATCGTCAATGGAACCAAAGTAGAGTACTAGCGCCTCCCAGCTGGCAAGTTTGAAAACCATTATTATGATTGTTTCCAAAAAATACATAGTACGTGTAGGATATATATCCCCTGGCGTAAAATCCAGGGTGTTAAAAAGAAGTATCCATGATTTTAAAGAGATGTCAGATTTGGAGCGGGAGGGAGAATGATGCAGAGGAGACTTCAATACATATATATTTCGAGAGAGAGAGAGAGAGAAATGGGAAATTCTTGTTCGTAGTATCCTTCCACCTGTGTTGAACGATTAACGTCATCTCCGATCGAGCGAATATCGTGGCGTAGGATAATAGATGGTCGACGTCGTCTCTACGAGGGGGGTGGTGATTATAAGAGTCGACGACGAAGGGATTTAGTGGTGATGGTGACCACCGTGATGATGGTGGTGGTGACGACCCCACTGAGCCGCGTCGGCGGCATCGGCAGCGTCCTCAGCAGGTGCAGCGACGGTGAAGACAGCAGCGATGGCGAGAACAATGAATGCTACAGCGCGCATGGTTATGGATGTGTCTCGACGGTAGGTTATCAGCCTGTATTTTGAGAGGCTCGTTAGTAAATTTCGTATTGGTAAAGGGAAGGGAGTTGTCGGCCAAAGCAGAAGAGAAGACGTATGATAATTGAAGTGATTATTCAAAGCCATTTTCGAAGAAATGAGGGATAGGGGTGGGGGAGGTAAAGAAAGTACGAGATACTCACTGATGCTCTACTGAGGAATTGAGAGATGGGACTATCTCAACGAAGGGGGGGTCTATTATTTATACCTTACAGGAAGCCCAGCCCCCAAGGTCGACGACTGAAGCCCACTATACCGCTCATAGGATGGTACCACATCAAATTTTTTGGGACTCGCACTAGCAGTATTGAGTGTAGTTAGTGTAGGTTGGACTAGAAGGTGACGAGGCTGGCAGTCGGCATGTTTGATGCGGTGCTATTAGGCCCGTTTCACCTGTGGTGGTACGAAGGGCGGTGGAATGCTAGAGCTAAGCGTGCATGGAGTCGTACTTGGCTTTACGACGTATCAAGTGCAATAACCTAAACAAGAAATTGAAATACTTTATCTGGAAGGCATCATTCAATTGCCGAACATGGACCCCTATTTACAGGGAGTCACCAACCATCATAGTAATACCGTCGCCCGCAGCAAACGGTGCAGTGATTACGCCTTGTATACCGTAGCGGAAACTTCCTAGTCAGTTGTCGGCTCTTTGGATTTGATGGGCGTTGTGGGCATGCTTACATTCTGGATGTCAACGACGACCTTAGCTGATGACTCAGGCCGGATCCGATCTTCGTACGCTATGAAAACCTTGTCGAGTGCCTCTTGCGTCTCTTGACGTGGTGTCTTTGGAGGAGCTAGTCCATTTCACAACGTACGCCCCGCCAAAACGACTTCAACTCCTTTGGATCACCCCGCCAGCTACCAGAGTCTCTTGGCAGTGTGCAAGGTTGCCAGCAACAACACGCAGATGAAGAGACTAATATAGCGTAGGCCACGTATTCGTACGTTCCTGTCATTTCAATGCGACTAGAGGTGAACGATGCATCGTTGAGCAAGAAGTGAATTACACAAAGATAGGTATTCAATGGACGTTACACTCGTCAAAGCCCTATGCTACGATACACTAACGCATAATCGGCTAATATATGCCGGTCATTACAGCTGTTCCTGAAAACCTTGTCCGCATCACTTTTTTAATTTTTGTTGTATACGAGTGTCGATGGGAAATCCGGAGACGTCCGCGGGTGTGAGAATATGTATCACCAGCCCCTAACCTTGAGTCTGAGGCTAAGACAATGGTCCTCCCGCATTCAAAGTCAAAAACTTCACGCTTTCTGGTTTCTTACCAATGATAAGTGATACGGGACGCTTGAGAGGTCCCAATAGACTCTCTGATCAATTCTACGTCAATGGCGAGCCAGTCTTGAGCTACATATGCTAGAGGGGCATCAGCTACAATTGCTGCTACCACAGCAAAGGAGCAGCCGTGACAACCAGGATATCAAACTGGCCAGTATTTCAGATAAACAAGCATGAATTACAAAGACTATGTGCTGAATTCGACGAGTGAGTACTAAGATGAAGTGACCACACAGCTGACACACCTGATCTCACGCCTTCGGACGTCTCCGGATTGCCCATTGACACTCGCGTACAACAAAAATAAAAAAAGTGATGCGGACAAGGTTTTCAGGAACAGCTGTAACATCTACCGAGTAACAAAAAATCGCTTATGCGAGGGAAAGCGAAGGTACAACATGCAGAGAGACTCACTTGAACAATAACAACATATTATAGATCAACTTCAAAGTTCCGTAGGGGTATAGCTTTGGTCCAGATACTAGATCCATCCCAGCATAAACTTAATCGACCACACAACCCCTACCAAGGCGAGCACACCACCGTCCACATTCCACGTCCCGGTGGCTCCATCAATCAACGGAACGGCCACACCAATAGTCTCATTCAAACACACCAGCAACTTCGCATCTACCGAACTCGCATCCGTCACCACACTCGGCAGAGCAACATCCGGTGTACCCTCGTCCGCAAAAATAGCCGTGTTGTTGTACCCGTCGAGAGAGAGAACGACGCTCGAGGCGCGATAGTATTGCACCGCTTGCTCTGGTTTTGGTGTATCAGAGGCGTTGAATGGTGATGGTGTTGGGGTCGTGGAGGAGGGGAGGTAGGCGGAACAGTTACTCGCGAGATCGCTGATGAGATTGGTCACTGTGTTATTATCGGAGGTGATTCGGAAGACGGACGCAGTGGACGAGTTTGCGCGGAACGCTGCGGTGTATTCTGGGCCTCCCGGTCGAGTAGTATTGTCCGGATTGCCATACTGCACGCGGATAACCGGCGTTTGTGTGAGTGGTTATATTCTTTGGCCGACGAAACTCACCTCACTAGCATGCAAGTACGCGCCTGCTCCCACCCCGGCTACGCCACCCCAGGCAAGCGGCCAAAAGTAGAACGGGAAGTTGCGCCCAGCTACACCACGTCCAGATACGCCTGGATAACCGCTCCCGTAAACCCTGTAACAATACTCAGAATCTCTCGGTAGATCGAGATGAGAAAGGGTGAATCTGCGATACTTACCTTGTCCCAAACACCTGTGCTCGCGTACCTCCTCCCTGCGTACGACCAGCAAAAGGCTGGCCAGCAGGGATAGTCGTCACTTTCCCACCACCACCTCCGTATGATCTAGATGATCGAGAGCTACCGGAAGAAGAAACCTTGGAGGTTCGCCCTTTGCTACTAGAGCTCGAAGAGGAGGAACTCGACGAAGATGATTTTCCGCTGGAAGAACTTGAGGAACTCGACGATGAAGACGATTTCCCGCTTGAAGAGCTACTGCTTTTACTGCCTGTAAACGCGATCAGTGTGTCGAACTCAAGAAGAGGAAACCACATGAGGACTCACTGCTGCTACCACGTCCACCCCCACCTCCCCCTTTACGTCGAAAGAGCTTCCGCGTATTCGTGTTCTCATCAGAGAAGGACGAGAAGAAGGGGATCAACATATGTATCAAGAAAGAATCGCGTCTTCAATGTGGGATCCGAACTCGTTCGGCGTGGTTCTTTTTTATGAAAGTTGTTGACGTTCGGAGTCGGTATTTTTTGTGCTGCAAGCCATATATGTAGTGGCGGTGTTTGGATCTGACTTTTGCGTGTCTTTGTGGGCGCGCGCGACCAGATGTTGTGGATTGGCAGGGAAGCGTCGGTGGCGGTGTTCGGAAAAATACATAGGGGGTGCTCTATGCAGCTGCTTCGTGTTAATGTTCATCCTCCTGGCCTCAGCAATTGGTGAAAGACTACATACGATTCCTTGCAGACCCACTGAGATCATGTTTGATGTGATATATGTGGCATGTCAGCGCCATCGGGACAGTGGCCGAACTACAGCACGATAGGGGCTTCGAATGACGGATGGTGTTGTGGATTCAAGACATACTGCCTTGTTGTGTTCGATCATTTGTTAACGATGCTGGTTCCGGTAGAGAATAGCTTGGAAACTATCAGGGACTCATTTTCTCATTATGAATACTGCAGATATCGACTATCAGTCCGTCCTCGGATATTGGATCACCAACGCGCTCCGAGTGGCGGAAACCATGTTAACGCAAGTGATGGCCGATGACGGTCCACAAGGTGATGATTGAATTTGCCTGATTGTGTATGCTCTGATCTGTCTCCTACACAGGTCGAATGTTATCTATTGACATCCGAGCTTGATGCAAACTCTTATTGGATTGGGAAGACACAATCTTTTCTGCCGAAACTGTTGTTCATCATCCATATTCGCTTCCACTTGCAAGGTTCCATGACGATAGCCAGCAGTGTCAAATTGTCAATCAGCCATATCGTATCAGCGGATATTGAACTTTGTTTCGAAATTCGTTGCGGCAAAACAAGGTGGTTAATGATAAATGATTGACGCTCCAGTTCGTCGTCAAGTATGAACTCACCAGGTGCGCTGTAGAGTAACTTGGTCTCATTGCTGTTGAGGCAATTGGTTGGAGATTGGTTGGCAACCCTGAGGGACTCCCATGGTGTTTCAAACCGTGCGATGCGGACGTAGCGCCCGAGCAAGCGTTTAGCTTCAACAGCGCACATGGTGCACGAATGGGTTAACTTATTACCCCCGAGATTTATCATTATTAATACCCCGGGAGATCACTCTATCGTTCGCCTCTTGATGCACCTCTGCTGTTTCCTTCATACTGATTTCACCCTTTGACTGGCCTTGCATTAAAAGGTCGCAAAGTTTTATTCAAGTGCCCAAAGCGATCATCCTACAGCCTTGGGGCGTCTCCATATTTTCATCGAGGTACGTCTGCCCTCATCACGTTATGCACTGCCTGCTTTGTGCCGAATAATATACAGCATCTCTACATCTATTTTTCAGGTATTGATATAAACTTGCCCACAATTCATCAATCTGCTGTAAAACGTTCCCCCCCTCCTCTTAGCATCCCCAGTATCGTCCCTTTCACACGACAGGCCGTCTTCAACCTCGTCTTGGTGTTTCTTCACTAAGCGAGAGTTCTCTATTTCACTTTAAGGTTTAACCATGAAGATCATTCGACCATACCCCAGACGCCGCAAGGCCGTAGCAGACACTCTTGTCGATCTCAAGGTCGTGGAGATCAAGCTTGAGGCCAAGCGTGAGCCGCAGAAGAAAGCACTCATGATCGGTATTAAATATGACGGAGGACGAGCTAAGGATCAGAAGGCCGAAGACGATATTAATAGGGTGGAGTTGCATGGTCCTCACAAGGATGTCCAGGCGATGAGGCAATTCCTGATCGGTGAGTTACTTTGCTGCTCAAACTTTCTTCCTCGTGTTGAGCCGTGCGTGCTGTCGATCTATAGATACCTATGGATACAAAAGCGAAAATATTACTCTGCTGATGGATAAGGATGGATATGTCCAGCCAACCCGAGTGAATATTGTCAGTCCTTTCACCCATATCCCCTCGGATGAAATGCGGTCTTCTAACGCGATGTCCATGTGACTAGCTGCGCGAGATTAGCAATCTGATCAAGGATGCCCAAGCTGGAGATACCTTCTTCTTCCACTGTGCGCGCTTAACTCTGCCTTCACTTTCACTTATCGAAGCCAACTAACTTTCCCGATCTATCTTGCAGACTGCGGTCATGGAAGCCAAGTGGAAAATAGGAATAATAGCGAAGAGGATGGTATGGATGAATGTGAGCTTTCATCCTCTCCAGATTTTGAGCAGGAATCTTATGTGTCCTCTCCCCACGTAGGCATCCTTCCGGCGGATGCAGATCTATCGCAATCGCACAAATACTGGATTAGAGACAATGTAAGTCCAAACTCAATTGCTTTCTTCGCTACCCTTCCACTCGGCTGATTGTCTATCAGGAGCTTAGGCGTCATCTCGTGGACCCGCTTCCGGTCGGAAGTAATCTCATCGTATGTTTTCTCGTATGTTTTCCTTTTCGAATAAAGTTCAAACTAAACTTCCCTCTAGGCCATCTTTGATTCATGCCATTCCGAATCTCTGCTCGGTTCGTCTTCGCTGCTGCTTCTTACTTTTCCCCGACTGATGATGCAGCTATGAAAACTAGATCTCTACCATTCGCGCTGCAACAGAGTATGGGTACCGTGGATCTCTAAGGGCAAGCGGAGGTCCAATTCACTGATGAATAAGCAAGGTATGTTTTCCCTTTTGCACTGGGGCAAGCTTGTTGACGTCTTGCACCCTGCTGCACCAGTCAAACGTCTCGCGATGGACGACCGGTCTGCTGTGGGTGAGTCCCATTCCATCATCATCACCCATATCCCCATCGTCCTCTCTTCTAACATCGATTCCGACCACCCCAGTTGTTTCCCGCCGCATCTACCAAAGTAAACGCATTTCCTCCGGGCACGTTCACTCCAGACGAACTTCGATCGATAAAATGCGGCCCATCGACGGCGTAGTCATGGATGGTATCACAGCCCGTCTAGGTCGCCTCTCCATCAACATAAACTCTGTTGACCTGAAATCCGAGCTCGTCTCTTCACCCGTCTCGCAAGTGGCTTCACCCACGCAACAGTCGTGGTGGTCCACAAATATGACACCTATCACTCGTTGCGAATCTCCTGTACCGGAATTCTGCACGGGGAATTGCAGAGACGATGATCGAAGAAAACACATCGAGGATGAGAGTATTTTAGCGAACGTCGTGCGTATATCTATTCCCCGTTTATGATAGCGCTTGTCCTTCGCTATCCCGGCCCTTCCTCGCTTTGTTGATTGCTTCCCCGTAGATCTCTATCGGTGCCTGCAAAGATGATCAGATTTCATGGGAGGACGATGACGGGGCTTCTATGACGGCAGTGAGTTCCTTAGTCTTCTAACAGGAGCCCTCGATTAATTGCTATTATTAGGCATTGATTGAAGTATTAAGTGAGCGTTTACGTCGTTATGGAATTTGTGTAGAGTTTATCTGACTTCGGACCGATTAAACGTAGGACAGGAGCCGTATCCCACTTACAGAAATATGATGCTCGGTGTCAGGTTAGCTGCGTCTTCCGTCTGTTACAACATCTTGCTCATAAAGATATATAGTCATCGACTCCACGAGCTGTCTATGAAAGTGCATCAGAAACATCGACAATATAAATATGACTATAAGCAGTGGCGCGATAAGCAAGCGGCTAAAGGCCGCGTGCTATCAAGGTCGGCCTCGGACGGTGCGATATTGGAAACAGATAATTTCCAGGATCCACAGCTGTCAAGTCATAAACCTCTGGTATGTTGCTGTTATTGCTGTTACTTTTGTGTTCCGTACCGGTCTGACTACGGGTTTGCTGCGTTATAGAATTTGGATGATCGCCTTCGTTTGGGATAATACTGCGGATGCTTCTGCATCAAATTTAAGACGATATGGCTATCCTTTTTTTCGTTTTTTGGGTCTCTTTTCTGCTCATTGTTATTGGTTCCTGTTCATATACAAAGCTCATCCTGTTCACTGCCACATGCTATACTCATCCTGCTGTTATCGGTTTCCCTTCGCATCCTTCATCCCATACAAACCATCATTCCATATCTTATGCTGCATCACGCTTTCTTTTAGATACAATAGTAACTTATTTTGTACAGTGTATAGCATTCCTCTCAACTATATACCATACTTACAGTCGATCCGTAAACCTATGTTTAGTAGTACTTACATCGTGTCGCCCTCATGTCGGCGTGCTCTTCGGCTTCCCCTATTTCTTATATACGATGTACACCTGCCTTCGAGACAAGTTATGCCCATGCTAACATGATAGAATGCAAACACGATGAACAGAGCACTGAGAGGGTTATCTATGGATCACGTGCAAATTGCATCAGCAGTTTGGGAAGCACCGCGGAGATCTACCGTGATTCCAAAAGGGCCGCCCTTCATCGACATGAATGCATGATCCTCTACTGCGGCTTGGACTTGGATTTCCCAAGTATACCGTTCCTTGGATTAAGCTCACACAGCACTATTAACACTGCAAAGACGCCTGGCTTCCATCAGTTCAGTATTTGTTACATCGATATACCGAACTTTCTCTCAAATAGTGATGTTCAGGTGCAGCTCGGCTCAACAAAATCACAATGGAAGCTGTGAAATCACTTACTACGCCGCCGCCATTACTTGTGCCTTCCGGTAACTGATTACAGGCCCCACGAGCACGTCTACTATGCGACCTCCGACGACGGATTCAAGCCAACGGATTAACACATAAAACGTCAGTAGTCCTGCAAATGAATACGATGACATAGCGCTATGCAGCGCCGACTACATTTCAATAACACCCGAATCCCACTCTAGGTTTGCTAGTCGGCGTCCGCCCGGACGGTGTGGACCTGTTGACTTGTTGACACTCCTTCCCAAAACTGCCTTTACAGCAGCTGCGCACCGACATCCGCCTTCCATATTCAAGGGCGTGACTCACTGTCGACAGCTTGGACAGCTCTGCTGCATTTGCGCTCTATAAAACTGAGAGATCCTCGTTTTATGTTTTTGCAGTATCACCATTTATGACATTAGCGACTTCGATATGTACGGCTAAACCACCTCAAAAACCATCGCGGCGATGGCGAAAAGCCCTTTGCATAGGTATCAACTATATGGGCTCCAATGGTCAAGGTGTTGGCGACAAATTACGTTACGCCCAACGTGATGCTAAGCTAATGGCATGAGTTGATCATATTCCTCGGTTGATGTCTTTTCATCTGGTCCTTTGCTCCAGACTTGTATCACTACGATGAGATCATTCTCATGACCGATGAAGATCAGACTGATCGATGCCTATGGCCTACCTATAACAACATCATGACACAACTGATGTCCTTCTGGAATGATGCTAGGCCGGATGATCGTTTATTTTTCTATTGTATGTGTATCCCTCTTCCAATGCTTTCGGATATTCGAGCTCATAGCTCAATAGACAGCGGACATGCCGGACAGAAGCCATGTTTAGATGGCAGCGAAAGCGATGGGTTGAACGAGTGTATGTTAATTCTTGACCTACTTTCCGTGTACGCATAGTCATCCATATCAGTCATCATCCCAGAAGATTATTGGATTCAGAAATACGAAGTTTTAAGAGCTATATCGGACGATGTTTGTATCATCAGCCATGTACTGCAGAACGCTACTGACGACTTGATGATAGACACTGAATAAATACCTTGTGCGGCGCCTACGGTCGGGATGTCGATTGATGGTGAGCCCCATCCTTCAACTATATCTTTCGGGGGTTCATATTCTTCGCAGGCAGTATTTGATACATGTCACGGCGGCACCTTACTAGGCAAGTAGGAGACACAATTGCTGAGTGTATTGATGAGTTCAGCATTTTACTTTCAAGACCTCCCCCATATGCGGTGCAACCG
This sequence comes from Pleurotus tuber-regium, assembly GCA_014058305.1. Lineage (NCBI taxonomy): Eukaryota > Fungi > Basidiomycota > Agaricomycetes > Agaricales > Pleurotaceae > Pleurotus > Pleurotus tuber-regium. The sequence goes on along the minus strand of JACFYU010000014.1, from coordinate 394,734 downwards.
TATACATACCCCTTGGAAGCTACGAATGGAGGAGCGTTCCGATCACTTTTATAGTACGTCCTCCAATTCATACCCACGCGACACAGTCTAACACCTTGCATAGTTCATGCAAATCAAACCGATGATGAGAGAATTTATATACACAGCCGCTCATCATCATCATCATCATCGATTGAAGAGGTACCCATCAAGGGCTCACAATCATTCGATTGTAACAATTGTTGGTTCGGCGTACCGGCCGCCCGTTGCTTGTCGCCGCCTCCTATGCTTCCCCATGAGCGCATATTAACCCAATCGCCAGCTGTGCGTGTTGCTTCCAACACCGGGTTTACCCAGGGCACCATTAGTCCATTATCCGATTCAGTACCTCAATATTTGACGGATCAAGACCTTCAGTTGGCAGACTCAGACATATTCGAATGCGATGGATGGTGTCGTCAGAAGAAAGGATCCAATGCTGCATCTCCGATAGTATGCTGCTTACCAATATACGATTTACACCCATGCTCACGCTTTACACGGGTAGATTTGTCTAGCCTCATGTAGGGATTCCGAGCAAAGCTACGAGGGCAAGGATGGCGATACAATGACTACGGTGAGTCGATCCCCACACCGTCACGCCGTGAAGCCCATAAGCCTACCATTCGGATAGAAGTTGGTCGAGATATTGGGTATAGTCCAAAGCTTTCGTATTGTATCCTGGTTTTCTGATGATTAATTTGAAGGCCGGGATCCTCATCCATCCGTGCAAGCGCTGTTATCCAAAATCACGTAAGAGTAATCGTCACTATCACTACCCACCACCAACTATATGACGACAGGTATGGATTGTACGAATACGCTTTCAAGAGAGATAAGGAAACCCGACAATGGAATATATGGGCCCAAAAACGTTGTAGATCACAGCGGCAGCCTACTTCAACGTTTACAAGCCCTCAGGTACGGATATTCCTACGAACATCATTGTCGCCCACTTATATCGTTCACCCAGCTGTCGAGTTTGTTTCCTTTGGTATAGTCACATTTACCTCCATGCTCGCCTCCACCCTGAAGGGCCACTTTCCAGGAAATGAGCGAGACTGTGATTATTTGATCCCGCAGATCTTTGGTGCCTTGAATGGACACGTAAATCGAGCCTGGACTATCTTTATTCCTCCTGTGGATCATTGCTATTGGCTTATCATTATGTTGTCGATATTCTCGTGCTTTTTCAAGTGGTAAAGCCGGATTCTACAAATAGGACAATGCCACGCTATTAACGATACTTGGCCAACGTCGTTATCCGCCTAACTATTGTAGTCTGGCTACTGTTATACCGCTGGGGTAGCCATTAACTTTGGCCCTGGAGTTGGCGTAGTTGTCCCAGTGATCACAAGGCCTCCGACAGCATTCGGAAGCGTATCCAGCCCTTTGATATTGGCTTCGAGAGCTACGGGCTTTCAGTTTACAACAGGAGATGGGTGATAGAGTCGTCATTTCAGGGAAGGTGGTTACAACGCAATGGCTACGGCCAGGTAACAGGTCTGGCCGACTGCCGTTCTGATTGTATAACCTGGAGGATTCATGGATTTGAACCCGGCGCCTTGACCAGTCTTCTTTACCCACTCCAAGGTCCGCGTTGCTCTGTGATATATACGGCCGATATAAGCAACTGCGGATTGCTGTCATTCAGGCATGATTGCATGACTTGGATTCACAGCCCTTCACAGCATTGGTCCAGCAGTCCCTCAATATAATTGTAGCAGCGTGGACAAGAAAAAACAAAGGAGCACCATGGACCAGTATCAGTCCCCAGGTATACGCCGACTCAGGGCTATTTGTATTGGCATCAACTATTGGGAGTCAGGAGCAGAAGAATTTGGCGGACCATTACTTTATGCACAACGCGATGCAGAGCAGGTTGCCAGAGTGCTGAAAGGTAAACTGCATACATGCTAGACAATTACCATTTCAACCGTTCCTTAGATGTGTTTTGCTTCGAGGAGATCATCGTTATGACTGATACAAAAGCCACCCCTCATAGGCTACGGCCGACGTATATTAATATCAGGACGCAGTTGACGTTGTTCAGCGAAAATGCTGAACCAGGTGATCATTTCTTTTTTTATTGTACGCTTATCCCATTTGCTGGTATCCCATCTTCTGACTTCGAAATTGGATTTCTAATCTCTTATCTGATAGACAGTGGCCATGCCCACCAGATACCATGCTTGGATAGAAGTGAACGTGATGGATTCAACGAGTGTAAGTTCTCTTCTACGCCTCTGGAGCATGAGTTGATATCGATATTAGTGATCATACCTGAGGACTATCGAAAACAAGAGAATCAGCTGCACCGGATTGTCCTGGACGACGTATGTATCGCCGCCGTTGCGCTCCTTGAATTGTTCTTGATGGAATTCTGCTGGCTTCGAACGATAGACGCTCCATAGATTTCTCGTTCGGGATTTTCCACGAGAATGTAAATTGACGGTAATTCTCAGCTTCCTATGCTAATATTTCCTACTCTCACTGTTTCTCAAGGCTGTCTTTGATACATGCCACAGCGGCACTCTGATGGGTGAGGAACAAGCTGTCAATATCCTGAAGATGGCGAACATACTGACAAATCTACCAAGATCTTCCTCACATGCGATGTAACCGAATATGGGCTCCGTGGACAGTCGTAGAGAAAATGGACTCTGACATCTATTCTGGCATGCTCCTCGGCTTGCATTTCAGTGGTCTTGTACTTACGCTGCCACTTCCCAGCTTCCGCTACTCAAGAAAGTGATACAAAGTCTATTTCGATCATCAGTAGTGATTCATCACCAATAGTCGAGAAAGTACCCATAGACTACTCACCACCCTCTGAACACATTTCATCTTGCTTGCGCATTCCCATCATGCGATGCGATTCCCCTCTTGCGATGTTAGTTCACGAGCTTGCCTCGGTACCGCAATCATATAAACCTGCGCGACCTATGAGACAACCATTACGAAGGAAATCCATCAACGTACCGGCCGGACACGAGTATCTAACGGACCAGACGTCCCAGCTAGTGGAAGTATCCACGCGTGAGTGTAACGGGTGGTGCCGCTGTGATGATCCGCCAATCATGAAGTCACACATCGTGCGCGTTTTGTCACTCTAAAATTATCGCTGTGCTTATGGTCTGCACTTGTAGATATGTCTGTCTGCTTGTAGGGACTCTGAGCTGAGTTACGAAGATGGAGACACAGGCTTGACTATGACAGCGGTTAGTCTTCATTCTAGTATTCATTGCGAGGCTGATATTCTGGTAAGATTCTCCTTGATATTTTGCGTATGTTCCTGTCCAAATTAATTATCCGAATCTTGAACTAATTGTATCGTCTTAGGCCGCAATCCACGTCCAACCTTTGAAGCCATTCTTACATCCTTAACGTAAGTCTATAATCCATATTGCCATCGCCCTCGCATCCATTCATTCTCGCAGTTATCAACTATACGAGTGCGCTCTAGAAGTAAACGAGGAAGCTAAAAGACTTAATGAACAAGATAAGAAACGAGGAAATATACCCCGGCGTCCCACTTCGTCCTTTACGACTCCTCAGGTATACAACCCTTCCCCTATCGGTGCCTCATTATTGACGTCGTTTATCAGCTATCCAGTGTATATCCATTGGTATAGTATACACTCGAAAATCACAGTCCGGCTTCTTATTAACTTGTGGCTACAATTCAGAACATGAATGATATGCTGGATATTTGACCGTTTGGCGCAATTTCACACCGCACCTGTTCACGATATGGCTTCACTGCGCCGCGCGTCCGTCGTTCTTGTCATATACGGAAAGCTGTAGCATATCACTAATATCGAACAATGTCCTTTCCTGGATTATCGTTATAATACATATACCTTTTACTTGGCCCCGAAAGTATGCGCGGTATCGAGTATAAGCGATTTTTACGAAGTACACGTCTTTTCTTCCTCGGTCCAGCTTTCCTAATTGCGTAGTCGTATTAGGAAGTAACCCGACGACCCCCTTCACAATACTTATGATGAACTTACGCTAACTCGGAGCCGAACAGCGCTGAATAGTCGAAGTGGTGTATATTGAAGAGAAACAGCAATACAGTTTTTACGACAACAAGCCGCAATATATACGAGTCTTGAACGAGGAAACACAGACGATCTATAAATTAGATCCCAAGGTTATATCAAAGCAGAGAGTCAAAGGCTACAATGGGGTGGATATATAGATATATGAAGACAGGCAAGTCCTTGCCGTTTTGTGGCAAGACGCAGTATATGGCTACACAGAGGAGAAACTGAGATGGTATAATTAAATGTGCGATGGATTTATGCTGCAGAGAAAGGGGGATATTAAGTGGCGCGGCCAGGAAGACGAGTATAAAGTGATTGGGGTTGCGAAGATCCGTTAAGCTTGATTGACGATGTCGTTAAATTCGTATCGGGAGACGTTGGACCAGTCTTGTTCAAAGCCGGTGTCGAACATCACGTCGTATCCCTGTGCGATATCAGACCCGCACGCGGTGACCTGCTCAGCAGCTTGCCCAGGGAACAACCCCAAAGAAAAATCCTGATTCGCATCGGCTCCCATCATGGAGTTGTCGAATCCAGGTTGCACGATGGAGTCGTGACTTGGGATATCATTCCACATATCACTGAAGACGGTCGCATGGTTGGCGCTCTGAGGTTGGGGAGCATGAACAACAGGGAGCGCGACAGCCTCGGAATGGGCGGGTGAACTAGAGCACGTTGTCGATGGATGTGATGACGCCATTGGGGCCTGTTGAGAAGCATGGAGAGGATACCATCCGAGAGGATCAACCTCAGGTAATGGCTGAGTCGACGAAGCGGCTGAGAGTGCGCTATACGAACTAGGAGACATAGCAGTCGCTGACAAGTCGTATTCCACTGAAGGGACAGTGTCAAGCGGGCCAAGTGCCTGTCCTGGGAGACTACTCATCAAGCTGTTGATGCTGAATGAATGACTAGGAGCGGACGATGTTGATGCTGAACCGTCGTGGATGGGGAAGGAAAATGAAGAGTCAAGGAATGTTGGATCAAAGAGGGAGGTATCGGGTTCAGGCAACGGTGAATTGTCACGAGGGAGGGTAGCAGGCGTAGGCATAGTCCACGAGCGGAACATCGCTGCTGGACGTGCGCTAGAAGCACGGCGCTGGCCAAGCATCATGCGCTGTGATCGAGAGATGCTTCGTACTGGTGACGCTGGACGAGAGGTGAACGACGGGAGAGATGGGAGAGCGATGGAGCTGGAAGGAACGTGGCCATGGGTAAAGTACGTGGTAGGGAAGTATTCGCTTGGAAGAGGAACGGAAGAAGAGCGGCGATGAGCGTAAATCCCAAGTTCTTGAGGAGCAAGCGCATGATTCGCTTGAGGGAGCACAGGTGGTGTTCGAGATCGTAGACGGTCGAGATCTCGTACAGCAGCGGCAAGGTCATCCCCTTTCTTGCCTTCAAGTAGGAGTTGAGCAACTTCCTCGCAGCGACGCTCATCCTCGGGAGTGGTATGCGTTTTCTCCTTCTTTTTGTCCTTGTTCTTGTTGTGGACAGGACGGAAGCGATAGTTGGGATAGCGCACTTTGTGCTCAGCCTTTGCATGCTTAGCCTTTACTTCCCAGATGCGCTTCTCTTCAAGGGGAAGAGCACGCCAACAGTTTCCTTATCGATAGGATCAGCGTTAGTGATCGTCTGAACACTTAGAAAGGGATCTGTCGTACCAATTATCTTGGAAAGTGAGCCGTGATTTGTCTCGATTGATCCGGGAACGTGCTTCTGACGTACGAAGTCGGCGCGGAACAGCATGAATGCATTGGGAGGGCGTGGTATGTAACCAAGAGAGCGTCGTTTACCAGGTGGTACACGTCTACGTGCGGGCGCTGGAACAGGAGCTTCTGAAGGAGGAAAGAGCGTCGATGTCGGGGATGAGGCCTCAGGCGAGGACTCGTCGTCATCATCACCTTCGGTCTCTACGAAGGTGCCGGGTGTAACATTAGGTGCGAAAGTGACTGGTCGAGCAGGCGGCGAATAGATTCCGTAGTTACCAGGTTTGACGGGGGCGAGCGCTGTGTGCCAATCAGTCTCAGTTGAGATTATAATCAGGTATTTCAAAACTCACAAATTCCTAGTGATGAACGTCTTCTGCGGGAGGAAAGGCGAACTGCTGGCATCGCTGAGTCTATAGGATGTAATACAATAACAAAAAGAGTCGTCAAGTCCCAGAGGAATCGGTGACGTTGCCTTTACTTGGGCAACAATAGGGAAACGCTGAACTGGGGGGTCGGACAAGAGGATGCTATTGTTCTCCCAGATCTTTATAACACAACAGCTTCCAAGGGACCTTCGCAGGGAGAGTGCTTCCTTCCAAGGACCCCAAACACCAGAGTCCTTTGAAACACTGATTGCGATCACAACAATAACTTCTCACGGTCACAAAGATCATGATATCACTACACTTGGTCAAGTAGGCAGTGGTGGGAGAACGAAGGCGGTGCGTGGGGTCCTTCCCAGGGTCGTTGAAGCATGTTTACCCGTTTATGGTTTCTTGCTTGTGCTCAAATTTGGCAGTGACTTTGTTCTTGCTCTCTCTTCGGCTCGGAATGGCGCTTGTCTTTCGAACAGAACTTTCGAAATCTGATGAAGGCATGGATGCTGCTTCACGTGGGCAAAGCTCAATTTTCGGAGAAGGCACTCGGTGCGGAAGAACGCACTGATTACGCGGACGATTCAGCGAGGCGTGGCGCTCCGTTGCATCGTAACCTCATGCGCCATGTCCATGAATTCATAGCACGTAGGCAGAGTAACTCTGCTCAACTCGCAGAACGCTCTGGAGCTGCGGCGCAGACTTGAAGCGGAATCAGATAGTCAATCCATCACTGCACTCACTACGAGCCCGCCCTCAGGCTGCCTTGATCGACACGTCCGAGTTACTTCTTTCTCGAAGCGGCGAACGCCCACATAGCTCTCTAGCATCTTCCATCTGGAATGGTCGAAGTTAACACTGGCAATTTTTCAGCATATTCACCCCATTTTCTTCGTGGGTCTTGGCACCCTTCAAGCTCCTTGTATTTTTCAAAAGGAAATATTTCGCGATTGCTCGTTTGCTCCGCTTTGCCGCTCTACCTACATACTTAAAACTCGCGGTCATTCTCCGAGTTGCCAAGGCATCGAGGCCATTGTACTTTGCTCAATTCGCGATGAGCAGACGAACTGCTGAAGGAGAAAGTAATCGGGCGCTTGTGATACTCAGTGGGGATTGTATTAAAGTCCTCTGTCGATTTCCCTCCGAGGGATTGGCAGCACGGTCGTTTTGGCGTCTTCCATCACATCGCCACCTGGCCACAAGTTGTCATCGATTCCTGCGCCGTCGGTCTTTCTCTACAACAAGGTATCCTAGATAGCTACCTCTGCATTCTCTAGCTCCACCCCCGTTGCCTCACAACCTTTCCCCAGCCTTTCTTCCACCCATTGATAGTTACTATAAGCTACGCTACCGTCTTACTCAACAAGGCGAGAGCTGGTTACCTAGTGTCTTTGACCTTATCATCAGAAAAATTCCGTCATCCACGGTGGCACTCTCTTTGACACACCTCGGGGTTACTACCTTATCGCCAAAGCGAGATGATTCCAAACTTGCACCTCTCGTTGACCTCCATAACTTAACACGTAACGAATTTCATCATTTTGTGTGGTCGAAGCGCTGATTCCTTACGTTCTAGTATGAACGTATCATGGCCAGATCGATGAGCGGCTCAGAACTATATCATGGAGAAGTGATCCCGAAGACACTAAAGGTCCTCCCTTCGAAATTCATGATCGTGTTTCGAGTTTCGCATCTCAATTCCTGTTGACTAGTAGAGCAGAATCATGATATCGATGAGGATACGTACGCAACGCATGAAGCTGTAAAGTCCTAATATTGAACCAACCCTATCAAATACCAATAGATGGTCAGATGAACTTGGAGGTGTGATTAACCTTATTCTATTCCGGATCTCGCGCCTTAATTCTCGATGAACGTTTGTGAAGCCGAGAGTCTCGATTGGCTGTATCGATTCCGAACACTCAGCGGATCACTCCCAATCATGTTTTAGCTCCCGTTACTCATAATAGACGGAACAGTCTGTCGATATGGTACGCGTAGCCAGGAATAGGGGAAGGCAGTGTTTGTCCCTGCTGACTAGGGTATTAATATTCATGTTACTGCTCGCTGGCTGAGAGGCAGTCTCTGGGACTCCAGTCTCACCAAAAAATAACCACCGATGTCCCCCCCCCCTGGGAGGGTCTTTGAAACCAGGTCGACCGTGTCCTTGGGAAAGTGATGCTAGCTAGTGCTTCACCATGACGTATAGTTACAAACAGTTCTTTTCACGAAGTATCCTATCTCGACATACCTGCTCGTAGCACCGGTAATCAGACAAGTGCGATTCTTTACGAGTTCGGGAGACATTCCGCGCCGTGTGGTCGAGAAGCAGAACCAGGGGGAGAGGTCATCAAATAGGGAGCCGACCTATCTTCGCAATGTCATGCCAGCGATTATTTAGAAGTGGGACTAAATATGGCCGTTGAATCAACGTTGATTGATTCATTGCCTGAGTTGATCGTTCTTACTTGTGTGTGACGCGCATTTGGAATTTTGTCGGGGACCTATTCGAATATAAATGTACAAGGCGAAGGAGGTTTAGGGATGCGTAAGTTAGATTTCGACAGCGAATCGTAGGTAATTGTATCCGACGTTAGGTCCACGCTTGAAAAGAGAATTCAATTACAGGTGCGTCAACTGTACAGCATCCCACGAAGGTATTGTAATATTTACGCGCAGGTGAATGACAGGGCTACAAAGTGAGGTTATACTCGTATTCACTGGCGCTACTGGTCGCTATCCACAAGACCATAGCGGAAAGCATGAGGGCTACATTCTGGGAGACGTTCGCATAACCGTAGTAGGTGAATTGTTCCGGATATTCCTCGAGGATATATTTGAGAATCAAGACAGTCTACAACGTCAAAGGTGCCAAACGTTCAGCGTTTAGACAAGCTAGAGTGGATGAGAAGGTAGACACTCACGACGCTTCCAGCCAAGCCGCCAGCCATCAAGGCAAACCCTATGAACAAGAATAGCCGCGCCCTCCATACAGCCCTTGAGTCACCAAATCCTTCCTCCCCACGAACCCGATCCTTATCAATCATAACTATGACGAAAAATCCAAGCAGTGAGCAAATTCCTGGGACCCAATCGACGAAGGTGACATGAACTGGTGGGGGAGTATCCGGCTCGCCCCACGGTGACTTGGCATGAGCAGAAAGTATAGCAGCATCCAAAAATGTCCAATTCGCCAACGCAAACTATAAAACCTATCAGCAATCCCTCGATGAAACTGGCTGTTCCGGTTGCTCACCAAGGCGCCTGCGAGATATACACCAATCGTTCTCCTGTGCTTTCCGAGTGTGAAGTCTGGGAATGGATTCAAGCAAACCCGTCTAGGGTCATAGTTCGACCTCGGCAGCGACATATTGTCAGCGTGGATTGTAGTCGTTGGTAGAGACTGTGACAGTTGTGGTGGGAGTTGTGGTGATTGGTAGGCACCAATTGCGGACTGTGGTTCGTGGGAAATTTCGGCGCGGAAGGCAGATTGGTCATCCGGCAAAGAGTCTCTGTATTCTTCCACCTCAACCTGCACCATTATTTCGATTGGTATTGGTCTTGTCCCTAGCATTGTGGTAGTAGGGAACTTTTGACTGTAAGGGCTCTCAAATATGGTTGTCGGTTTTACTTGGGAACGAAACCTATAAGACGTGATGTACAGCGTTCATCGAAGGTACGACGTCTCCACACGGAGAGAAAAACTTACGAACTGCAGCGGAATCTCTAATTGGCTGGCTTTGTATGATACTATATGGAAGCTCGAACTACCTCTGGATGGACGGGATAAATTGCGATGGATGTGTTGGGCACGCAGGCTCTAAGTCTTTTATATGTGACTCCATAGCGTACTTATTCGGGCGCTCGCAACGAGGATTTTACCGGCGATATTTGGAGCTCTCTCCTTCTATCCAACAAACTTTGCGCTCGGAACCGTTCTGGATTGTCTCTGTCGAAGAGTAACTTCTTCTATCCTTTGTCGATCTACGTTCTCTGGTTATCGATGGTGATCTGTACGTCCTAGTTCCAGTCGACCTCGTGTTACTAGCGTTTTCATAACGGCATTTCTAGTTTTTGAAACACAGTTGCCTGCGCTTCACTGCTGACTACCATCGATAACCATAATCGCTGTTCATCTTGTTCCTCGAACCAGTCTTGTGTCTTAGCGGCCTTTTTTTCGTCTTTCAGGTGGGCTTCGTGACTATGCTTTTTCTCCAGGGACCCTTCTGGACTTCTGTCTTTCTACAACAACTCTTATTTTCTCGACATCGGCGTCCGTATTTCACATCGATAGCGCAATCACTATACATCTCACTCATATAGCCAGTTCTTAATGGACATTTTTACATCTCGAATATGAGCTTCTAGCCCAATTTCTCCTCTACTAACAATACTCACCCATCATTGTCAGTACTACCGAGTCCCATTCGGATTGCCCTTGAATGTCGGCTTCTCCACGCATTGCATATTCAGTCCTGAATACAAGCTCAAAATCTCCGATCGAATGATTCGCGTCTCTGGGTATTCATTGTACACAAGAATCGAACACCTAGTGATTCTTCAGCCGGTGAGTTCATCTTAGTCTATGTAGAGCGAGCAGAAATACTGAACACAAGCTAGATGTATTCCAAGAAACGATCTACAAAAGTCATGCTGTATACTTGGTTACGCCCCAGGCTCACTTCGGCATCATTCTTGCTCTCGATTTGGCGCATGGTTGGCAAGGTTGGCGCACTTTTCTATCAAGTCGTACACGGTGTCTAGCGAGGGTTAGGGTGAAGATAGTATTGAAGGAGGTGCAGAAGCTCACTAACTATGGCCCTGGATAAGAGGCATCGAATTCCCTGGCCTGGTTGTCGGTCGATGTCTGTGTCCATATCCTTGGCGGTCTGCAAGCCTCCATCAATGCCATCGCTCTCGTTTCTGACGGGCGGCTAGGAGCACCATGGGTCTATACCTTATGCGCCAATAAAGAGTGGATTCGTACCAATTCTAATGTAGCATGGTTTGCGTAAATCTCTTTCTGCCCGTTTGTGAGATTCGTTGTCTGACGGGCAAAACACAATGAGCATGAGACTACATGTAAGGCGGAGATTGCAACAAGAGCGTACCATCTTATGCGAAGGCTCATATGAAGAATGGGGATGACTTTGAGAGGACTGGCATTGATGATTACCGTGTCTGGCGGCAGATGGGTTCGAGCCTTTGGAAATGCGCATTGATACCGCTGGCATACTGGCAAGGCGTCAATAGAAAGGGGGGACACGGTGAGGATTCGCTACAGGAATTTATCCTACGGAGTGTGCTTCCTGGTTCAGACGGGAATTACAGAATATCGTCCATACCATTAGAGAAATACCGTGGTTACACCGTCATAGCAAGTGGCCATGTAGGCAAATGTGATATGTATTCCATCTTCGTAGGATGTCTTTCCTTGAAAGGAACACCAATTACGGCGTACTATTAGCAACATCACATCAGCCTGTGAGTGCGTATTTTGGCGGGGCCGTATTGGAAAGTGACCTATCACTGAGGAATCCTCTACAGCCAGTACGGAGAGACTTGCTATTTTGGGGAGTCCGCATGGTAGGCACCCGCACCGCCGTTGGCTATTAGGGTGAGTACAACCATCCAAGGTACCGGTTCTTAATGACCTAGTCGACTGTGTATTTCGCAGGAGAATACCTGATGCACAGATTCTAATTCTTCAAAGAGCGTTCCATAGCCACTATGAGGATCATGGAAAATCGTGACTGTAGAAACATCCGAGGACGTTGCAAGGGAGGCAATTTACCGCAATACAAGTATGCCACTTGTCAGAGCGAAGTGTATTTAAAATTCACCATGATTCAGTCCCTTCACCCCTTCGGAGAGCAACAAATCTATTTTCGCAGCCGTAGCCAGTAAGCAAAAAGAACGTACCCGAGGAATCTAGTAGATTCGCTGGTATTCTGGAAGACTGAAGAATCGAAGATAGATTCAGAGTTAAGCTTTCGTGCTTTTCTAAACAGGACGGTTACGTACCTGCGTCCCTACAGGCTACTAAACGTAATGCGTCAGACATGATAATCTTGAAAATTAGGCTTATGAAGTCAGTGGGCATTGGGCTCGTAGATGAGAGGAACCACGCTTTTGACAAGACACCCGCGCAGGGATTCAAGCTCTGGGATACAAACGAGACACTTTGCTGATCTATCGGGGTCTTGACACTGTTGAACGAAACTAGGGAGTTGGATCGGTTTATTTAGCTTTCCTAGGTCGCTGAGTGCCGTATGTTGAGTCATGGGACGTTGAAGAGCCGCCAGTAATTACTGGCCAGCTGAGCGTCGAAGTCGAATCGCGGAGCAAGAATTGCACGAGTGTGGGAAAAGATTGGCTGGTTCCCGCGTCTTGAGCAATTAATAATTTACTAGCAGTTAGACCCGTGCTACGCACGGGAAATTATGTAAGAAAGCAAGATAATAGAAGAGACGCACCTCATCGCCCAACCTTCGGTTGGGCTCATTCGGTGCCTCGTGTGGAAAGCCAATGATCTGTCACCAATTATCTAGTAAGAGAGATCCTACCTGACCCTTGCCTGACCCATTACTTGAAAGCCTAATAATTATTCATGCTAACCCTGTGTGATTCAAATTATCTCAGATTATAGTGATAATTGAATGGATGTCGCTCATCGTCATGACAGAACCCGTGCTATGCATGGGAAATTATGTAAGAAAGCAAAATGCATAAAAGAGACGCACCTCATCGCCCAACCTTCGGTTGGGCTCATTCGGTGCCTCGTGTGGAAGTCACCCAAGAATCTGTCACCAATTATTGTGTAGAGAAAGAGAGATCATCCCTAACCCATTACTTGAAAGCCTGATAATTATTCATGCTAACCCCGCGTGATTCAGATTATCTCAGCTTATGACGATATCTGAATAGGTGTCACTCATGTACCACTTGTATCAAACGGAGCTGCAATGAGCAACCCAGAACTGTGACCTCTGGCCCTTATCTAACCGTGTACTGTGTAACACAACACAATATGAGGCTAATTGCTTGTGCAGGCCATCACCTCTGCACAAACAATTAGTCTTGCAGCCTGAGATGGGGCTCATGAGCCCTTTATATATGTTAAATACGGAATCCAGGTTCTACTACTAGACGGACTACAATAAGGTACTTGGCTTCAACTACTGGATTACAGAGTTGCGCTGCCCACTACCTAACAAGTGTACCTTGATTTCGGAACGGAGATCGGGGTTACGGAGTAACGCCGGAGAACGGATGAGAAGGTAGAGCGTAGGTCGGAGATGCGGGATACCGGAGAACGGAGTTAGCGCGGAACAGGAGCTCCTTAGTAGAGAAGAGGGAACGTATTAAGTCGATATTCGAACTGAGGAAACTATCTACAAGTAACTACGGCTTAAATACTGCGAAGGTAACCTAACATGCGAAATACATGAGTTCAACCTCGTGGTAACTAAGCTTAAATGTCCCTTGATAAATAAGTAATCCTACAGTAATAACTAAGTCCTTATCTACACGTGCTAAGTCCTCATGTGCATCCCTTGATCCGAAGAGTATCCGAAGGTCCGATAGTCCGAAGCCAATGTCCGAGGTCACGGGAATGGTCACCTGACTAGGGCTAGGGGTTAGGGGTTTGCACATGCGTAACAATATACCCAGTCAGACATTGGAATGAATTTTCCAGAATATTTCTTTTTGTGAGGAGAGACGTGACATGTGATTGAATTAGCTAGAACATTCTAGTATTAACCAACGGCCCCTAACTACCTGTCTCACGTGCATTCAATAGACGCCCTAACAAAAAGGGTAATAGCATTGCATGGGCAATCCAATTTTTATACATTAAATTAAATATCTTGTCTTGTAAATATGCCACAAAGACTCTCTTCAGTCTTACTGATACCTATTCAGAGGCTACAATGCCTTAGCTGTCAGAGAGCTAGCCTTGTTACATAGTTTGTAAGTAACTTGAGCCCCTGACTCATAATCCTGCGCGTGAGTCTAGAAAGGAAAGCCCGAGATGACCGCTTTGTCTCTGACCGAGATGGCCGATTTGACTCCGTGGGAAAAAGACCATGTCTTTTCTAATATATAATAATTTATTAGTACATTATTTGAAGTCTAGGGCTTCCTGGATTCCTGATGCCCACAGCTTAACATTTCATTGCCTTACCCAAAGTATAAGTTTCAGTGGAAGGAGGAACGTTCTCGCCTGACGCTGGATGTAAAAAGTTGGCAATCTTCTCGTCACCGCGGCGTCGCTCTCTCGCCACTGGCAAATGATCAACACTGATCTAGCATCAGTCCTCCGATACCTGTTTCTCGTCCACGGTACTCCTATGCGCGTAGCGGTTTGATACATTAGAGGCTTGGACATGGTACGGAGTGGCCTATTCTGTCATGTTGATGTTATCTTGGCTATGTCTTTCAGCAAAATTGTATAAAGGATTCACATCAGCGATGGCCGAATCCATACTTTTCGTGGCGCCGCATTCTAAACCTGCAGACGAACTCCTATCAGCCTCTTAGCACTAACCCTTCCTCGACGCGTCGGCATCGTCGTGGAGAGGGATCATCACGTATAAGATCCTACCAGGATTTCTCGGTTTCATGACTATCTTCCCCTTTGATCGTTGTTATATCTGCGCTTCCGGCGTCTTATCAATCGAAAATTTCGTTGTCCTTGACCTGTGAGTAAAACGACCCTGAACATGGGGATAGTACTACGTGTTGGATGGATATATGTCAGACACTTAAGTAGGTCTCTCCCGTTGTGAGCGGGAGTGAGTAAAATGGATTGCCGATAACTCTGGAGATACTTTCGCGGATTCGGAGGGCAATGCATTTGAAGGCAGGTTTCTACAGATGCATCAGTCGGAAATACTCTCATACATAACTATCATCGGCATCTATTCTCTAATTCTCTTCGTAAACACTACTTCTCTCGATACTTTTTATAAGGGATGAGTCTAACTATCAAAATCAATGCTTGTCCATGAAAGAGTGTCGCTGCAATGCTAGTTGGATAAATATGTAGATCGTATGGTAGAGGTCCGTGTGAAGTCCGTAGAAGAAAAACCTTCTATGCAAGAGTCAGGCTGGAATCATCGACTTGTTTTTCGCCCTTTACTCCGCTCGTCTTTGGCGGTTCAGAAAGGAGGAAGCCTGGATGAGCTATGTTGATAGCGTACATTGCTAGTACGACCATAGCACCATCAAGTATATCTATCATGTCGCTCAGTGCCTGCGGTAAGACTAGCGTGAAGGAATTTAGCGTACCGAAATACCTCTCAGTCGTAATGATTCTTCCTGTCCACCCATCTGCTAGCTCAATCGTCCGGTAGACAGCTCTACAACATTCACTATATGAGGACATCTCTTTATTAACGTTGAGGAGGTTACGCACCGAATGAACAGACATAGAGTACTGAAGACCAATGCACCACTCATAAGTTTAAGTCGGCCACTGAAGAATCCTCTAGTGGCATCTGCATAGCCGAGGACTGGTTTCGCCACGGAACGCAGGGGGCGGTCCCAGATATACCTTAGGAAGAATTCCACGGCGAGTAGGGCATAAAATGCGATCGCCACTGAAAGCAAGTTCAATGAGACGATTAGTTGGCTAAATTATGAAAGGACGTACCCATTTGGAAGATGATGCCGCCCAACATGACGTTACCTCCCTGCCCGCATATTCAGCAAGGTATACGACAAGACAGCGCACGTTGTGACTTACAGGTGTAGGATCTTCGTTATTTCCGGCAGCAGATGAAGCCATACCACCACCGATCCCCTGGATAACGAGGGCGATGATGTCCTAACCAGGCAATGAACGTCAGGCGTTAAACAGCCGATGAAATCGCAAAGCACATACACAGCATAGGAAGATAATAGTATCTAACGGTCGAAACGTCGGTATCATCGTATAATGAAAGGGAAAAAGGTACGTACACCACTTTGGGCTGAGTCGACTGTAAACAGGGCCAAGCCTTGTAATTATTCTTCCCAATATTATGAAATTAGCTGCGACCAGCGGTGTTGGCGCAAGAATTGTGGAAGTAATTCTGGGGCGGCAAAGTCAATATACATAACTCTGTATTGCGGTGGGAGTACTCACTGAATTTGGAATGGATTGGAGAGGCTAGGGCTGATGCTTGACCACAATCTGCCGCTCCAGCCGAGAACTTCCACGGAACCAGCAAGGACCGCCGTTGGTAGTAACCACCATGTACGAGAGAAGAGTGCTTGCAACGTATGTGCCACTAGGCAGAAAAGGACATCAAAATCAGCATAATACGCAGGTACCAATACCAGAATGACTCACGCGTAGATACACCAAAGAGAGAAATGAATATTATGGCAACGTACTTTGTAGGGATATAGCCGTATGGGGAGTCGTCTGGGTCCATGCTACCAGAGCGAGGTAGGAGTATATTTTCAATGACCGAATCCATGACCAGCGAGCTGAAGTTCTGAGTGGAAGATGTGAGTTCTGGTGGTAAGGAGGAAAGGACATTGATGGCTCATTTTAATATCATCCTCATACTTACTGCGGAAATACAATGTAAACATTTCCCTGCCATGGCAAACCCGACGGTTTCACGGCTCAACGCATCAGCGCCCCGGCATCGCCACATAACTAGACGGGTAACTGCGATCCATCCCCTTTAGTACGTAATGTTTAAAGGGGATGTTGAGGTTGTAAGCATGCAAATACAATGAATCGAAGGATCTTCGACTTACGAAGTAAATTATATTCCAGCTCACAATATTCGTATCGAGTCGTAAATGTGGATATTATTCAGTATTAGGCGCCGAGGGTCCTTGATCGTCCCTGACTGGGAACACATCGAGGATTATGGAAGCATTCAGGGACTCTGCAGATTTCCAGCATCTCTACAGCATGTGCTTTACCCGCAGTTAGTAGATGGAAACGTGCGAGAGTAGTCCGTGGATGCCTTATGTTTGAGTGTTTCATCGTTATTAGTTGCCATGCACGCCTCCTACGGTATGTATACCGTTCAAAAACGCTCATCTATGCTAGAACATCGTTCCAGTGGCTCAGCGTTAGAGCATTTAGATAACGAAGTCACTTGGCAGCTCTAGGCAATGACAAGTGGACTACAATCCTTTAACGAATAAAGTTCCGACATACTCGCGAAAATACATACTCGAATAAAGGCACTGCGGAATGCCACCGAAATTATTGCAGCAGGCATTCGTTTTGCTAAGCGCAGTATTTTTACAACACTGTAAGGCACGAGTTAGAGTATAATCAAAGCCCATTGCTCCGTAGTCATCGGAGGCTATGAAGTCGCAGCAAACCATGGCGTGCTACTATCAAATGGTCACAACAGAGCAGCCTTTCTGAAAAGACATGCTGAATGTGATACTGAAATAAACCTGCAGCTTGAGGCGCGGCGAGGACATTCAATGAGCACTACGATTTACCTATCCAGAATAAAGAGCAAGGGCGAAGCCCTGACACGACGCGAGAGGACAAATCATGAGGGAATACGCTGAACGCGGCTGTCCCACCAAGGGATGAAGAGAGGGTCTGGTGCTTGTTGCGGGGTATATTCCCCTGGGCGTAACTGCGCATCAGACGTATGGAAATACATCGAGTAGTTGCGCAAAGTTTGACCAACCTGACACATAAATCGGTCCTTCATACTTATTATTCCTGTAAAGAGGCTTGAAGAATCGTCGCCCATCCGCAATTCCCGTCTCTCGTACGTGATCGCATCGCTTGCGGCAGAGTTCCTCAAGCCGGCTCTTTTCTGATAAGTGCTCTCGCTTTCCGCAGCTCTGTGGGTATAGAATATATATGCTTCGACCTAGCAACGTGAATGAATTATGGCAAACGATCAGAGACGACGGCAATTCCAAAGTGCAGAATTTATTCTGCCGGTCGATTCCGTCGGGATGTGCTCTACGTCGTTCAATTGAAAGTCAGCTCTCAGACGAATGATAGCACGTACTTGGCTCTCAGGCGCGGACGTGTACCTCGGTACCCTATCCGAAGACGTTTTAGATATTCAATTCCGGATCGTACCATAGATAGGGCGGAAGGTCGGTATCTCGTCTGCAATCGTTGCGGGCGAATCATCATCATTTCACTTGCCCTGCTGGTGTAACGAGGACCAAGAGCTTTCTCATCACCGGGCTCCAATTACGCCTAATTCCATTGCCGACAGCAGAGACGAGGTCCTCCAAACGTCATGAAGAGAGGAGGGCCTGAAAGTTTTGGGAGGATCCAGCCTCAAGTAGTTCCAGGTCTTCTGTTTCATACTGATCGCCCGCTAGAGATGGTGTCGTCTACCGAAAAATCTTGGTTCGAATCCTCGTGCGAATCCATGGGAACCAAGGAGGATGTTGAGATCTCACCCTTCGACGACGGACCGAAACCTGGAGGAACCCTCCCCGCTGACGCCCATCTTCCCCCCCTCAAGCTTTCTCGATTCTCGTATTGACTCTATTCTTCATCCTCGCCCCCTTGGTCTTCCCCCTCAGCACTCTCATATACCCCTGTCACCTGGTACTCATTAGCCCCGGAACAGATTTGCTCACACGGCGAGTGTTGAACTTCGAGTCCGCAAACGTCACGGAGAGGTATTTCTACAACTTTCATGCCTGCGAGCACAATTTTCGGCAGAGCTCTGTTCGGGCCCCTCTTTTTGGTCAACGTCTGATATTATGACTGGAAATGCATTTATCGGGTTATTTATCTGGCACCTCTTGGCGACGTTTGTTTGCATCGAAGACCTTACAAAACATCGACTGCAGGCACGGTAAAAGCGATGTCTGCATGGGTGAGTCCAGAGGACAGATAATGAAACGCACTAATGGTGGATATCGTACACCAAGTGTGATGAAACGCTGTTCAGGAGGGTAACCTACCTCTCGTTCTCGACTCGTGAACCTGTTTTATACGATAGTGGTCGGTTGTTCAGCGAATTGGCCCATCCGTATGCAAAACACTATCTGTTGGCAATGGTTCAGTAAGTGAAAAATTTCGGCCTCAAAGGAAATATAATCAACCTTACATGGCTTTAATCGGCATTCCAATACCATTGCAAAACATGCAACCAACTTGAGAAACAGCATTGAGTCCGAAAACGAGATGATTGCACCATTACCCGGGTCGGGGCAGTGGAGAAACCTCCTACTATGCGAGCTTTCTCCCTCTCCCAATGAGTTCTTCCTCAATCTGAGACGTGAGTACTGGGTATTGATTGCACGTCACTGGTTGTGGACTTGTCAAGGACTTGTGAGGGATCGGCTAGCGTTCAAGCTTAATCTTACGTAAAGCACCTCGGGCCGCGGCGGGCCGGCCAGGGGCGGACTCTTAACTCAGTCTTAACCACAATGACCTGTTTGGCAAGGACAGGTTCAAGTTTTTGACTCAGGACGTTGGTTCGCTGTATATTTCTTCCATTCCTCATTTTCTTAAAGAAAAACTCATGGGGCTTACAGCTGAGCCGCCCCATTGATAGTAAAGACAAAACCTCCCTCGTCGTAACTGCCCATAACATCCATGAACATAACTTGGAGATTTCCCGACGATGATGTGGTTCTGGAATCACTGCGATCATATAATATCCAAGTAGCTATTGTTGTATTTGGTGAGCAGACCTCCTGTGTCTACCGAGAATATCAGTTCAAACAAAGACTTTGTCTCGCAGGCGGAGGAGGACGAAATTTCTCTTCTCACCAAAGGTAAGCACTGGTCTACTTACATCTCTCATCGGATCTTAGTGTTTGACCAAATGCCTACCTTTGCTTCACAGCAATAGGCCACACCTTTCAGAATCTAGGACCTCCCATTGAGGTTTATCGTCCTGCTTTTCTGGATAATCAGGTCAGAGTCGGACGTCAGCGTCCCTTCGGAATTCCTCAGCCTAAGCTGGAAGCAAATGCGCAACCCAAGCGCTCACCTACCGCTTTTTTTTCATATCAGACATCACGATCAGGAGTGAGTAGCCCTGCAAACATTTCGGCGGCTGGGTACACGGTGATCTCAGAGCCCCGAATGTACTGGTTTCGGACACGGGAGATATTAAGACCATCGACTTTGATTGGGGTGGACACAGTAGCAAGGCGAAATTCCCACTTACGCTCAACGACACTACCGATTACTCTCATGCTGTTCATCGAGGAGAGTCGATCACGAAGAGATGGTAGATACATTGATATCACACTATTTATCATCTTAATTGGCTTCTCACTTTATCCATTACCACTTCGGAATTCGCAGTGATGATGATATCAAATGCTGTTCTGACTCGCCCTAATGGCTAGCTGAGGCATTACCGTTTCAAGGCAGTATAATAAACACACGCAGTTTCAATGCAGAAGCCAACCCTCGCCGCCGCCAAGCTCATCAACTCGTCTTATTGACGGCATCGCTGGCGAATGGTGCAATGTGCAGGCAGTTCTATTGAATGGACTCCATCTGGACCCCATCAAATAACGCAAATACGTCAACGGAAGATTGCTATTGTTGGGTTGAGAGACGAGATGAATGCGACGTTCAGTCGTGAGTACCTGAATCCTTAATTTTTTCGAACGGAACTATGGATAGATATCGCAGTTCCCACTTCAAGTCATACGCCAGCATCAGATTATGTATTACAGCCGCTTTTCGATGTATCCCATACCTCCTCTTTCAACTATGCGAGAGAGCCTAGTGAGCAACAGTTGTATCACTTATGCTACTAACGATAAACGATAACTTTGATTCCTAGTCCGTCATCCATTTATTACTACACATCCGCGCCACAAGTAGCGAGAACAGAAAACTGCTCTTGGGGGGTTTCCTGGATCCGGTGGTGAGACACCTGGAATGGCATAGCTTCTGATACTAGTACGATGTGAGACTTGATGAGAATATTTAGCGATTTAGTGCAAGGATCACGTTCGCCAGATCGGGGGTGCTCCTCCAAGTCAGTCACGCCCGCCCATCACCTTACGTGATTCTCCTAACGCCATATGAACCCAGCGGGATGGGACTCACAGTACCCCACTCTTAATCTACTGGATCTTGATATTCGTTATATTAATAGTGCTAATACATGATCTGTGGTCCCATAACTAATTATAAAACGTACATCGTGAACGTGGTCTACATGAGGTGCGGCTACATACTAGTATACAAGAAAGATATGAGGTATAAGGTATAAGTGAATGCATAGGCTAGAGAAAGAGCGAGAGTGTAGCAGGCATACGACATCTGCGGGTACATGTATATATCTACAACAAAAAGGTATATGATCGTCCGGTGAAGGACGAAAAGAGCATCGAATAAAGGGAATAAGATAGGTCCAAAGCAAAGATAATATGAGATAAATCGAGGGATCATCATGTTCATCAATGATCATGCCGTCATTAGACCCCAGACGTTAGGCCCATTAGTAGTGGTGGCTAAGCCCATGAACCGCGTCTTGCCCATCAAGAAGTCAACTTTCTTGACTCCTTGACTCTTCTCTTCTGCGGCCTCCCGTGAGCTCCGCAAACGATGGTACCGGTCTTCGTATGCCTTCCTCGCCCTCCTCTTGTCACTATGTGACAACCGTTCGAAGTCGGACGCGTGAATATTCTCGCGTAGAGTCGTGTATATGGCGTAAAGAACGTCCGATACGGTGACTACGCCATGTCGAGAAGCATGGACTCTGATAACCCATGGTAAGTGTGGTGACGTGATAGTCATCGCGGATACAGGGGGGTTCGTAGCAGGTTCAGAGGGGAAGCGCGATGAGATGCCGTGCGCCACGACTGACGAAGTCGATGGAGAATAGCTGCAGTCATATCTGATTGCAGGGGTGGGTCCTGCGAGAGTTGCATGGAGTTGGAAGGGCATATGGTAGGGCTTGGTAGGCGAGGACGGCAGCCTAGAGACGGCTGGCGGAAGTGCAAAGTTGTACGGAGTGGGCCCAGGAAGTACTGCGGGGAGGTTTGGGGGCGTTACAGGCCCGCCAGAGGAAGCAAGAGTTGATAGTGAGTAAGTAGGTGAGGGCGTTGGTAGTTCATGCACAGTGTTCTTCCTAGATGAGAAACGGACGTGTTTGACCGTCATTGTTGTTGGGAGGGATACGGTTCTTTGTTATATGTTATTGCAGGAGTTTCTCGAGGGGGTGTCACGATGGGAATGTGTTTGCTGAAAGTGAGAGATCCCGCATGTCTTTTATGGAGGCCGTTCCAAGGTCAGTGCGCGAAACAATTCAGACAAATCTGGATGGTATACGAGTCAAGGTTGTATCGCCCCGTGGCAGCGCAACGGAATCTTGTTCAGATAGGGGCAACGCCTTTCCAAAAGCGGGTACCAAACCCGGCATTCAGAGTCGAAGATTGATGCCGTCATTGAACAGCATTGATTGAAATTAGTAAGTCAGTACCAAGCAGGCAATGCATACATTCTCAGCAGCGCTTGAAAGTCCACACTAATCATGTAGGGCGCTTGAGGCGAGATCCGCCTAATACCTGTGAGCTACGAGAAGGGAAATATCGGCCAAGAAACGTTGGACGAGGCGCAGCCCGTTCAGCGATATGGAAGAGCTTTGCGCTTGGTGTTCATGTATCAACCTGGCATGAAAGAGCAGTACAGCAAGTATTAGGAGGGGGCCACCAGAGCTCAAGTCTCGACTTACCAGCTTCGGAATATGGGCGCTTTCAACGTTCAAGCTCCAAAGCGGGATGGCACTCAACAGCATTTGTGATACACGTGTTTTCACCTGCGGAGTGGGAGTCTCCGATGAGCGGCGTATCTATGATTACGCTTAGAAGCAGGTAGGCACCGAGACACGCTTTCCGAGACCATACCGAAAACTAGAAGAAAGACGCTGGAATGGCGGCATTAACGCTGAAGATCAACGGAACAGCACAGGAATGGGCACTTGTTGGTCTTGAGGCCGCGGGAGTCGGAGGCCTTTGGGTTGCGCAGTATGGCACTACATGCAGTACAACTAGTTGTACGCGTCACTAATTCAAATACCTGTTCTGTAATCTGTCCTTGAAAGGAGAGCCTCGTGGAACGTCGACCAATGGTGGCAACCAGAACAGCATTTCTAAGTGTGATGAGAATTGACATCTCCCACTAAAGAGGATTTTGAACGATCTTTAGTTGGCTCTGAATTCTCGCGGTGTCAGTAAGGGCTGATGCATTGATGGCTGTGGTTGATGTTACTGAAGAAATTCGACGAAGATAGACGCGTCTTGGGAAAACCAATCTTCCAGATCTCCGTGAAGGTATGTATCTGAACAATCCGACAGATTACAAGATCGGCACCACCGAGATATCTGAGATAAAGCAAATATGTATAAGATCGGAGGTGGTTGACTGAATTCACCTACTAGAGTTCCAACGCTCTACGCCAAAAATGACAGAATTATGGAAGGCTTGGATTCCGGCATATTTATAAGTTGTGCAGGGTGTTGTGAGCCTGCACACTGAGCTGGACGGAACATTTGAGATTCAACACATTGAGGTTGATTCAAAAGTTGAGCTGGCTTAGTCAGCGGTAAAGCTGTTGAGGCCTCCACGTACTCAACTCAAAGTTAAACATCTACCTGTCTCCACCCCGACAATCAAGAACTTATTCTTACACGCTTTATCCTCGTGGTGGCCTAACGACCGCAGTTTTATCACGTTTGTATAGAGCGGCCTGTGGAGGATTGTACGATCAGAGTCAGTAACGGTTGGAATACTGGAATACAAACTTTGTATTACAAAGTACCTTCGTTAAGTGGCGGCAGTTGCATTGTGACGTTTGACTCATAATGAATTGATGTATAAAGGACGAAGTGTGAGTATATTACATTTTGCCCAGTAATTCGCTGGGTCCGTCGGCGATAATATAGTAAATAATGGACTATCCGTACGTCATAAATCCATGAACTACTCTAATGACTGTCTCTCTTCTCTTTCCCAACATTTAGAAATATTGAAGATACCCTCTTGCTCCCAATTCAAGGAACACCACCCATGCCCCCTCGTGCCACATTGGTCTGAACCCTCTGAAATACCTATAATCCCCCAACACGTCTATTCGCTTTAGTCCTTGAGCATGCTCAACGGAGGTGATCTGACATGAAGACATTATCCTCCAGTACGCCGCCTCATTGAAGCGGGCCATATTCTCCGGATCAAGCCTGATTGCTTTCTTGTATTCCTTCCGCGTTAAGGGTGTCTGAAAGTATCGATACACCGCGTCTAGCAGATCGTAAATCGTTATCTTCTCAGAGCTCGTAACTTCGATTCCTCCCCAGAGTTTCATCCATGAAGCGAGTGCCGGAGCGGTCGAATATACGACGATGCGATGAGTTGTCTGTGCAGTGGCTTCTTCGTCCAAATTAGGCTTGACGTACAATTCCCTTCCTGTGAACTCGATAGCTGTATCCGGCCGTTGAGCGATGTCCCACTGGAGGGAGGGACAGTTTGGATTGTTAGGATTGACGATGAGCAAAGGATGAAGTTGAATGGGAACTGCGATGCCGTAGGGGATAGGTGGGAACGTTCCAGGCATCCAAAGGGGTGTACCATCTTCTCGCGAATGTCCCGTAAGAGTGAGAGATGAGGTCCCGTAAGGTGTTGATGACTGGAGGACTAGGGAGTTGGGGACTGTGGGAGTAGCATATGAAGTTAATGTCGGCCAAGAGGGCGTGTGTAGATGGCCTGTACCCCGACGAGGGGTAAATATGCGGGGAACTGTGCATCTTGGAATCAGCAACGTTTCTTTACTGCGATAGGTGAATACTGTGATGTACCTCCATAATCAGGAGCTTTTGGATCCTTCCTTGGGTTTGAGCAACCGCAGCGACAAGTAGGGACTTGAAATCCAGGAGCGTAAAAGGCCGTTGAATCCATATCTGGGGAAATGACAAGAGGAGAGGTATAAACGTCGAACGTCGACAGGTCGCAGGCGCAGTACAATATAAGAGATCCGATGAATGTCGACACGAGCTGTTATCGATGTCGCGGAGTGGTGGGTCCTTCAGTTGACAAGCGATCCGAGCAGTCCAGCTATCGAGAAAGCAGTCTTGGATAATTTTTGAGACGGGTCTAAAACCTCGCAAATTAGAGGAGAATCCTTCGAAGGTTACAGAGCAGTGCGCCGCATTTAACTAGAACAATGCCTTTATCGCTTGCTTTAGGTCGCTGTTGTCTTGTCCTACGATTCGTCCGATGGTGATGCGACATTGTGGGTGCTTGTAGGTCCACATTTTACAATTTAGTACTTCGTTGCGTTGCATGGCGTTGGACAATAAAGCAGGATGTCAGGTACATACGCTGTCAGCGACAACAAGGCAAAGAACAAAGGTCGAGAAGAACTGAAGTACTGAAAAGGCAAGCCAGCGCCTATTTCATTTTTAGCCTCTCGCCCCCAGGGACCCACAACGACGAAGAGATATATATAGTGCAAAATTCAGGCAAGATGCAGATAAAAGGTTTCAGTATGGACATCAGGTACGTAGTCCGATTTCGATTGCCTTAATTTCTAATGCCTACCAGCGAATTTAATTGGAGTGAAGGCTATTAAAGGCGATTGACAACCTTACCATTTTCTTCGAATACGTACGAGATTGCACAAAACCACCAGTTGCAAACCATAACTGCAATGGATAATGGGTCAAGTTGATCTTATGCGTAACCCATACCATGAGAACGTACGCCTGGATATCCAGAAGGCCGGTAAGCCCCTAGCGTCTCACCTTCTTCGTCTACGCCCCAGACCGGTGTTGTTTTATCAATGATTTCGTCACCGAAAAGCTCCCGCAACGTTTCACGGATAGTATGATATCCAGTTCTATGAAAGGGGTTGTAAGTGAGCTATCAATATACCCGTGGCAGTGTACATACGCGAAAATGACGACGTCGCAGTCTAGAGACGAGCCGTCCGTGAAGAAGACGGCATCACCTGAGAAGCGGTCGACTTCAACGCCCTGCTTTACTTTCACCTTTCCCGTTATAATAAGCTCTGCGCATCCAACATCAGACCCTGTTTCTCAACGTCATTTCAGTGGATGGCGAAGCAATTTGCGAAACATACAGTATCCTGTAAGTATCATAAGCTCAGAAACGGGAATATCGAGCCGAGTTGAAAGTTATGCTTACCTCCAAGCCGGTCGTGTACCAAGCTAAAGAGCCCTGCACCAGCAACACCCATGTTTAACTTGAGGCCAGCTTTCCTCAGACCATCGTGCATCTCTTTATGATCTTCACGCGTCCTAGCTTCATTCGCTTGCAACATCTCCGTTACTAGACCATATGGCAACGAGGCATTCTTGAAATCAGATATGTCTACGGGTTCGTCTTCAGGCCAGAGTCTGTCGATCGCAGAAACAACACTTTCGGAGGTGACCACGCACGTCGACGAGCGCTGAACCATTGTCACAGAAGCGGCACCGTGGAAGACAAGATCTTGGCAAACATCTGCTGAAGTGTTTCCTGCGCCAACTACAACCACCCTTTTACCCTTGAAAGGTTTAGCGCCTTGAAAATTTCCAGTGTGAATGATCGTGCCCTTGAAGTCGCTCATACCAGCGTAAGAAGGGATACGAGGAGCACCTAGAGTACCGGCAGCAACGACGATATGTGAAGGATGGATTTCGACTACAGTACCGTTGCGATTGATTTTGACGGTCCATGTTTTGGGGACACGGTCGTATTTGGGATAGGGAAGCGGTTGAGAGTTGGTCCAGACGACGAGATCTTGAGATACTGCGTACTGTTCCAACCAGTCGGCAAGCTTATCTCGTGGGGTGAATTTTGGCCATGTCTTCGGAAAGGGGTGATACGACACTATGAACAGGGGCGCGATCAATGATCATCGTGAACATCAAACAAAGATAGAAAGTGTACTTTGATTCTGACTACGGGGTGTATGCAATGTCAAAGAGGGGTATCTGTTTCGCCACACGTCTCCTACACGCGGTGTTCGATCGACTACGATTGTAGGGATGTTCATCTGTTTGAAGCGAGCTGCGACATTCAGTCCATTCTGAGCTCCTCCGACTATGCGAAACGTCATCATTCGGCGTATTAATATATGTACCTACTTACTAATAAGCACTTGCGGGTTCTTCTCTACGTAATCAACACGGGATTGTCTTACTGACTCCCAATCCAACGTGTGACCTCCGTATACGCCAAGCTCAGCGCCCTCTTCTTCGTAACCTTTCAAGTCCTCCATCGCCATGAAGACAGTCAATGCCTTCCATTCTTTTGATACCTCCGACTGGGTAAGGCGTATATAACCACGACCATAAGCATGCTCAGTGCTGAATGTGAAAGCCGCCCCTACGCCCGAGTGCATAGCTGTCACTGGTCCAATGTAAGGCGCAAGATGGGGCTGTTCAATCAACTTGATATCCGCAATACGAGGCATTGCTAGAGTGTTTACCAAGTACTTGCGTATCTTATCGTGACCCTTGAGTGAGCGATTATCCCAAGTGAAGACAAGGATGTCTCGTAGCCAACCATCAGGTCGGAAAGTAGAGACGACCCCTTCGACGTCGTTGGCGTATATATGTTGAGCAAAGTTAGCGAGCCAAGAGGATGCAATTTGTTTGGGATCCATTATGGGTGACAAGGTTTAGAGATGATGTGTGCCGTATTCATTCTATTATTGCCCCCCCCCCCGAGACGCTCGGAAGAAAAGTATTTACGAAAATGCGCAGTGAGAATGCAAATCGGCTGGTAAAGCGGCTGAGTTCGCCATGAGGGGAAATGGTACTCTGCGTAGATGATCAAACCTTCGTTTATAGACAGAACTGTGGGAAATCGGCTTCGGCTTCTGCGGCAGAGCCCAAAATGAGTCTTTCCTCTCAACGAAGGGACTCAAGAAGAGGTACTACTATTAGATGTCCGGCGGCCACACACGGACCAGTCAATAATAAGTATAAAGTGCTGACTGGCTGTCTCGTTTAGGATTCCACACGTATCGCCGCCGTAGACTTGAAAACTATTTTTCAGTACTGAGACAGTTTGGGATCATAAGCCCCTTCGAGACGTTCATCCCGCGACTTCACCACAATCCAATTCTAGGACTATTCCACGCCTTGTAGTGTAGTTTTGAGCAGGCGGGACTTTGCAAGCGAGATAAAGATGGTAAGGTTATTTCTCACTCGTACTGGCGTCCGACGTGCATCAATATAGTTATTATACAAAAGCTCAGGGGAGATAGAAAATAACAGATATAAAGGGGTTCGGTCAAGACGTCCGTATCCATCGCTTCATGTACGCCCTAGGTCCTAAGTCCAAGTTCGATTGCCTTAATTTCCAATGCCTGTTGGCGGGTTTAATTGGAGTAACAACCAAGGTCAATAATAATCTTACCATCCTCTTCGAATAATAACGAGAGTATGCGAAATCCCCAGTTGCGAACCACAGCTATAACGAATTCATGAGTCAAACACGATCCGATGAGGAGGCCATATACCAAAAACATACGCCTGGATATCCAGAAGGACGATAGGCCCCTCTAGTTTCGCCTTCTTCGTCTATGCCCCAGACTTGTGTTGTCTTATCAATGACTTCGTCGCCGAAGAGATCGCGCATCGTTTCTCGGATGGGATGATATCCGGTTCTATAAGAAAATGAATATAGATTGTCAATGTACTTCTGGCACACGTACGCAAAAATGACAACATCAGCGTCCAAAGACGAGCCGTCAGTGAAGAAGACGGCATCACTTGAGAAGTGATCGACTTCAACACCTTGCTTGATCTTGACCTTTCCGGCTATGATGAGCTCCGCACAGCCAACGTCAAGCCCTGTTTGTATCATTCATTTTGATACAGGACGAGGAGTTCATGAAAACATACAATACCCTGGATGACAAGTTAGAGGAAAGAACATTTGAGGAGTGTGTTAGTTCTGCTTACCTCCAAGTCGATCATACACCAAACTAAGTTGTCCTGCACCAGCAAGACCCATATTCAGCTTGAGCCCAGCTTTCCTTAGACCATCGTGCATCTCCTTGTGGTCTTCCCACGTTTTATCCTGATTCGCCTGGAATATCTTCGTCAACAAGCCAAAGGGCAACGATGCACTCTTGAAATCGGCTATTTCTGTTGGCTCATCCTCGGGCCAAACCTGTTCTAAGATAGATACAGTACTTTGCGCGGTGACCACGCAAGTCGACGAGCGTTGAACCATCGTAACAGACTTTGCACCATGGAAGACAAGATCCTGACAAACGTCTGCCGAAGTATTACCTGCGCCTATTACGACGACCTTCTTGCCCCTGAACGGCTTAGCGCCTTTGAAGTTCCCCGAATGGAGAATTGTGCCCTTGAAGTCGTTCATACTCGGATAAGTAGGAATACGGGGAGCACCAAGGGTACCAGCAGCAATAACGATATGCGAAGGGTGAATCTCAACGATACTACCATTACGGTCAATTTTGACTGTCCAGGTCTTTGAGACGGGGTCGTATTTGGGATACGGAAGTGGTTGGGAGTTGGTCCAGACAACGAGATCTTGAGATTTTGCGTACTGCTCAAACCAATCGGCAAGCTTATCTCGCGGAGTGAATTTCGGCCACGTCCTCGGATATGAATGATACAGCACTGGTAATTGATAGGAGTAGTGAATAACCATCATTCAAAACCCAACAACCAGAAGGCGTACTTTGATGCTGACTGCGTGGCGTATGTAATGTCAAAGTGGGGTACCGATTCCGCCACACATCTCCTACACGAGGCGTTCGATCGACTACGATTGTAGGTATATTCATCTGTTTGAAGCGAGCTGCGACGTTTAGCCCAGTTTGGGCAGCTCCGACTACGGAAAGCATAAGTCAAGAGGTATTACTTTGTCACACTCAACTTACTAATTAGCACCTGAGCGTTCTTCTCGATATATTCCACCCGAGATTGCCTTACTGATTCCCAAGCCAAGGTGTGGCCTCCATATACGCCAAGCTCAGCGCCCTCTTCTTCGTAACCTTTCAAGTCCTCCATCGCCATGAAGACAGTCAATGCTTTCCATTCATCTGATCCCTCCGACTGGGTAAGGCGTACATAACCACGACCATGAGCATGCTCGGTACTGAATGTGAAAGCCGCCCCTACGCCCGAGTGCATAGCTGTCACTGGTCCAATGTAAGGCGCAAGATGGGGCTGTTCAATCAACTTGATATCTGCGATACGAGGCACTGCTAGAGTGTTTGCTAAGTACCCGCGTATCTTGTCGTGGCCTTCAAACGAGCGATTATCCCAAGTGAAGACAAGGATGTCTCGTAGCCAGCCATCGGGTTGGAAAGCAGAGACGACGGCTTCGATGTCGTTGGCGTATATACTTTGAGAAAAGCTGTCAAGCCAAGAGGAAGCAATCTGCTTAGGGTCCATGGCAGTCGATAAGGAGTAGAGTGGATGATGGCAAATTCATCTAGTATTGTCCCTTTTTATAAGACGTTAGACTCTCGCGCGAAAGGAATTCACGAACCTGAGAAGTGAGAATGCGCCCAGGCTGCCCAGCCGGATACGTTCATCGTCATGTGGGGTCATGATACTAGAGGGATGTAGTAAAGCGCTGTGGATTAGTTTATGTGATGCCTATCCATCTTGTGTGCTTCAAGAACTGCGCAAGTGGATAAGACTCTGGGGTGAGGCTGCTGAGTGACCGGCCGGAGTAAGGTGGATGAATGAGGGGCTGTGGGGTCGATACGTATCCAATGTTCGTAAAGATAGCACACGCCATGCCGGTCATCTGAAGGTTGTTCATGGGAAACAGTGAGAAGGGCTCGAACGTCCTAATTTGCAGTTACATCCAAAAGGCTACGATCATGTGACTTTCGTTCGACGTGTGAATGGGATTGGTAGCGAAGGGAACTAAATGGATATCATGTAGCTTCGGGTGGTTGAGTATTGCTAACGAGCTCGACGGTCAGCACCAAGTTTGCTAGAGCAAGAATGATGTCAGCAAGTATGGTACACTTCGATCGTCATTCGCTGGTAAGGAGGATGCTGCGAGTCGGCGCCGACTCGGGATGATGAATGCTGGTAAGCTTCATAGGTATCGACTATTAATTATCATTACGCCTGAGTTGACGGTCACCACGTCAAGGAGGTCACGAAGACGCTGATATCCGTTCTACCGGCTTTAGTCATTGAGTACGTCGAGGATGAACGGACAGCGTACAATGAAGGTTATAGTGATAACACTAGTGACCACGGGGATATAGTGCCTGATGTCGAGCGGTAATCACTCGAAGGGAAAAGCCGTACGGGCTACAAATAGGATATTCACACATTGACACATTGTGGAC
The DNA here is from genome assembly GCA_014058305.1 of Pleurotus tuber-regium. Taxonomy (NCBI): domain Eukaryota; kingdom Fungi; phylum Basidiomycota; class Agaricomycetes; order Agaricales; family Pleurotaceae; genus Pleurotus; species Pleurotus tuber-regium. The sequence continues at coordinate 363,298 of JACFYU010000014.1, read as the reverse complement.
GTTTAGAGGTGCTTGAGAACTCACACGAGGAACCACTATCATCGTCGTCCTAATCATTATTGCCTCAGGGTAATATTCAAGTGGGAGAAGGACATGACGACCCACTCATCCACCGAACCTCAACGAATGCAAGGTCAGGAGATAAGTAGATATATGTAGTTCAGGCTTCTTAGGTTTCTGCGTTGAGATGCATTATCAATAGCGCCACTTGGAGAGTTAATTTTGGTTTCACCAATGTAACCCGATATATCAAAACCACGAGCCCAGTCTAGCCAACGACCACGATTATTTGTGCGGTTTGGGCGATGCATTGGAAGCCAGCTAAAGTCGAAGAGGTGTCTTGAGCTTGTCCCGTTCATTATGACAGCTAAATGATGCAATTAGATTCTCAAAATCGAGTACTTGAGTGTTCATTCGCAATGAAATAGCTCGTACGCACAGCTAAAGCTTAATTGAGTCAAGACAACGATGTTAAGACTCAAAGCGACGGAGCAACGCTAAAACTCAGTCCACGTGTCCTTTATTGGCGCCATTTGAGCGCCCCATGGAAAGGGGCTGCGAAATTCTGATGTGTTCTCATGTGTGATTCTATATATATAGGAAAAGCGCTATGAGTATCCCACAAGTTTGTAATAACTCTCCCATTATGTGCCACCACCCGTTCTATTATCTTCACCACCTATCATGCCTCGGGATGAGATTCATCACGATTCAAGAATGCTACGATAGCATCGAAATATCTGGCCCCGACTAAGTTCAGCTCGAAGATCAAAGCTCAGAATTAAGAACTATGTACCGTCCAGGTTCCTCGAACATAGGCAAGTGCGTACTGTTCTGAAGTTCTACCCACTTGATCTTCTGTACTTTCTGGAACCAGGGAAGTATAGCGATTGGTTGGACGACATCGTTAGGGGAACTGAAGAGTAAAGTGGGACAACGGATGTTGTGGAGAATATCGACGATCGACCACGACTTGATGTTTCCGGTAACGTGGTATATTGATGGTCCAACCCTGTTTAATTTACAATATTATATAGCTGAAAAGTAAACTGTAGCTTCGGGCTCACATGTTACTGTATACTGTCGGATCCTCGATTACTGCCATAACGGAGACAAGGGCATCTTGTGGCATGGGATCTATGGTGCAGAAGTGTTTGATATTGATCTTCTGGGTAGCATCACGGTATTCCTGTGACGTAAATGACCCTTCTTTCGCGTGCTTCTCCATGGTCGCAGCCACATCAGGATATTTCGCTAGGAGAGCCTTTGTACCTTTCTCCAACAATGGCATGGAGGCTGGGGAATTGCCAACTATCAAATTCTTGAGACCTGGCGGCGTTCGGGTGGCGACGAACTGGCCAGCTAACATGCCTACGCGGAGGGTCAGCTCCTGTTGTATATTACGTTGATGATAAAGTAATCGACGGACCTCCCCAGGAATTGCCAAGCAAATCGAAATCCTCAGCAATGCCAAGATGTTTCAATAGGTTATCCAGTTCATCCATCCATAGTTCTGGTTTCCAAAATTCTTTGGGTGCGTCTGGTAGATGTGTCGATTGACCGTTCCCAATCTGATCGTACAAAACGATGGGGACACTGTGGGAATGCAAAACCAATGATGATTCATTCATGAGGAGTAAGCGGTAGAGCGGTAATCTTACCCGAGACGAGATCCCAGTACTGTGTGAGGCCTCAAAAGAATCAGTCAGACATTGAGCATATGTATGTACAGTACCGAGAGCAGGTTTCAACGTACAGCATGTAGTGGTGAGACATTCCGCCTCCTCCGTGTAGAACGACAATAGGCCGTCGCCCCGCTCCAAGTTCACCAAACACTATATACCATGTTTGATACGTCTCTTCTCCAACGCGGAAAGGAGCGAAGCCAGGTTTTCCTTCAACCATTGAGAAGGTGTATGGTGAAGGCGAGGGAGGGTGATGAACAGAGTTTCATATCAAGGAATATAAACCTTTCGCCTCGTGCAGCGAGTGAGACTTACCCTGAAGACGTTTAAGCGAACTAGGAGGGCGTGAGTAACACGGGCCCACTCGCATCAGATATCAAGAGAACATGTGGCCATATCGTGCTGTGTTGCTTTGGTCTGTGGCAAACGCCGAGGCACAGCAAGTATGACGCCAGTGGGAGACTTTGAATTCAGATTGGTTAGCCCAATGCCGAAGTCTTCTCACCTCAAGGAATTGTAAGGTCAGATATAGGTTTGTCCGCGAAGGCAGGTCTAGTAACCCGAAAGACGGAAAGTGAAACCTTCAGGATGGCGTTGATAGTCTCAAGTTGTTTATGATGGCCGACCAATAGCGCGATCGCCGCTAATTAGCCGAACTTTACTTCCTCGAAAAGCTTAGGTGTAAGAATCGATTCAACGTTGAAACGAGAATTATGTGGATGATCATCGGTGCCGAGATCATACTTAAGCCGTAAAGCCGGGGACAGTGATGAATCCGATGGTTCTTGATATTCAAACAACTTGATGGGGGCGTTAGCTCCATCAACATACCTGCACAAAACTCAGCCAATTTCGCCATCACGATTCAGCTAGAGACAGGCTCTTTGAATGGAGATCTCGGGTCAAACAAACTCCCGATGAAAATATCTGTGGAGTAGATCAATTAGCGTTCAATATGCAGACGCCTCATCTAAGACATACTTAAGATCTGACGGGTGGATTTTGCCGATATAAACGTTGATGGGTATTCGAGAAAATTGTTGACTATGCTGATAGTTTCGTCGTTGACGATAAGGACGGTTACAAGCACCTGGTCTACGAGGCCATTCAACCGTTAAAGCCCATGTTTTTCTTTTTATTGCTTCCAACTGGTAAAGAATACAGTCATTCGACTAGTGGTCTGACGAGCCTTGGTAGTGTGGTTCTTCATCTGAGACCATCAGACTTCCGGTCTATGATTAAGGTTTCAGGGTAAGCCTCATACACAAAGCATCTTCTCCATCGCCATCTTTCACAAATGTCGTTAGGTGATGCATTCGAGGGCTGATATGAGGGCTCACAGTATTTCTTCTCCACCGACACAACTTCGAACCCTAAACTATCTTTATATAGGGCTATTGCCGCTTTATTGGACTTGCGGACATGAAGTGATACGAAGGATGCTTTGTAGACGTTGACCATTGCTTCTTCTACGGAACGAAGAGGTGATTAATGGGGAAATAGTGGACTATTTCACTCACGAGATAAGAGCATAAGTTTTTTTGCTAGCCCAAGACGCCGATACGATCGCAATACCGAAATGGAGTTGACATGCCCATGGACTTCTCCTTTGTCCTCAGTGTCCTCGTCACTATGGTGAATACAAGCGCCATAAGACAGATTTGAAAGAGCAAGTAGAGTAACCAAACGTACATCTTTGCAAGTACATAACCCACAATGCGCCCTTTGTGGTCTTCAGCTACATATGAGATCTGCGGCCAGGTCGCAGCGTGATATATCCCTATTGCGTGAGGCATTACTAACGTTTATCATCCCGTTTCGATGATAACGGTCGTACAGAACTTCATCAAGTAGTTTTCCGGCAAATTTTGAAGATTTGTTGCCTGCATTCCGGGCAGGTCGTCCGCCTAAGCTACAAACGAAGGATAAGGTTGATCGATCTACTTATCGTTGCGAGAGGGGGGTACGGACCTGAAAGTGTGGTGAGATTCATCCAGCAAAGTATTTCTGACGCACCCTAGCAAGTCGGATATTCATACTGCAGAATGGGGACTGAGGCAGAGTGGGGTTGAAGGCTTCACGATATTAACGGAGATGAACAATATCAGCCACGTGGCTCAAATTTAGCGCCCAAAGCGGTGTAACGTCAAACCTCTACAGCTCACACTTCTATTCTCAGCGTATCGACGTTAGCGCACAAGTCATGGTCATAGCCTTGAAGAACAATGCAATAAGAGATAGTGCGCTCTTACAAAAACTTGACCTAGTCAACGAAATTGTACCTGACGTTTCAACAAATGGATGACTGGATCAGCACGACCGCTAACGTTCAAGGCTTTTCAAATCAGCCAAATGACTTGCCTGGGCTTATCAGAGACCGGGATCGGTCAGTATCCCGTTGGGTAGACGGAGTGAGCGGGTATTCGCATGAGTTCGAAAACCCTTTCAAGCCTCTGCCAGAAGAAGCGCATCAATCTACGCCTTGGCAGGCCCCTTCGAGGGACCCATCCCCAGAGTCCCTTGCTGCTCCCCCTCAAAGCCAACGAATTGCATCTTGGGCACGATCTGTCAGCGAATATTCTCCGCCAAACCCTTTCATACCTCTTCCAGAGGAACACACTCCTCATATACAGGAAGCTTCGCATTCGGTGAAAGCTAGTAGTAGGCGGGATGCTTCAGAGTACCAGCGCAAGGTACTTTTGTTCAGTTCAACTGCGAAGTGTCACATTGATACGTGGCCAACTTCTAGGCTGCCGCCCTCTCCGGAGTCCAGACTCAGCAGCGAAGAGAGTATGAAGGATATCCTACGCCTCCACCCACACTACACTCAGGCCATTCAACGAGTGTCATGGGTTCTTCGAAACACCGTGATATATTGGGGTACCCCTCCCCGCCTCCCACAAAATACTCCAACCCTTCTACCCACCGATCTAACACCACAATGACAGCTTCGAACAAGAAGAAATCTAAGTCTAGGACGAAGGACAAGGCCTCATCATCGGTTCCTGTCATTCAGGAAGAGATGGAGCCAATAGAATCCCATTCCTCCCGATGGTTCGGTCCATCTTCCCAGTATCCTTCCGACCAACCGGTCGTCCTCACTATCCCAGCAGAAAATAGTGCTAGACATGCTACACCAGTGAAATCAAACAGAAAAAGACATTCTTTCGTCACTCGTCCAAAGCAGTCTCCTTATGTATATTCATCTGCGACCGAAACAGGGTCTGAGGAAGATGATGAAACGCTGCCAACCATTATCATTCCGGGGATGGATAATTCCCACTATGCGCCTTACTACTCTCCTCATTACTCGACTGGTAGAGACTACTACCACCCCGCCTCACCCGTATGTTTGTGTCCTTTCAGAGATTCATTTTGCATCAAGTTACTTCCAAACAGGTCGTGACACCCGCGCAAGCATCAGTACCGACGATCATCATTCAGCCAGCCCAACAGCCAGTATCACAGCATCAAAGACACTACTCCGAAGTAAGTGGAACTTTCCCACGATTACTTCTCCGCCTCTGACACACATTGAAGCCATGGATACCTCCAGCTCCAAACGAAGCGTTCGGCATACCTGCCTCGCGCAAGGAACAGAAACCCCTGATGAAACGGCTGTTCAATGGAATTTCGGATGTTGCTAAGTTTTCATCTAAAGGCTAACTAAATAACTAACTATTGTACATTTATTTCTTGCTCCTGCTTTGCAAAATACTCTCATAGCTTTGACAATGTGTTTTCTGTACACTATAACAGAAATTTTGTGCGCCGCTGCCGACGATTGAAGAGTGCTGTTTAACATCAGACGGAGGCACGTGGACCGGCGCATGTCAACTTCAACATTGGCCTCGTAACGGGTCAGTAAGAAGGCATTCGAGGGTAACGCCGTGCTCTCACAGAAGCGGAACGTCAAAGCATCGAAGTTACCCTGTGGTTACGTTCTCCTTCTTAGTACGGATGTCTTTGCCCTTAGGACTCTTTCGAAAAAAGACTTCGAGATACAATGCTGCAGCTCCCGTGATCTATGCCCGAAAGCAAAATCAGTGTCGCATTTCTCGCAGTACAGGGTGGCAGGTGCGCGTTGTACATCAACTACTGAGATACCTCTCAACGTTGCTATTCACCCGCTCACTTCTGCGACCAGAAACCCTGTTCGAGGATTTAATTTGGACAACATGAAAACACCGAAGGCGGTATCTTCAAGATTATCAAGTCTTCTGGTCCCTAGTCTCTAGGGTATGCTTTAACCTTTAACAGCGTCTGATGTTAAACGAGCTGAATTTATTGCTAGCGGCCCTACCACTTATGGTACTTATGCTCACCCTCAACTTTGTAAGCAGTTTTAGCCGTGAGAGCTGACCTTCTTGTCTAAAATCAGTATTAATGCTTCTACGCACAGCTTTTGCGCGCGTTATCATACCTTGTACGTACTCGAACATTCAACCTATACTTTGTTGGTTCGACGTTCTGACAGCCATCACGACGCGCTCGATCAGCGGCTTAAACTTGAGCGCAACAGCTTTAGTACCGTAAACGATTCACAGCGGTAAGCGCTTCTAAACTCTATAATAAATCCGGAGAAAAAAATGAACGTTGACGCTGAGCTCGCCTTCTTCCACCTTGCCAGTCTACTGTCTCTTTGCGTCGGAAACATACATCCAGGACGAATGGGAGACACAGCCAGTATGATACACCATCTGAGGGGCCAGAAGCGAGAATATCGTGACCCTGTCCTTGTTCATTCTACGGGTATGAACCATAAGAAAACCGTACGATGGGCCAATACTGTCGGAGGACATTCTCCCTCAGACATTTCTGCGCACCTCCTGCAGGAAGAGGCTCAAATTACCCCCGCGCCACACGGAGAATCTAAGCCAAATACCACACCAGACCGCCGGAATCGTCGAAAACGAAAGAAAAGGACTAAACGGACCAGAAAAAATGAAGAGGATCCTTTGCACTCTCAGGTATGGTTCCAACGGCCTTCTGATATAGGCTGAGCTTAGTCCGATTTCAGGACACTGTACGATCTACAGCTCATGTGCGACAAAGGAGGGAATACGAGGGATATCCCACTCCTCCAGCAACATTACAGTCATCATCTTCAAAACATCCTACGAGCTCACAAACTAAAAACGCCATACCCTCATCCGATTATCTCTCTTATTCCCCTGTTTTGACGCCAAAAAGATTAGTGTCAAGAACAATGTTAATGAATAGCGTAGCTAATTACTGGACGGGGTCAGAGCAAAGGAGTTACCCTCAGGCTCTTGGGCCCGGTGATACCCGCACACGAGCCCCCGCGTATCCTTCCGCTGTCCCACCGAGGTCGAGAGCCGGAGTAACAGTCCCCGCTAGAGTAAACTCCCTTCCACCGTCCCCAACCATTCTTAACGGACACTCCTTTCCGCCTACAATAACGATAAACCTCTTCATCCAACCAAATAATTCACCAGAAATCGATCCGGAGACCAATGGTAGACTACTGCCTCCCACTACTTTCGACGAAGTGGAGAACGTCGATTATGTCGTTCCAAATAATAATGGGTCCACAGTATGTGTTACTCCCCTCATATCTAGTGCTGTGCGTTTATTGACACCGTTCTAGGTCGTAATGATTGAGCTAGGACCGCATCCAGTCTCACCGAAAGTCTACATTCTTCCTCCAGTGTCGCACCAAAGGGAGGGCAAAGGATCCTTACTGAAGCGATTGCTAAACAGGCTCTTTAACGCTATCAAGTTGCCTACCCCTCAGACTAGTGCAGACAGTCAAGAGTTGCGCCCAGGATTGTCTGAATACCCAGAGCATCATTGAGGGCTCCCCAATACAACGTACTCAAACCATGAAACCCCCATTCTTTTCAGGTTAAACTGAATACAGGTCGTAAACTATGTAATTATTCGATACAACTACTATTAACATGCAAGAATATTCTAGCTCATTGTTCATCATGATACCAAAGAAAGTGTCTATTCGCATACAGAAGGCGGCCCCGCTCATAGCAACTAATCAACGAAGCAGGTCGCAACACTACGCTCATGCCGAGTCGATATCCAGATAATACTGCCCCTTACCCCCAGGAGATTGTGCACCCGAGGTTGCAGGCCGCAACCCCACAAACCTGGACCATTCGCCAAGCGCATCAATGCGCAAATACCCTCTCTCGAACTCAAAGCTCGCTGGATTCGATGACTGTTCCATTCGTCTATGGAATCCCCTGTCTAAAATCTCGGGCGAACGTGATTCGATGAATCCTTCGTGTTCCTCGTTAATCGGAGTATGCAAATACTTATGTATAGCCATAAGAACATCGTGGACGGTAATAGGTGCACCCCTTGAACTCGGCTTGACTACAATTTCGCCCCAAAATAAAATCATATGTTCGAGATCAGGTATTCGTAATACTAACTTGCTGTGTGCATCAGGAGGCGTAGTCGCCGGTGCGTCCCAGTCAATGTTGGAAGTTCCCAAGCTGGCAGCCACACAAGGGTTCAACTTAGCGGTGGATGGCGAGGATGCCATATCCCAATCCATGTGTCGGAATATGGTAGCTAGGGCGCTGTGGAGCTGCGGCTCGATGGGACCAATAGTCATATGCACGGGGGTCGCCAAGAGTGACGATGTCAATGGGGTAAAGCTTGTAAAGGTCTGCGGAACAGCTCCTTGAAGTGGAGTGAATATAGCTTGAGGACCCGATGAGGGCGTCGCAATGACCTGAGGAACGGTGACATGACTTGCCGCGAGGGTTTGTGGTGCGGGTGTGAACGTCGCAGTGACTTGGGGAGCAGGTGTGAATGCAGCAACGGCTTGCGGTGCGGGTGTGAAAGACGCGAAGGCTTGAGGAGCAGGCGTTCCAAGGTGTTGCGAGACGAAGGTCTGCGGTTGAGCAGTCGCTAGTGCGACTTGGGCTTGTGGCAAAGCTGTAAAAATCTGAGGTGCGGGCGTCCAAGTATGAGTTCCGTTCGGTGTTGACCAAGTGTATTGTTGCGGCCCTGGTAAGGGTGTATACATCGTTGCGGGGGTGCACGTGGTGACGCATTGACTTGCTGGAAGAGCCTGATAGGCTTGTGATCCAGGCGTAGGGAGGAGTACATTGCTATTGTAAACTGGTGTGTGGACGATGTTCATTCGACGAGCTGATATACATTTGGTTGAGCGAAGTCATCTGGCGAAACAAGAAGAAATACTTACAAGAATCCGAATCGATACCTCGGTTTGAACCCGGGGGAGAAAAGTTATAATAAGAGTCACCGACTTTGAAGCGAACGCGTCGACCAAAGCTTGGAGTGCGGCCTTTTTTTAGGCAACTTTTCGGGCGAACGATACGGGGCATGTAATTTATATCAACAGGAGGAAATAGAGTTCTTGATTAGTAAACCGACATCGAAGCGATCCAGATATGCGAGAAACAATGAGAAAAAGGGGATGTTTGAACAAGACACAGGTTTCCAGAGCTCGAGTATTTATATTTGAAAGCGCTGCCCCTTGGATAATCCCAATGAAGGGAAATCAATGAACACTACGGCTGTTCAGGTAGTGTCTGCGGCACAAAGAGCGACAAGTCTTTAACGAGACAACAGAAAGCATAATTGACAGCTGAGGCGAAGAACAATGGGAAATAATATGGTAACCAGGTTTGCTTGTCTGTCTGTCTTGCCCCCCTGGCAGCCGTTGTTGTTTTCCTTTGTAGCATGTTGTGGGTCCAAAATATTCCACAATTCTACGATGATATAGCGCATGTTCAGGCTGAATCAGCACGAAGGGAGGTTATATATACTTGCAGTCAGTTGGAAAGAGGACAAGGAGAATTTCGACTTCAGGGCAATAAATTTGAACTGGGCTTATTTATAGCATCGAATCATGTGACCTAATTAGTCCAGGTTGAACTTCAATTGAGTAGGCAATCCACGGTGAGCATCACCAAGTATCTGGAAGGAAAGACATTAATTCCTATGCACTCCAGATCACACAACGCACACAGAAAGATAATTTCAGACAGAGCACCATAAAAGTATCAGAAAAGTACACAGAATACTTTTTCACTACTTTACTACACATTATCCAGAAAAGTATTGAAATGAAATTGCCTAATAAGGTAATATGGTACTATATCATCTATATACTTTGTGTATACTTTGTAATAAAGTACCGAAAAAGTATTCTTCGTACTTTTTCAATACATTTATGGTGCTTTCCCTGAAAGTATCTTTCTGTGTGCGCTGTGTCATAAGATAAAGCCTAAGATGTTGCGCACCACAGTCCATTCATTGCTCCCTCGGAGAGGGCAGATGGGAACTTCAAAGAATTCCTTTCACTCTGCGGCGCGATCGAAGCACGATAGTTACATGATACTTCATCCGAATACGGAATATCTATCTCGGATATAGATCAGTTGTATGTGGTTTAACTGACCTGATGATTGCGGAAGGAATCGCTCAGAGTGAGCCACAAACACCAGTTTCCGTGCTTTTGCATTTAACATATTTAGCATACTAGTGCTATATACGATGAAATTGCCCATTTTCTGTGGCGAAAACAGACAGTGCTCAAAGGATTGGACAACGGAATACGTCGTAATGCTGCCACTTAGCAGTGAGGTTATCCTGATATAATACAATATTTGGGTGTAATGAAACATTTTTATAGGACTTGCGAGTGCGTAAATATACGATGCAAACACCAATTCAATCTGAGCTACGAATAACACGGTTTTGGGAAACCGAATAATCAAAACGTGTTGACGCAAGAGGCTGTGAAGATTGAATTCTTCCATCAAAACTCCCTACAGCTTCAAACGTGTTGCCTGCATGCCAGAAGTTATTGAACCGTTACGTCAAGTATCAAATATATAGATATGATATCTCGCCGAGCTTCCATGCCTTTTACCCACTATGAACTCAGACTTTCCAGCTCGAGGAGCAGTAGTGGTTGAACCGACGGAAGACAGCATAGACGACGTCAGCAACACGACAACCCAGTACAAAGACGTTCCAGACCGGCCATCCAAGCCTACCCCCGAGCTTATTTCAGAAGAGCGACGAATGGCCAGACCTATACCTCAGGCATCTCGCCCACGACGCTCGATGTTACGAGCTAGATACTCGGATAGCAACGCTACAGACTCCGCGAAGCAGTCTTGGCGTATAGATCAGGATCAAAAGGATTCGGCGCACGAGGTGTGTCTGTATTTCACTCATCCGTGGAGTTTTAATCAGGTAATCTAAGGACATCGTATACCTGCCGTCCCGCTCTCAGCCGTGGAGGGAATATGTCGGATATCCTAGTCCTCCAGCTACGTTACATCCTTCTTCCGAGCTATTTCAACCACCTATTGCAAGGGGCAACCTAGAGCACTCGGATATACTAGGATATCCTACTTCGCCCGCCTCAAAGTACCCTAATTCGTCGATCGACCCGTCTTCTGCTGACAATCCAGCCACGGGCTTCGAAATGAAGATCACAGCTCCTGCACCACCCTACCGCTACCAAAGAAGGACAGAGAAACGCACCAACGAGACGCATTTCTCTCGAACTCCCCTTCGACACTCTTCGTCTCCTGCACGAACGGCCGCCGTTCCACACCCAGTTGTTCTGCCTAATAACCCGAGAACCAAGTTCTCAAGATTTTTGAGTCTGCACACCTATCTTCCAAGATGCACCACCACGGAATCCGACATAGAGTCCATTTCAGCGGCAGCAACTTACGGAGGGTCAGAACCTCCCGACGGCAGAAACAATATCAGATCGCCACCAAGCATTTCCTTAAACGAAGCCGGGAGTACAGTTCACATCCCTCGCGGGCGTCGCAGCAGAAATCCGTTTCTCTCGGGTTATAATGCTCCTGTTGTACGAGTTTACTGCTAATGAGTGGCGGGCTCATTCTCAACCCCTCGTCGCATTCTAGTCCCTCCGAACGAGAGATTTGCAGCGCAAAAGACAATCCAATAAAGTGAGCCTCACTATTTTGTTCCATTGACTGATCATCGACTTTCTACCTGGTACAGCCGATTACTTTCGGAGGAATGCGCCCGCCTGCTCACCGAGAGCAAGAACAGCCCCTCTACAAACGTTTCTTGGGCGGCTTTTTTGGTGCTAGGAAGTATTCTTTTAAGCGCAATGCAAACACATTCAGAGATGGTCGTCGATATTTGAACGACGCTGATAATGTTGATTATTGTAAAAAGACTTCAGGAGCTATTTAGGTACTCGATACAGTTCCTATCGATTATGAGTAATGATATTCATAGAATAGATAGCGTACATAGTACTTAGTCATTCTGTCATTCTGTTCATTATGAGGAGAACATTGTACAATTTTGACATCCAGAGCAGCCAGCAGCTATGTACAACCCACGTCAATATCCAGATAATAGTTACCCTTGCCTCTAGGACACTGTGATCTAAAGGTTGCGGGCACAGGCCTCAGACCCGCAAACTTCGTCCGCTCCCCCAGCGAATCAATGCGCAAATACCCTCTCCGACACTCATACCTCGCTGGATTCGACGATTTTTCCATTCGTCTATGAAACCCTTTGTTCAAGATCCCCGGCGTACGCGCCTCAATAAAGCCCTCATGCTCCTCGCTAATCGGAGTATGCAAATACTCATATATAGCCCTCAGAACATCCTGGATGCTCATAGGCGAATCCCATGAATTTGGTTTGACTACCATATCGCCCCAGAACATAGTCATGTGTTCGAAGTTAGCAATCTTTATTATCAATTTACAGTGGGCATCAGGAGGTGACATCGCCGGGGTGTATCGGTCGATGCATGAGGTGCCTAGCATGCTCGCGGCGCAGGGGTTCAACTTGCCTGCAGAGGGTGGAGAGGTCATATCCCAATCGATAGACTGGAATATGCTGGAAAGAGGGCTATGGAAACGTGACTCGAAGGGGCCAGCAAGCATAGGCGAGGAAGTCGCCAAGAGCGATGGTGTCAACGGGGTAAAGCTCGCGATTGTTTGTGGGACGGACCATGGAAATGGGGAAAACGAAGCCTGAGTAATAGGAGCGAATGTCGCTACGCTTTGTGGCGCAGGCGCGAACGATGGAAAAACTCGAGGAGCGGGAGGTTCGTAGAGGTGCGAGTCGAAGGGATGGTGATGTGGCGTTGGGAACACGGTGGGTGCTGGCTGAAATTCTGCGAAAGGCTGAAAGGTGGATGTTCGGGTGAATTGTTGTGGTTCCGGGGAGGAATTATACATAAATGCGGGCGAGCTTGTGATGCATTGAGTTACGGGCAGGGTCTGATATACTGGTAGTCCAGGCGTCCCGAGGATATTGTCGTTGCAGACTGGAGTGAAAGCGTTCATCCGTCGACAGGCTAGAATACACCGGGTTGAGGCCAATAAACGTAATGGACCAGAAAGTAAAGAGGGACACTCACGAGTATCCAGATTAATACCTTCGTTTGAACCTGATGGAGAAAAATCCAAGTATGAGTCACCGATTTTGAAGCGAACGCGTCGGCCAAAAGTTGGATTACGACCTTTCTTCAGACAACTCTTGTGGCGAAGAATGCAAGGCATTTAAATTATATGAATGGGTTGGGGCGGTCTGATGATATTATTGATTAATGCGCTGACATCGAAGACATGTGGATGTCCGAGAACGGCATTAAGGAGATGTTTGAAAAGACACGCGCTGCTGGAGGGGGCTTTATATCGAAAACGCCTCACCCGGCATGCTCAGGTAAGCCAATCCTACGAGATGTACAGTTATCGAGGCGTCTATTAGGCCAGCCATAGAGAGAAGAGGAAACAACACCCAGCCATGGTTGTGGCGCAGAACAACACATAAGTGCGAGTAACCATGGTTGGATGAATGCAACTTATTACCTTCATCAACGTGGCCCCCCTTGGCGACCGTTTTCTTCTTGCTTTTAGTATTTGTAGGTACACCATCTATCGTATTGTGGGTCCTTGGTTTGCTCCGTAATGATGGTGAATGACATCGAATGCTCATTTTGAACCACCGCAGGTAGGGACCTCTCGGACTTTAGTAGCAGCAACAAAGCAATGCTGCGAGGATCATCATTGGATCCATAAATCAGGTAGGTCATTCCTCTTGCTAATGTATTACTCTTGATCCTGGGGTCCAGTGAATACCGGTCGCTGTTCGTCTCCAAAGATTGTGAATGAACAGAAATGCTTTCCAATACGGATGATCCAGGGGAAGGCGGCACCAATCAATTGCGGACTATATACTCTATTCCTGTATTCTGAGCCTTGAAGTTTTGGATTTTAGGGGGAGGGCAAACATAGGAAGCCTCTGGAGACAGGGCCTGCACGTGGATAATCATAGCCTTGATCGATGTGGGTAAACCTATCTTAACGGAAAGTCGTGGATCAGGGCTCATTATGGATGCTTGTATCGATGGTGGGAAAGAGCCGGGTTGAATGAGGTTGAATACTCCTTGCTGTACCCGCGATGAACCCGATTGCTAGCGATCACGATCTGAAGCAACCATGAGGTAACGACGATGCTGGCGGTTTTGGTGGAAGCGAATGCTCATACAGCTTGGGAATCTCGGAAATATATCGAGAGAATCACGATGATGCTCGCCTGCGCTTTGGCCGTGCAAGTACCGATGAAGGGAAGAAGCCGACACAAGGGCTATTGTAAAAATCGATCCTTGGAGTGAAATACTAAGACTGACGACGGATGCTACTATGTGTTTGTTTGCCTTTCATCCGAGCGGAAAGTACTAGACTGCAATCATTATTTGAGCTCGGGGTTGATAGGCGGAAGTCAAGTCTCGACGCTACAAACGCTTATCCACAGTGGTGGGGGTAAATCTAAACGGGGAGCGCAGAGAAAGGGAGGGAAACAGAGCAGAAGGCAGAAACATTCGATACTTAGGTAGATCGGCTAACCAGAAATGTCAACGACTTCGGGATGAGATGATAAAGACCTAGAGGGTAAACGACCTCAAAAATTTGGAGTGATTATAGCGTAACCGTCTTATAGACGCTCGATTCGCCCTTGTAAGCACTGCATGCTGCAACAAGCATCAGGATGTCAGGTAATATTATGAAGGCAAAGCGATGAACGAAATACCAAAGAGCCTTGAACAGGAGTTTGACATAGTGTTGCAAACGATGATGACGATGGCTGAGCCCACACCAATGAATGGCAAGCAGATGGTCTTTACCCTACGCCGAGCGCTGCGCTGACGAAAAAAATCAAAATAATTGCCCATGGTGGCCGTGAAGTCCACATTGTCAACAGGTACTTACCGTATGAGGACCCACCCGTCATCTCGGATCTGAGTTCCCACATCAGGGACAAGGTATATTGAGATGTTGAGCTGTACCAGGCTCTGTATTGGCATCTAGCGTTCGGACCATAGGATTATCCCTTTATGAGGACCGCTGGAATGAGCAAAAGACTGGTCTATTCTGTGAACAGGTTCAACAGCGAACATTCGAGATTCATCTACTCACCCTCGTACTTATGCCGACCAGCTCCTTCACGAGGATAACTAGAATGGAAGCAAATGTCATTCAGAGTAAGGGAATACGAACTGTGGCAAAACCGTGAGACGGGGGTTCAGTGACAATATACAGAAAGGACTCTTGGATATCTGCAGGAGACAGCCAGATATTCGTTTACTAACGCGATTGCTCTGAGAATCGGTTTAAATGGGACAGCAGAGCCAGCTTAGCTGGGTCGGCTATATGAAGTCCCTATGAAAAGTTGCAAACCAATGCAAAAGCATTGGATGTCGACCAATCAGCGTAAAAAGCTTGAGAGATGTGTTTATATCTAAAGAGAGTGCCAAACAAGAGCACCTTGTCGGCGTCCTCCGTTAACGATCAAGTTGGACCTCTATGTAAGACAGATACTTCACCAGCAGAGGGCTGTGATTCGACACGGGTACTATTCGTTGGGGATACAACACATCATACGAATCTGGGCGATATAAAGTGGGTCATATGTACCACGTTGGCGGGTTAGATAGAGAGATCAGGCAGACATCAAGGCAAAATCCTGTACTTCAACACGAAAAATTAGCCTTGATCCCAGGGCAGAGGGTTATAGTTCTGCATGATGGCTATTGTCAATAGCCGAGTGGACCTCCAGGGAATAGAGTTCAAGGGGGTATATCAAGGTATATTGAGCATGGAGTAAACTCTTTGAAAGGGGTCGAAGTCTCCGAAAGTCGCAATTTCATCGGTGGTGGCTTCTAGAAGATATATTCAGTACTCGACTGAGTGGATAAACGAAGAGTAAAGATCCATATAAGGGAAAATGAAAGAGATGGCGAAAGACATCGAACGGAAAGAGAACAAGGGAATGGACAAATTGGGCAACTACCTTCGTGAGGCGTCCTTGCACGCCTAGGTTGGACGAGCCATTCAATAGTAGAGTTTAGAGTCCAGAAATCCCAGCGATGTAGGTGTAAAATCGTGTGGTGAGAAGTAAGTAACCACTCGCATGGCGCGATGGGTACGACGGGATGCGGATCACGAATTTCATTTTACCTAGAAGGCTGTCGTCAAATCGGGTGTATTCTGGTATTGGTAACATGAAGCTTTACGAGAAGGGGACTGAAACTAGAAGTTTGGTTATGGAGGTACGTACCATTTTGATTAGAGCCCACAGCTGCGACAACAATAGCGGTAAGTATGGGAATAGGATATATTATGGAACCTACAACGACTAGAATGGGGAGGACGAAAAGAATCAAGTGCTGTACCTTTTCCCGCCGCCATGCAGAGTTTGCTACTGACCAAGATTGGAAATTGACGGAATAGAAGCGATGAGGTGCGCATATCCTCTCTGGTTCAGAAGAAAGGACAAGGCGATTCAAATTTCCATTCTCTTACGCTGGAGAGGTATCATGTTCTCAATCAACTCGAATGTATCATAACATCGAAGGAACTCACGTTAAGGCCGCGATGCAATTGCTTCCGATGTGAGTAAATATTAAATCTGTGTTCGCCGTCCAACTAAAATACCTCAAACATGAGAAATATAACAATTTAGAAGCAAAGATGAACGTGCGGGGATGTCCGAAAACTTCCACGCAATAATTGAGGGAAAGTACTAAGCATCGAAGCATGCCGAACGACGCGACACGTGCAACGACTGTCGGGACCTGTGGTCCTGGAAGCCATCTAAAGACGTTTGAACACACGCTCTATCAGCGCTATGATCACATCACTCACTAGCCGCCACCAGAATCCATCAGAACAACAAGAAGCCGACAAACCAACCATGAATGTTAGCAAGGCACCGAATAAAGACCGTGACGAGTCTAAGTCAAAGGCGATGTGGCGCTCCCGCCTTTGCCACTGAAAGCGCAAACGACAGGATAAAGGGACTCGTTAGGGATTTGGATATGCATCTTTTCTATGGCGAAAACCTGTTGCAGCCTAATCTGCGAATAGAAAGGTCTGTGCATGCCGCTGGCAGTGGTATGGGAATTAGGCACATACTATTTGCGTTCCGTCTCAATGGTGTCAACGCATCTTTGTCAGGAAATCACTAGTTGAAACTTTTCTACGGACGCCGTCCGTCTAGTTGGTGGTAGTCACGGCCAACAATGAACGCGAAAGCAAAACGAGGTGAACTTACTCGAAACTTGCTCAGTTGCCATTTTGGGTGTCACGCTCCATGTGGCGTGTTCACGTTGCGGACACGGTCACTCAACTCAACTAAACCCCAGAAATCATCAGACTGATGCTACTAGGTATTTGAATTATATGTCGTGAACGAATACCCTTTACACTCTTACTCACCTGCGCACCAGGTTCAGCCCACCGTAGAACCTGTTCAAGGATGTTGTCACGGTGTCAACACGTATCTCGTTGGCGCAACTAGTGATTTCCACTCGAAGCGTTTAAGCAGGATACCGTAGTTGACGTTGCTCATTTACTGAAGTTATTTCGGTCGCTATGCTCCTTCAAGAAGATAATCCACCCAGAGACCAGAATGCTTGATCGGTTTTCGCATTAATTCAAGCCTGCAGAACTTAGTCCGTGGTTGCTCATCGGCTCGTATCCCCGCCACTCATCCGACGGACGTTCGTTTTCCCTGATACGATTTGCTTGGGCTCATATGACGATGTGTAGCTAAAAGACATTGACAACCTCTATCTTGGCTTCTCAACAGTTCGAGCATCTGGCAGCAGACGGTGCTATTCCTGGACTACCTACTTCCTCACTTCTTCAACTCATGGTATCGGGTGCCTTCTTTTCAACTGCATGCTGGTTACTCTTCGCCGCCACACCGTTAGCTTCCGAACACCTTTCTCCCGACACATCTCTTCTCAACTTGCAGGCCAGGACCTTTGTCCTTCAGTGTCCTGTCTTGCATCGTTGGTATTGGCGACTTACCGACCTTCCTTATCTTTGTCCGACGTCTCTTCGATCCGGAGTATCTGCAACTTTGCGCGACCTTTCCGTCCCATTGCCCTCATCTTCCCAATGCTCCCCTCGTGGATAATCTATTGTGATCAAACATGGCTCGAAGCCTTGGTATTCACTCGCGTCTGCCACATCCGCTTCGCCCGAGATACATTCAAGCGTTTTGCTATCTTCGCTCATGAGTGGTCCCATCTTCGCGGTGCATCGGGGTTCGCCGTACTAGTCAAAGCAAAGACTGACTTGAATAAACCGGTAAGTACGCAGAACGTTGGTATAGGAGAACATGGTCTCGGGTGACGTGATGTGGAACTGCCCATTGGACGAGGAGTGGAGACATGATTGGGAATTGGATGTCCGAGTCGTTCTGAGGATATCATATTTGTGCTTAGGGTCGGCAGAATGGTTCCTGTTCAAAGGCTATCTCGTCAGTTGTACCGTTGATCTGATTTATTTCTCGATGCCACATTGTTTTCTTGATAGTTATTCAATGCAGCGCTGTTGTCATGCTATCAAAGAGACGCTACCTATCCCATGCCGGCGTTCGATGGAGGGCTGCGTAGGGACCACCAAAATTACTCAAACTCACACCTCCAGTTTGAGTGTGATTACTACGACTCTGCTCTGAGAATCTGAGCCGAGAGCAGAAATGCCAGCGCTTCTTTGCTGTCGAGGGTGTTTTTATTCTTCTGACAGTTTGTTTCGTTCTCTACTCAAATGGTGGGCACCATTCACGAAAGAAGACCACAATACGCACCCCCGCAGGACTGCTTGACTATTTAGAGGATGCGAAAATGTCGGTGATTACATTCAGTGAAACCTACGAATCAGCTCCCCATTTCTTACATTCTAGGGTACATAGCATTGCAGAGCAAAAGGATTCTCTTATATAGAACCTTCCCGGACCTCCTCCTTACAAATCATCTACGCCAATGCTGGTCTAATGCGCACGGAATATCCCACAAAAATCTTTGTACCCTCATGTGCTATCGCAATCCAGAGTTGTGCAAATCTTTGATGGAGAACCTCGAGTTCCCGAAGAACCATATGGCACAGTGTGAACCGACTGTTGTACCGGTGGCTTGGCGGGAGCAACCTGAGAATATCGGTTAAATGTTGATAGTGTTGATATGTGCCGAGGTGAATTCAGGTGTCTGGTATGGATGATTACGCGTGTTCGCGCCGGGACTACTCGAGAGAGGTACCAGCCCCAGCGACTTGAAAATGCCGGTACGATGATCGAGGTAGCGATGGAATGGTTGAGAAGACGCTTCGGCGCGTTGATTGCCATTAGGTTATTTCGAAGTTCGAAGACAATACAGAGGGGTGGAAGGTCATCTGAGAAATTGATGGTATCGTTTAAGTTGACTACGTGACGCTAGCGCTGAAATCATGACAGACTAATGCGAATGGGGGACTCGGAGGAAGGAAAGTCATAGTTTCCGCGGAAGCATTTGCGCTCGCTAGGTAGACCGACAACAGGCACGTATTTCTGAACGACTGGAAGATCGACGACTATTGATAAATAACGGTAAGGGACCACAGGGAGAGGGGTTGGCAATAGTGCATGGATATCGATGGTCGCTTCACAGGACGGGCCAAATACGTCAGTTCGTCAGCTGATGCCGCGAAGGGCAAAGCGGGGAGTTGAGGACCGAATCTCCGAGAGTGTGGAGAGAGGATTGATTTCGGTTGACGATACCGATGTCAGTCGTCTGCACAGGTATTCGTGCGACCAACGAAATGCGATGACCCTCAAAATGGCTGATATCACTTCAATCCAAGCGCTGTTCCAAGCAATGAGATCAGGTCCAAGAATAGGTAAATGATCAGCAGAGCAATTCAATCTCGCCTGGAAGTCTCCGTATTCCCAGTTCGAACCTGCCTTATCGCGCCAATGCTATCCGTTCCCCTGGTTCCGACTTCCCACATCGGGCACGAGGCAAGCTAACGCTTTGATCTGTCCAAAGTCCTGGTTCGCTGAACAGTTGTTGGCGTTGAGCGTTGATAGCGGGAGGACCATGGGGTTCAATCCTGAATAAGATCCGCTGGGATGAGCAAGGATCGCGACAGAAATACTAGGATTATACGCTCACCCTCGGACTTACTCCGGCCTAGCTCGTCCGTTAGAGGTTGGATTGGAAAAGGGTCACTGGAGACACGAACGGTAATCAAGAGCGCAAATCGCTGTAAGCCCTAGAAGAAGAGATTGAGTAGTGGTGTCGGGCAAGCTTCAGATGAAGGATTCACGTCGGGATCGCGGTCCGATATACGGAGTCGTAGTACTGTAAACATGTACACACGCCCGCATAGCTCAGAGCTGTCCGTCAGACATGTGGCGTGACAACCGAGGAGCCGGAAGGTCCGGCGCTCATTTTGCTTCCGTCCCGTTGGAGTTTACACCGAAAGGAAATGCCTAACAATCGCACGATGTACGTGGCGACATGTGTTTTCAACTTGAACTTGAAGAGTCAAGACGGACGATGCGGACGTTGGCGAACTTGTTAAGAAAGATCGACATTGATAAGATGAGTTCCACATGCACTCAGTGAGTGTCGAGGGACTTCAGGTTAAACAAATGCCGAGGGAAGGGCACTAAGCACTTTCCACCGAGCCTTGGGGATAAGAGAGACTGGGTTTTGGGACTATTTGCAGGTTTGAGACGGTCTGGGACTCTGTATTCCACTATAACCCTCGCCCAGGGCAGAGGGTAAATTGCTTAACACGATACGGGGCCTCGATAATTAAGAGAACTTTTCTGGCAGACGCGCTTTATGGGTATATTGAATAGCAGACCTCGAGTTTTTGGGATCTAGCGAAAGTATTCCATCATGGCTTCTCGAAGCAACGTCGAATGCTGTAGATGCGCGGGGTGGAAGACACTGTATTAGGAAAACCTAATGGTACTCGATGATATGACCGACGGAGGATGGACATAAAGAGAACAAGGGCAAAGACAAATTGGGAAATACCTTCATTATGTATCCCATGTCGAACGATGTTGAGTATGAGTCATTTTTCAGTTTCTTGAGGGAACTTGGGAGCACAGGAATCTCCGCAAACGCAGACGCGAATGTAGTGAGGCCGGAACTACCTGCATCACCCAGCACGTGGAGTAACGGGAGGATTGTTGCAGATTCATTTCCCTGTAGCCTTGAAACGAGGAGGGGTGTATCCGAGCGTGGCCTAGTAAAGTTAATCTACGTTATTCCACGTATACGTACTCGCCACAGGGAATTGATGAGCTTATTATAAACAGTCAAGGAAAATGATAATAAGGTCATGTTCGCCCCAGGAAATAGAGATACCTTAAATCCGCGACGACGTCGGGAGGTCGGGGTGACGGGGTAGATAAGAATTGCGATCCCAACCATAGCTATAGCTAAGGATGACGACGTTGAGATTGTGGGGAATGAATTCAGAGTAACTACGTACAGGGTTTTTCACTAGGGTTTTGTTGCGCAGTTGGGAAGACACCAGTTAGTTTGCCTAGCGTTGTAAATTGCCTTGCTTACGAGCAAGTCCTCGGAAGGCCATCACTGCATAAGTAATGAAGATCCCCAAAGGGCGGTAGTTAGAAGTTGTAACATTCTCGCTGTTTATGTTGAAGGAACTAGAATATCATTTTCGTGAGAAGCATGATTAGTGGTGGGGGTCAGAAGCTAACTCACGTACGGCATCTGGAATTTTTCTCAGACAATAACAAAAAGAAATCCCTGCTGGAAATCATGCCGAACAACGCCACACGTGTAACGACAGTCGGGGCCAGTTGGTCCAAGTTTGAACACAGTCTATCCTGATCTATCCCGATCATCATTCAGCAAACATTGCAATAACAAAACAGAGAACCAACAAATCATCCAGCCAATTGCGAATATCAGGAAGGCACGGAAGCCTGCATCAAGCTTGCGAACGCGCCGTCGTGTCGGAATCCTTATTTTCCCCAGCTCCGAGCACCCCGCGCAGCCAGTCAAAGGATAGTACAGATGACAGGGATATCGATGAGGTGATAGCACGTGTCGTAGTGCAACGATACGTCGTTGATGCGCCCAAAAAGACACAGAGAACACGGATAAGGCGACGCGGCGATCGCAAATTCTTTAGACGAATATGAGCCTCGGTATGCATTCCAAGATGCTCATAATGAACATGCCTTGATTCGTCTAGTAATGTGGCTGCTCAACACGCCTAGCCGTGAAATCTCGCCTTGATGACGCGTATTCCTCTAGACCTGGCTCATAGGCATGCACATTTAAGACTTTATGCAGAATAATGTCGTTGTTGCGCGCATTCAGGTGGTTGGACGAGAAGCAATAGACGATTAGCTATTAGAGCAAGGTGAACGTTGTAAAAATGAAGAGGGACCAACCTTCGTAAGCATCGTGTCTAACAATGAGGATGTAGTCCGAATAGGAGGTATCACGTGGACTAATCACAAAGGGCGCACTGTTCGACGCTTTGACCACCCATTCTCCAACTCACATTGCCTTTGCACTCTTCATCCCGCCATGAGGCAAATCCCCAACAAAGAGATGATACCATGGAAAAGTGTAGGATATGGAAGAAATCCTTCGTATATGTAACACACCCTGTCCTTGTGCAAAGTTCCATTTCTCGGGGGACTGCGAGCGATTGGGGTATCGTAATTAAACCTCTCGTCCTCGTGTATTGCCTCATGGCATCCGACAATCGCCCAATTCCGTTACACGGCGGGGTCGGGATGGTGAGCAAGCTCATGAAAATAGCTCAATGCTCACCATTGTCCCTTTTGCGCTCACGCTTTGCGAGTCACATCACCGCGTGGTATACGAAGTAATGAGTCGATTGCTTGCACGAGCGGCCGGCATGACAGTCACTGCAGTGACCCCGCGGGATTCTTCTCAACCTGCACAAAGTGCTCCGCCGCCACACGCTCCGCTATTACTTTCCGGGACATATACGGGCCTTCCCGAGCATGTCTGCAACAGGGTTGACTTTTCTAGGCTTATCATCATGAAATCATGGTCCCAGGCAGATGGAGGTGACTCGTTCAACCGGTGAGAATCTAACCCACGGCGCGGCAGATGCGCGGCCCGTTGCCACAGGCCGTCCCGACAAGCCAAAGGATAGATTTGGACGGGATGTTACGGAAGTCGTATTCAGTGTGGTTATACAAGGATAGAATGGTGAGTCTAGAATTCGAGACACTCCTCGTGTCTATGCCGATTAATAGAGCCTGATGAGAGCCAATTAATAGGACTGACTAGTTAATGAATCGTGTGTGTGTGTCTAGGACATACAATTCTGGTTGAACGCAGAGTGGCCAGTCTTTGAATCTCGTGTTGTGCAGTTGCTAAATGGGTCCTTGGCTAGGTGCATGATCGTGAGTCAGCCGCGCGACATTAATGACACGTTCATAGATTCAGAACTCTATCCGCAACGGGCTAAGACTCGCTATTCTTCGACTGGCTCATCGGATTCTAGACGATTAATATGTTAGTACCGGTGGTGGAAGTAAAACATGACTTCACATCTCTAAGTCATTTTCCCGCTTTGACCTCTCTCACCGCGCCAGTAGATTGACTGACACCTGTCTCCCTTGGATCCCGCACATTGTCCTCTTGGAAGACCGAGACTAGTCAGGACCGATCTCTTATGATTCACTTCATGTGAATTAGCCTCCTTATCTGAAGCCAATAACCCATTTTTGATCCATTCCGCTGGATTCGTTAACGTATACTCATCATGCAAATTCATGTAAGTAAGAAAGTATCCTGTCATGCGCAATATGGCCGAAGTAAGCTTACTGCCTTTTCTCATTGTCCTCCTTATTAGGCATTTTCGACCCCGTCTCTAACTTCTCATCAATGAATCACGATCAGTGATCGTTCGATCGGTGTATATTGGTAGCTCCGCCATCATCCATACTGCAGTTAGGATTCGTCGAATAGGCGCCATGGGCAAGCAAAGTTATATGTATACACATGAATGCTTGTCGGAAACTTAAGTCGATATGGACCCGTGCGAAGACGTAAGTCTCAATGAACTCTACCGAGATAAGGCCACGGATAATAGTCTGAACCAATGCTGATAACGCACGAATAGATAGATACGCAACCGAATGGGCAAAGCGTCACTATCCTTCCCCGCGCTCTTTGCCCGCTTTTCCGCCTCCGCCGTCCGCACAAAATGACTGGGTTCGCTGCCATCAAAAGCGCCGAACTTTGTTCCCGATGAAATCTTCTCTGCCATGCTAATATCCGTGGCAATCTGAAGACTGTATCAACCTCGCGATGCTCACTTTCACTTCGATTACTATTGTCTTGCAGGAACTTACGGTGAGAAGTCACCACGATACCTCTAGACCCGGAATCTTTAAGGTTGCGTTCTATCCTAGTGTTGGGTTCTGGCGAATCGGAGAGAGAGGGTTCTAGGAATGCCTTCGGATGCTGAAGAAGTCGTCTGCCCTTCAAGCCTCTTCTGGCTCTACACACACGGTGAGTCAGAATTACTTACGTCCTAGCGTGGTCGGATTCTGAGCAACCCTGTCACTCGTCGTTCAATATCTCTTCACATCTATAGGCTGCCGCACTGTATACGTCTCACTGCTGCCATAGGTAGGAAATCCACCGATCTAGTCGCAAAAGTGATACTTTCTAGTTCTCTTTTCGTATTGAACAAAATACGAGTCTTGCATCAACTCGCAATTATTTATCTAACAATGAAATGTGTGCGTCAGGGAATCCGCACGTTATTAGCGGAGAGTCTGGAGAGTTTGAGTAACCGGTTCCATCCAGATCCTCCGCATGACTGCCCATTGTTCGCTGCTTATGGAGATTATTACACCCTTTCTCCACGGTCACCTGGGTACTTTGCACAGCTATACACAGGGTGTTAAATCTGTACGTGGCATCCATCTATCCATCTCACTCTGGATAATTTGATTTATCAGGTTCGATGAACGGTACTGACTAGTAAGCGTTCTAGATACTCAAGCCCTCTCCCTCACTATTTCCATCCGATACCGGCGTAATCGCTTTCTTCCCCTTACTATAGGCTTCCACATTGTTCCTTAGCCTGGTGCTCCCGCGCGTTGACACGATCACGACTCGGGCTCACGTACTTGCTAACGAGAATTTAGTACCCAAGACTCATTCAATGTCTGGGATTCATCACCGTTAGCTGATTTCTCCTTGTCCCTTACGGTAGGAAGTCCCTCTGCTTCCTCATTGTTCTTTACTAACCGCCACCAGCCTCAATCTCAATTAACTCATAACCCTGGTTCACAGAGTATTTTCGTTATGATATGATTATGTCTCGATCTGATCACTTACCCTTATAGTTGAGTTTCCCCCACTGTCTGGTTGATATCCTCGTTCTCAATCCACGCGCACTCCTTTTCTAATCAACCCGATGTAATCGATGATATCCACGCTTTGACATGGTACGTACGTACGCTTTTTTGGCTTTTCAAGTCGAATCATCCTGGAGCCGTATGTCCTTATCCTCGCAACCCGATCAGATACCTGCTTTACTCTACAATTGTATACAAGGGTAGTGACACAACTCACATTCATCGTCTAAACTTCACATTCCTTTTTCATTGTTCCTTGCTAAACATCTGCATCGTGCGTTACAGTCATATACACCAAAGTTGGAACCGTTTCCAAGAAAGTCGACGAATAGCAGCGCTACATACCAGTATCTTTTTTTTTTTTTGGGCAAGATTATATCTAAGGCTAATGGTAATTCCAGATTAACCTAGGCTCGATGTGTACAGGTACGCGCGTGGAATATGGAGGTCGTTAACACCCAAGGGGGTGGGAGGCTCAGCCCTCAGCCCTCAGCCCTCAGCCCTCAAGGTAGGGCGAAAGCGAAATAGGGTGAGGTGAGGTGGAGGATCATTGTTCGATATATGCGGATTGACCATGTGTTGATTACGAAGGTATGATTTATAATTTCGTTTTTGTGGGAATACTGTTTACTCTTTTACTTGATACTTGATACTTGATACTTGATACTTGATATTCGTTGTACGTACACAAATCGTATGTCCGTACGAATGAGCGTTCATATACATATACCATACCAGTGTGGAATGATGTCTTCCATCCAACTTCCAAGCATCCAACTTCCTACTTCCACCGTCCGACGTAGTACGAGTATCGTACAGCTTATATTTCACATTTTATTTTTTACTTTCACAAATATATTGCGCTACATTCGCGCAGCGAGGACATGGAGACACAAAACCAAAAGGCAGTTGGCTACACTCTCCCCCCTCGCCTTCTCCCCCTCTCTCCCCTCTCCATGCCCCTAACAAAACAAAACGAAACAAATTACATACTACATATGTACACCCATCGCCATCCTTACCTTCATTTCATACCTACTGGGCCACATCTCGGACACTCGACTTGACAATGCAATTGCAAATTCAAAGACACACACACACACATATATATATATTACTCTATTGTCATTGTTCGGCCTTGAACTCGGGGAGAGAGATCCCCTAGCCCGTAGCCCGTAGCCCGAAACCGAAACCGAAACTCGTAATTCGTAGGTCGTAGGTCGTACCCCTAACCTAAAACAAAAACAAGTAAAAAAAGAAGGAAATGTGGATAAATTCATAATACAAGGGTCTATCTCCGAGACATTATTCATAATCGTCAAAGCTTTCTGCTAGTGAGGCTATGCTTCCGCCGATCCTCGTTGCAAATGTCCGTAAACATTACCTTTTTACTCCTTTTTTCGTCTTTGTGTAAACGTTGCGGTTCTCTTTGCGTAAAAGGTAAAGGTGAAAGGTGAAAGTGCAGGTAAATGGTTGAGTTATTACCGGAATAACATACATGTTCACAAAGAATGACTCTGGAGATATGAGATAAGATAATCATTTGAATGTAATAAAATTGACGTTCATGAACACAACATCGACAATGTACATGTAACACTAGAGACTAGTCGCATCGCAAACATGATCAAGAACGAATGATGGATGATGTCATACTTTCACCCCCACACAAGACACGGGGCGCATTTTCGTGCCGTTTGACCGATTACGATCATGGATTAACCGTGGTAAAAGTCGGGGGATAAATGTGTCAAAGCGTTAAGCGTACGATCATGCATGAATTGGGCGCGCGGTGGGCACAGCTATTTCTGCGGATAGTGACAATGTGTAGGGTTTATGCTGTATGATGGATGATGATGATGTATAGAGGTCGGATCGAATGTCCCGGATGTAGGAAAAGTACATAAAATATCTGATTATCTGGTTAACCGATATGGTCCGTAGAGAAGAAACATTAGGGCACTGGGCGTTGGGTTCACAGCCCCAGGTGATCAAGTCTTCATTTCATAAACTAGTCATGTCGGGGTAACGCGTAACGTGCTAACATGAAAGGTTGTTAGGCAGAGGAGGGGAAGTGGTGGGCATAGTCCGCGCAAGGCCGAATGGCCGATGGAGGAGAAGGTCCAGGGATTTCTCTTATCTCTCGAGTCATGAGGGGGAAACCTCCGTTTCGTTTGAACGCCGGTGAGTGAATCCTAGGTTCGGGGGGTGGGGGGTCGATGTCGATGATGATGCGTAGTAGGGAAACAAAGTATTACGTTATGCAATCCGGAGCTTGAGAATATATTACGTTGAGTTTGTGTGGGGGGGAAGGCGAGTCCCCGATTGATTTGAATCGGGCAAGGGACACAGCCACATTATGTGAGATGAGTCTGAAGAGATACGGTCGGTCGGGACTTGGATTCCGATTAAGGGAATTTGAAGGCACCAGCCACGACGTCGAAACAATAAAAGAGGGATGGGATCGGAGTGAACGACCCGGGCCAAAAAGACAATAAAAAAAAAGGACCTTTGGGTGTATTTGTAGGGAGAATGGAGGAGAGATCGGGGTGAGATCTATCGATCGGATAGATCTTTTAGACGGAAGTAATTGGCCCTATAAAACTAAAACGTCTTTCGTATTGTCTTCACTCTGGCGACCTGTCGCAGAAATAAGAATTATAACTTGCTAGCGACACCTCTCTCTCTTCCCCCTCCAAGCGCGTAGTGTTTAACGACCCATTCATTATTATCATCATGCCAGCCTTACGCACCCGTGATACCCAATCTCGATGTAAGTCTCTATCCCCCCACTCTCTACATCTAATCTAATCTCTCGTATATAGCACTCGAAGTGACGACCGACGCCCCCGCCCCGCCCACACTCACCATCATCTCACCAACACCACGCGCATTCTCTTTCCCCGTATCCCACAACCTAACAGACAGTCCTTACAGCACCCCCTCATCTTCCCCCTTCCAACCACACCTCTCCACTCCCCCGCCACGCTCCCTCTCCCCAACAACTTCCATCCTCTCCTCCCCATCCTCCTCCGGTTCCTCATCATCCCCCCTAGTCCACAAACGCCGCAAATCCTCATGCAGCGTCGACCCAACCGAACGTCGTCCCAAAAAGGGCGACGAAGATTACATCAAACGCCCCGAAAACGCTTTCATCCTCTTCCGTCGTAAATGCTGCGAAGAACGCCAACAAGCTCAACAAGGAGACGAAGGCTCCATTGCAGACGGTCCTTCGTCTTCATCAAACTCGTCTTCGAATGGCGTGAAGAAACAGCGTCAAGCGGATTTGAGCAAGACGATTTCGCAGCAGTGGAAATCGCTTAGTGCAGAGGAAAGACAGTATTGGGAGCAGCTTGCAAAGGAGAAGAAGAAGGAGCATGAGCAGATGTATCCTAATTACGTTTATCGTCCTCAACGTTCCAAGGATCGCGCCTCCAAATCTTCTTCATCTTCCACCTCCTCCAAATCATCCTCTTCATCCAAAGCCAACAAGAAAGACGACTCGTCAGTGTCCAAGGAAAGCAAAGACGAAAAGGACGGAAACACCAGCAGTCTATCATTCGTCGTACCCATCGTTCCTCCTCTTCCTCACCCCACCGCCACCCATTCGCAATTCTACAACCAACGCCACCACGGCCGATCCGCATCCGCACCAACACCCCCTCCCTACCAATCCATCCAAATTCCCAACGTCTACAATATGACTCCTTCGTGTCCTACGAGTCCGAGTTTGTTGCCCATGATTAGTGGTAGTAGGAGGTCCAGTCATCCTGGGCATACGAGTGGGAATGGAGCTGGGGAGTTTGATTTCTTTGGGAATGGGAATGCAGGTGATAGCTTGATGCCTCCCCCGTCGGGTTTTGGACAGATGGGCGCGTTCGAGGTGAGTCTCCCCTTCTGTTCTCTCTCTTTCATCTCTAACCCATCTCTCTACACAACAGTCCTCCGATTTCCTTCGCGGGATGTACAACATGTCTTCCACCACCCCTTCTTCGCATCGAGGCTCAATCCAACTCTCCCCCCTCACAACCACCTCAATCTCACCCACCTCCTCCGGTCCTTCATCCCCCTCTTCCGCTCCATATACACCCAACCCCAATACGAATTCATCTACCCCCACGCCTACTACGATGCTCGTTCACGCGTTTTCGCAGAGTTCGCTTAACGATGGGAACGTTAACGAGAACATGAACGGAATGTATGCGTATGGACATGGACATGGACAGGAGAATATCTATGCTGGGGATATGAACTTGGGCGTGATGAGTATGAACATGAATTTGGGGATGGGGATGGGGATGGGGATGGGTATGGACGTTGGTATGGGTATGGGTATGGGTATGGGTATGGACGGAATCAACATGGGGATGCCAATGGGTATGGCCGTCGGTATGGGCATGGGCATGGGCATGCCAATGGATATGGGATTCTCTTCATATCCGTCATACACCCACGAAATGAACTACTCCAAACTGCCCGATGACACACCCACCCCCACCCCACCACCCACTTCCACTTCCACTTCCACTTCCACTTCCACCTCCACCTCCATCGACGACTCCGACGCCGATCTAGCAGCATACACATGGGCTTCCACAAACCCCCATAACCCCCATAACGGGATATCACAAACAGGGTTCATGGCAGACGATTTCGATTTATCAGCCATCCCGCCTATCGAAATCGGGTTGCCAAAGTTTGAGTTTGGGACGAGGCGGTTAGAGGATGATGATGAGGGCGAGGGCGAGGAGGAAGGTAATGGTTATGGACAAGAGGGGTACCAGGAGTTTCCTGTTTCTGTTGGTGTTGGAGGAAACGATAATGTGGGTATGGAGTTGGACGCTTCGGCTGTGTCTACGGGTTCGTCTACGACGAATGGATCGTTCCAGTTCTAACCTCCTTTCCTCTCTCCCTCCTTCCCTCTCAATTTTCGTCTCATCCTCCCCTCCCTCGATTCGTCGGCTAGTCGGCTCGAGACTCGCGGTGTGCCCAGGAGGCACTCTATGGATATAGTTTGCACGTTTGACTCTTTTTTTTTTTTCTTTCTTTTCTTTTCTTTTCTGTTCTTTTCTATGCGGACATGACTTGATTCTCTGTTCTCATTTTTTTTCTCAATTTCAATTCTCATTCATTCACTCGTTCATTATTCTTTTAAATTTTTTTTTTGTGTTACGATTCTATCCCACGCTCTTTACATTATTGTTCATCTTATTTCCTCTCTCTTTCTCTCTTTCTCTTTTTCTTTTTTTCTACTTGTTTGTATATATGCGTATATACTTTCTTAGTTCTATACCCGCGCTGGCGCATCTAGATGATGGGATATATGTCCAAAGCCAATCGCGGGCCTTTAACACCTTTACATGTTATCGCTTCACCCTTTCACGGGGGCGGGGGCGGGGCAGGTCCCTCCCCTCCCACCTTTTACCCTTCAACAACTTCATACCCTCCCCCCCCCAAACATATAAGACTTTTCACGACCCAGCGACACGCCCCTACGATCCTTCATTCTCTGGTGTTGGTACCAGTGTTTTTGTTACTTGTATACACACCACACCTATATCCCACTTGACCGTTAACGGACGATTTATTTGATGTCTGTCTGACTATCTGTTTGACTATATATATATATATATGTAGTTTTGTGCTTTTTTTTTCTATCTGTTTGTTACCCCCCCACACACACTGGTAGCTTTAGCTTGTATGCTAGCTTGTTTGCTTTCTATATCCATACCAATCTCGCGATTTTGTTGATACCCCCCTCCTCTCCTCCTTCTACCCGACTGGCTTGGTGATACAAACACCACCTCCTACGCACCTCCACCTCCACATCCGCTTTTCCCCTTCATATGTACATGTACAATCCCTCCCCCACTCCCCCTTGTTCCGTTCTTCTCTTTTTTGTTTTTGTATCGTTCATCTATCTCCGCATTCCCACCCCCCCACTCCCCCACCCATCCCTTCATCATCTATATCAATTACTTTCCCCCCTCCCACACTATCCAGATGTTTATTTACCTTCCGTGTTTATAGTTGACTCTTTCTGCTTATATACGATCCTGTTGTATATGATACATCATCACATCCCTCGCATCGCCACCACTACCACCTTCATCCTCCATCTTGGGTCTCCCCCTGTTTTATTTACCCTTTTTTTTTTGGAGAACGTTATGTATTTCATCAAAGATGCATATACATACATGGTTTTACCATATCAGCAAGCCCCCCTCTTTCAACTTTGGCGATATGATATGTAGGTAAACGTTACGCGTACGCGTCACGGTCTTATCCAAAGGGAGTTTAGAGCAATATCGTGTGTGATGCATATTGAATCTATAGGCGGCGGGTAAACGCTTAGACCATGCGGAAGCGAGGATGCAAGGATTTGGATTAACAATAAGAGGACCTAGAGCCTGAGCGAGCGGTATACGTAGTAAGCAATAGATAGATAGCGAAAAAAAAAAAGACAATAAGGATGAGTTTTTTTGTTTTTTTCGATAGAGTCGTTCTGCGTGGAAAACTTGGTGGCAGGGGGGGGCTTCACACCAAAGACTCAAGTTGATACTAATAGGTCCACCGGTCAGGTGGGAATATCACGCGTTCATTAATAATAATAAAAAGCGTTGTGTTTGTAATACATGGTCGTTATGGGTTTGTGTGTTCTTCTTCTTGAGTTTCCCTGTGTTTGATGAGATGCAGATTGTTGAAAGGGAGGGAGGGAGGGAGGAGTCATACTTACATATACGGATAGGGAACAGGGTGAGTATGGGAAAGGAAAGGGAAATTTCCAAGTCATAGACGAGGGCGAGGGGAGGTGGGCTCGGGTGGACCAGCCGGGTGAGGAAGGAGATTAACGGAAGTATGAGCCTTATTTGGGGATTTGCTGGATATTGGGCGGATATTAAATGAAGGATTGATACATTCGGCGATGTGAGAGAAAAGTGTGTGTGTGTGTGTGTGTGTGTGTGATATATATTACCGATAGGTACCGGAGCGTAGTCGGCGAAAACGATGCTTAGAGTGGTGGAGAGGAAACCTTGTGAGAGGGGGGAGGGAGGGAGAAAGAGAGAAGGAAAGAGGAAGGATGTGTGAGGGAAAACGTCTTATCGCTTTTCGTTTTCCGCCGGGATGCGACCATGAACGAGTCGAAAGATGAGTTGTGTGTGTGTGTGTGTGTGTGTGGAAATTGGGGGAAGAATAGGGTGGAAATGATAGGGAGGTTTTACCCGTAGGGGTTCGTGATTCTTGATTCAACGACCCCAAGAGATGTCATACGATCTCCCTCCCTCAAAGCGTAAAGATGGGTGGAAAGCACACGTTAATCTACCTATGAACAAGCAAAGCTGCACTTTTTTGGGGTCGTATGAGATGATTGCACAAGGTCGTCGAATACTTGTCGCACGGTATTGCCGGCGGTGCTTGAGGTATGGTTGTAGGGACGAATTGATTCCTTCCGAGGAAATATCCCGTTCTTTCCATGCGAGGTCGACGCCCATATTCCATAATCGAAGCTGGAACTTGGTGCCGAGGACCGAGGGATATTCGAGGTCTAGAAAGCTTGAAAGGAGGTCAGTGGGTTTAGTGGCGCCAGACGTAGGTTCTCGGACAGTCCTTGGAAAGATGGGAATATTCCATTGTGTGATGCAATGAGCTGAGAGAGGCAAAGTGCATACGCAGGGAGAGCGCAGGGTCGGTGCGTATGCGCTCTAGTGGCGCGAGCGTGTGTGTGTATGTGTGTGTGTAGATGATGGGGCGTGTGTGCGTCGTGGCAAGGTCGTGGGCGGCAGGATGTAGACGTTGCAGGGGTCGTGGACGCACGTACCGGCACAATCGGAATGGGTAATACCATTGGTGGGGTGGGGGGATTTTCGTTGCTGGTTTCCGCTATTGGAATGATACGGTGATGAAGAAGGATACCGTAAGGCACGTACGGTCGATAATGCGACAATCTGAAGGTCGAGAATGGATCCGATTGGCACCGTCTGTGCCTCAATAATTGTATGTCTGAGCGGCTTTGTGGGATGTTTCGTTCCACTAGACAAGCATACGCGCTTGAGAATTAAGGCTTTACCTGAATAGACAAGAAGATGTTATAGAGTACTGCAATGTAGGTCGAAGCAGCGTAGACAGCTTGTCCTCTGTGGGCTGCGGGTGTAGGGGCGCTAGCGCTCGTGGAAGCGCATATCGGGCTGGCGTCGGATGTTGTTAGGAGGCACTAATACGGTGTTGAGGAAAGATACCGTTAGACATGTACAAGGTCGTTGTAGACACCTCGGGCACCACTCGGGCATCGTAATTTATTTCCGTATTTGTATGTCTGGGGGATGAGGGCGATTGGTCGTAAGACATATCATGGTCCCTGAGGCGTATCCTGACGTAGCTTGGGGCCTCGAAGGACTGCCGGCGGAGATGTGCGGTGGCGTCCTTGAAACAAAGGATCCTATATCCTATGACGGATTAGAGTATTTGCGGCGGGATATTGTGTCGCAAGCTAGAGCTAAACCGTAAAGGCTGGGGTACTGACGCGCTCCGGAGCAAGCAAGCGAGGACAAAACCTCGTTAAGAACGGTTCTTGACAGGGTTTTATACTCAATAGACATGCGTACGACACGAGTCGATTGAGGAAACGTGGATGTGAAGAACTGTTATCTGTCAGTGTCAGTTTACATTGATACCGTGCTGCGTGTGTTGGTTAGACGCGCATGGATTTAGAAAAAGGGCACTTACAAGGTCATAAGTGAGCTGAATGTTTTAGTGCCAGGTGAATTTGAAGGTGACGGTGTTTCTCCCACTGAACAATATAGTTAGAATTAGAAGTGAGCATGCTGGCAGAAATTGGCCTATGTCCCGTACTTCTCCAGAAACAGTTCCTGCAATGACAGATTTGACCAACCGCTTGAAATATGGAGTGAACTTTGTCAGCGAATGTTGATGCATGATGAAGCTCAGACATTGGAACCTTGGATGTGAGTCGCAATCTGTTTCGCAACAACGATCTAAGCGCCCATATATTTCAAGCGCTAAAATAAGCGTGCTTTGTTGGTGAACACGTGTCACCGAGACAGTCGAGCTATAGTAACCTGCCACTGCGGTGTCCATCGACCAGGCTGCATCAAGTTTAATCCACGATCGGTCTTTCCCAAAACCTCGTGACAGAAGTACTATCTCGAGCTAAACATCACAATCTCTCTCTGATTTTTTACTTCCGTGACTTGCAAATCATGTTAGCCATGTCCTTAACATCGGACTGTTCATGGCAGTCAAGGCCGTGCAAACCTTCTCCATGCGTCTAAGTAATGTTGATACGGATGGCGTATAGAAGCCTCGAGGTTGCGCAATCCAATTCGGGTGGCTTTCGAAGCATGGAGGTGGACTATATATAGCCGAAGAGCCTCTGATAAGGCTTAGCTGGACACCGCCCAACCACCACCACCGCCTTGGCCGTCCCCGCTAAAAATGAGCGAAGTTGCAGCGAAGCATGCTGATAACTCATTGGGTCCAGGATCGTCAGAATCCGAAAAACAGTACCGAAGCTCGGATGATGTCGTTGAGAAAAATGCTAAAGGCGATGCTCAGAGCGTCCGCTCTTTGGAACTCGCTACTGAAAAGGATCCCAGCTTGAACCCCGGAGACCTGTCATTCGATGAAGGTGAGCTGCTTGACTGAACGATACGAGATTCGGGCCGACGTCAATGTGGTAGATACTGCTGGTGGAATGGGTCGACATCTCGGTGTGTTTAGCTGTACCATGCTCATGTGAGTGAACAGTGATCTACTTCGTATGTCCAATTCATCTATTACGGGACTCCCCTGCGACCAGAGTCGGGCGTATCATCGGAACTGGCATCTTCTCGACGCCCTCGTCCATTCTTGGATCTGTTGGGTCCGTTGGCGCATCACTCATGCTTTGGGTTCTCGGTTTCGTACTATCATTTTGTGGCTTATTCGTTTGGTTGGAGTACGGTACAATGTTTCCTCGATCGGGCGGGGAGAAGGTTTACTTGGAAGCGGTATATAAGAAACCTCGGTATCTGGCCACGGTGATTTTTGCGGTAAACGCGATAGTGTTGGGATTCACTGCGTCGGGGTGTATTGTAAGTGATCTCTGGGTGATATGGACTCTGTCGTCAGCTAATATGCGAGCTCAGGTATTTGCCAGTAAGTAAGTTACACCAGTCCTTGTGCAAGTGATACTTCAAACCTAATGTCACAAAAGTATCCTTGTCGCTGCAGGCCATGCTGCTGATCGGTGGGTAGTACGAGGCATTGCTTTGGGAGGTTCGATCACATCTATCCTCATATCTTATGCATTTTATCTGACAAGTTCCTTAGTGATTTCCTTTGTCACCCTCCTTCATGGCCTCACCCCAAGACTTGGCATCGTCGTGATGAATGTCAGTTAAGCAATGCTTAGAAGCAACAACATTGACAAAGTATTTCAGGGCCTTTCTATCTTTAAAATCGTCATATTGTTATTTGTCGTGATATCCGGTGACGTTATCTCGCAACCTCGGTTCTTTGATTTACTCAACCTATAAATAGGATGGGTCGTGCTATCGGGGCGGACCCACATTGAAAACCCCCATGCGAACTTCCATAACGCCTTCGCTGGGAGTTCGCATAGCAGCAACGATGCACGTCTATTCAGCTTATATCTTCGCTCCTAACACACAGGTACTCACTACCGCTTTTGTCCTCTATTAGTACGCAACTGCCACCTTCAAAGTCCTCAACGCTTACGCCGGTTGGTCCAACGTCAATTATGTCTTAAACGACGTCAAGAATCCTGTTCGCACACTTAAGATCGCTGGGCCGCTCGGACTGGGAATTTGTGCTGTGCTATATCTCCTTGCTAATATTGCCTACTTTGCGTTAGTCGTGACGAAGCCACAATAGGATGCGGAGAATGACTGACGTGGTTTCATAGCGCGGCTACGAAAGAAGAGATAACTAAGTCAGGCGTTACGGTCGCTTCGTTATTTTTCAAGAAGGTCTTTGGTACCCAAGCACAGCGGGCGTTATCTGTTTTTGTGGCTTTGAGGTTAGCTTTTCCATCCTCGATCAGTATAGGGATGATCTCTCACGATGTGCAGTGCGCTAGGGTGAGTGATCGGTGACGCGTGCTGTTACTGAGCGCTCTGTCTGATACTCTGTCCCTTAGGGTGAGTGCTAGTAGATCGAGACGGATATGGGAATACATACTAAAGGTTAATTGGCCATCAGAACGTTATCACCGTGGTAAGTATCAACTCGACTCCACTCTTTGACGTCCAATGAACCATCTCTCTTTAGACATTTTCAGCGTCCAAAGTTAACCAAGGTATCTCTAGTCGACCACTCTCTATGCGTCTCAGGCTTATATTTTTGTCTTTGTAGAGCTCGCCAAAGCGGGTGTACCTCTGCCGTTTGGGAACAGGTTCTGGGCCTCCAATTGGCCTACGGGGAAGTCTCCTCTTCCCGGACTCATCATTCACTTGATTCCATCGGTGCGTTAGATCTATAGATCTATCAATACCGAGCTGATGGTGGTAGCGTTGATTAATATGGCTTAGGTTATCGTCATTATTGCTCCACCCCCTCAAGTCGCCTATCCATTCATACTCGACATCGAAGGATATCCTCAACAGATAATCAATCTTTTCATCATCTTTGTTTGTTCCCCATTCACTCAACCTCGCATTTTCCCCCTTGAACGTTGATGTATGAAATACAGGGTCTATTTTGGCTACGGTATAAGAAACCGAATGCCGTCAGACCTTTCAAGGGTATATCGCCTATTCGTATCTTCGAATGGTCGAGGGATATACTGATAATTTCTTCCAGTGTGGTGGCAAATTGCCGTCTTCTTCTTAGCAGCGGCCCTTTTCTGTGCGCTCAATCTTCTTGTCCAACTCCGTTCCCTGGCTATAACTATAAATGTGTTATTACAGTGATTATCGCCCCATTCCTTCCACCCGCAAATGGCGTCGGCGACACACCTCCCATCCCATACTACGTGTACGTGTTTCCCATCTTTCATCTCCGTGGTGCCTGGCGATATGATACTCTTGTTATGATAGATACTGCTTGGTCGGAATCGCCATCATGGTGTTCGGCGTATTTTACTGGGCAGTGTGGCGTATTGCTCTTCCTCGCGTATTTGGCTATGAACTGGTGCCGAGGAAGGAGACGTTGGAAGATGGTACAGTCGTCACTCTAGTGCGTCCTTCCTCTACCTCACCTGTCTTTCCAAATCATCATTATTTATGACATATTATGCTAGTTCTCACGGAAGAAAATGCAAGATAGCTGAAATGTATTGGTTTCTTTCTTGGTTATGCGCTGTTACATTTGTCCATGTAAAATCCCTTTCTGCATTGTACCAGAGTCGATAAAGACTTAGTTCATACTGCCCCCCTACTCGGAGCTCGCCCTGAGCTTGACGGCAAAGTCCTTGAGAGCAAACATAAACACACAAACCGCCTGATTGGCTCTGGCTTCAAAAAACGCAAACGATCTCGCTGTAATTGCTCTTTCCTGGCAGGAATAATTGCTCCCCCTCTTCGTTGCCGACTGTAAATTTGCCCTTGTATCTTGCTTTCCATTTAGCCAGGCTGCAAATATTTTGCACAATCCACCTAGCCTGACTGTCACAAACCACTACCTCATGATGTTTGCCATTTTGCCAGTTGCCACGGACTAATGAATGGGGTTTCTGCCGTTTTGTTGGTGGGATTGCGCAGGATTGCACTCCCAACTCCAACCATCGGAATGCCGCTTTAAATAACTGAAATTTCCATACGGCAGATCATATTCGCGGCGGCAAATCTCCTGCCAGCTATCCCGGAATGAATGACTCACACTACGTTCCAGACTCATAATCGGTTCTTCGCCTGTTCTCAGAGTGCTGCACTGACACTCATGAACGCCAGCATCATCTCAAGCTAACCAGGAGTCTTTCAATCATATCTACTTGCGTGTCTTGCGAGGTCATATAAGCCTCGTATTTCAATTTCAATGATGTGGACTACTCGAGGCCTTGCAGGTCTTCACAGCGCATCTATATAAAGTTTATATGGATGACACATGGAAGCCTCGGAGCTTCGCAATCCCATTCCGAAATGGCCTATATGTAGCCCGATCACCTGTAGCTCGGAAGAGGTTTTGGCTCATTCCACGCTCATCATTCGATCTCTCCAGCCCTGAAGATGAGTGATTTTGCACAGCAGGCTGACCCCTCGACAGGTCAAACAGCCTCAGAATCCGAGAAACGGTATCGGGCTTCGGACGATATCGTAGAGGAGAAGAGTGCCAAGGACAATGCTAGTGTCCACTCTTTGGAGGTCGCTACTCAGGAAGATCCGAGTTTGAACCCGGGCGATTTGAGTTTTGAAGAAGGTGAGGATGTTCTCAAAGCTTTATAAACGGAAATCAGGCTTGACATCATTGTGGTAGATACCGCTGGTGGAATGGGCCGCCATCTTGGGGTGTTCACTTGCACTATGCTAATGTCAGATCTTGGTCACATTATGGTGTTGGATGCCTAACTCATTGCTCGTCCAGAGTCGGACGTATGGTTGGGTCTGCTATTTTTTCAACGCCTTCGTCCATCCTCGGATCAGTAGGCTCAGTCGGTGCATCACTTATGCTTTGGGTCCTCGGTTTAGTCGTATCATTCTGCGGTCTTTTCGTGTGGCTTGAATTTGGTACAATGTTTCCTCGGTCAGGCGGCGAGAAGGTCTACTTGGAAGCAGTATATACGAAACCTCGATATCTGGCCACTGTCATTTTTGCGGCAAATGTCATTCTCTTAGGATCAAGTGCGTCTTCATGTATTGTAAGTAGTAACCATGCTATCAGCCTGTGTGTGGATTGGCTAATAGTGACTTAGGTTTTTGCCAATAAGTGAGCACGGAAGTCTCACCCTTACAATTTGTATGTTCAATGATGTCAAAAGTATACTCGTTGCGGCAGGACGTTCTCCTGATCGCTGGGCAGTACGGGGCATCGCTGTGGGAGGTCAGCTTCATATATTCTCAGCATCCAACGCAGTCTATTTGACACCTTTGTAGCGATTTGTTTCGTCACGCTTCTCCATGGGCTCACTCCCAGACTTGGCATCGCCGTAGCGAACGTCAGTTCCTCGATACTTCTGTCAGGAAAAGCGACTTGAACACGAAAATTTCCAGGGACTTTCCGTTTTCAAGATCGTCATCCTCCTATTTGTCGCGATATCAGGTAACATTAGTCCCAAACTTCTCGGTCGTGTATGATACTGAAGCTGCCTTTCTCCGATCTTAGGATGGGTCGTACTTTCCGGGCGCACCCACATTCAAAACCCTCATGCCAACTTCCATAATGCCTTCGCTGGCAGCTCACATAGTGGTAATGATGTTTGTTTATTTCATCTACTACATTTCAACATAGTCCGTGCTTCTTACCGTTTCCCTTTTTCATATGCAGTATGCGACGGCAGCGTTCAAAGTCCTCCATGCTTTCGCTGGATGGTCTAATGTCAACTACGTGTTAAATGATGTAAAGAACCCTGTTCGCACCTTGATGATCGCTGGCCCTCTCGGACTGGGAATCACTGCACTGCTATATTTACTCGCTAATATTGCATACTTTGCGTGAGTTCTCCAAATCGCTGCTTTCTGGTAATATGGCTTACGATAGCTGTCTATAATGTAGCGCATCTACGAAGGAAGAGATAACGGAGTCAGGCGTGACTGTCGCTTCCCTGTTTTTCAAGAATGTCTTTGGTACTCAAGCGCAGAGTGCATTATCCGTGTTGGTGGCCTTAAGGTAAGCCTCCACACAGAAAACAGCTTGGGGATGGGCTCTCATGGTTCGTCAGTGCACTTGGGTGAGCGATTATTACTGCCATTCGCGAGCATTCATGAAGTGTGCCGTCTTGATACTTTATCTTTTAGGGTGAGTCATTCTCATATTGGGGTAATACTAAAGGCTTATTTTTTGCCAGAGCGTTTGCACTGCTGTATGTTGCAAGTGACACTCGCACCTAGCGGCTGATAAATGTCTTATTAAGGCATTCTCGTCTGCCAAAGTTAATCAGGGTATCTATCATCTAGCACGCTGCATGTCTCCCAGGCTTATGCCGACCTTTGTAGAATTGGCCAAAGTTGGAATACCATTTCCATTCGCAAACCGGTTCTGGGCCTCAAATTGGCCTACGGGAAAATCTCCCCTTCCGGGACTTATCATCCACGCGATTCCTTTAGTGCGTCGGTCTATGCATATCGACCTATGATTGTATACGCATCACTAACGCACACGGCTTAGGCCATCATCGTGATTGCACCTCCCCCTGAAGTTGCGTACCCATTTATTCTTGACGTGCAAGAATACCCCCAGCAGATCATCAACTTTTTCATCGTCGTCGTCAGTCTCTTCCTTACCTGACCCTGAACTCTATCTGAATTTGAGGTTTCCAGGGTCTATTTTGGCTGCGGTATAAGAAACCAAATGCTGTTAGACCATTCAAGGGTATATATATAATAGAACGACTGTGATACATACTAACGTATACACCAGTTTGGTGGCCCCTTGCTGTTTTCTTCCTGGCAGCAGCCCTCTTCTGTGTGTGCAATTTTCCAGAATTCATACACCTCCTAATGCTATCTGGCTATAGTGATCATTGCCCCATTCCTTCCACCTGCGAATGGTGTTGGTGATACACCTCCCATTCCATACTATGTGTGCGCAGCTAATCTTCGCAGTGTTGATTGACGGCGTTGAACTTGATCTTATAGGTACTGCTTGGTCGGAATTGCCATTATGCTATTCGGAGTGTCCTACTGGGCTGCATGGCGAATTGCGCTTCCTCGCCTCTTTGGATACGATTTGGTTCCGAGAAAGGAAATATTGAGGGATGGTACAGTCATCACTCTGGTGCGTCCTTTGCAATGAGTTGCTTCTCTTCCAATTCTGATAACGGCATATTCATTTCATATTAGTTCTCGAAGAAGAAACTGCATGATAGCTAAGAATGTATTGGTTCTGTTTGTTGCTTGTCATGTTTCTCCGTGTGAAATACGCATTGTACTCACTGGGGGCGGATAATTGCAAAACCTAGTTTCTATCCTCCCTGGGCTCAACGGCAAGCACTTAAGACCCAACAAAAAGACACAAAATACCATGCAGTTGACTAGTAAACAGTCAAAATTACTACTACATGTTCACAGGAATCGCACAAAGTAATAAATACCAATCTCACTATTACTCAACTGCGCGCGTCGAACTACGCTATGCGATAATATTTTTAGCCACAAAAATAGAATAAGCAAAGCTGAAAGGTGCTACAACCACCTATCATTATGCATCATTCTCAGTACTGACGTGATGGCACAGTGCTGATGCGAGGATGCCTTAGGGCAGTGTTATGGAATCTGAAACCCGGGTGTCGACTCGCCCGTCAGTGACGTCCTTATGCTACATATCACTTATCTGAACGAAGCTCAACCAACGCAGGGATTGCATGGGACTAATTCCTTTCCACTTTCATTCAGAAAGCCACGTAGAACAAAATTACTATCCTCCTATTCAATTGCTGGGCTCATCAGCCTGCACCAACTGGTTGGCGACGAAAGCCAGCAAAAGAAAAGGAGAAAAAAAACCCTCACGATGACGACACAAGCCGGAAGTGCAGTAGCAAGGTCATCATGTGAGGGAGAATACAAAAACCCGAGCAACATGCAATAAGAGACAAGAAAAAAAAGATCTTGAAGTTTTGCGTTGTCGTCCTGTCAAGGTCTTGATCCTGGTCTTGAAGCTGAGTTGTGGGGGGCCATGTAGCGGAGCTCCTCCTCCTCCTCCCTCTCACTCCTTTGTTACAATCATTAGTATCCAAAATTCAACATTAGGAAAATGCTTACCTCCCAATATGTCACCCATAGCTCGACCTTTGATGCACCTCGCACTGGCTGCTACCAACTGTGTTCACCCTTGGTGAACTCAGCGTAGGCCACAATGCACCCAGGGACCACATTGGATCACTTCGCTGACGCATCGGCTCTGCTGGGTACATGGGAGTGATCACTTCAAGTGATCCAAAGCCCCAAGGTCGAGAATGACGTTCCAGCCCCCTCATCCTATCATGAAAAATGATGAGGTCATTGTTTTCACAGATAGCTAGAAAAGCACTTACCTCCCACTCCACCATTCTCGCTAGGACCTTTAGTGCACCCCCTGACTGCTACTATGATCACTCGGAACGAATCCCCCCATCCGGTGAGTTCGTCCGTAGTGACGGTGTAGGCCATAATGCACCTGGGGAATATGCCGCCAAAGCGTGCGCTCTGCCAGGCACATGACGGGTGACCCACACAATCCCAAAAGGATCGAGGAGCCCAAAGCGGCTAAAGGCGGATGACATTCGCGCCTCCCTCTGTATTAGGCGATGCATCAGGAATCAGAACAATAATGAATCAACAAAAGCGAGAAAGGTGGCTCACCGCATACGATTGCCATCCAC
Source organism: Pleurotus tuber-regium (assembly GCA_014058305.1). Classification (NCBI taxonomy): domain Eukaryota; kingdom Fungi; phylum Basidiomycota; class Agaricomycetes; order Agaricales; family Pleurotaceae; genus Pleurotus; species Pleurotus tuber-regium. The sequence goes on along the minus strand of JACFYU010000014.1, from coordinate 320,434 downwards.
GCCTCAACCTTCTGTGCACCTCACTGGCTGCTTGCTGCATCGGCGACGCGAATCCCCCCAGGGAGATCACGCCTATGAGCAGCGGACACCATAATGCACCCAGAAAACGCTGGGAACATGGAGTGACCACTTGATCCAGACCAAGTGGCCTAAAGACAGAAGGCAAGAGAACACCCCGCAACCCATACTCCCACCACGCGACCCCTCACTTGGGTGGTAACCAGCCTGGCGAAAGGTTAGTGCCATATGCATTGCCCTCGGGACCTAAAGGTGAAAACAGGTAAGGCAGGGGTTGAAGGTGGTATCGGAATATTGATACTCACAGATGCGGAAGGAGCTATGTTCATATGAAGAAGGGAGGGCAGGGTGTTACGCACGTGCAAACCCCTAACCCCTAGCCCTGGTCAGATGACCATCCCCGTGACCTCGGACATTGGCTTCGGACTATCGGATTTTCGGATACGCTCGGATCAAGGGATATACACGCAGACTTAGCACGTGTAGATAAGGACTTTGATATTACTGTAGAATTATTTAATTATCAAGGGACACTTAGGCTTAGTTACCACGAGGTATAACTCATGTATTCCGCATGCTAGGTTACCTTCACAGTATTTAAGCCGTAGTTTACTTGTAGATAGTTCTCCAGTTCGAATATCAACCTAATACGTTCCCTCTTCTCTACTAAGGAACTCCTGTTCCGCGCTGTCTCCGTTCTCCGGTATCCCGCATCTCCGACCCACGCTCTACCTTCTTATCCATTCTCCGGCGTTACTCCGTAACCCCGATCTCCGTCCCGAAATCAAGGTATATTTGTTAGGTAGTGGGTGGCGCAACTCTGCACTTCAGTAGTTGAAGCCAAATACCTTCTTTGTAGTCTGTCTAGTAGTAGAACCTGGATTCCGTATTTAACAGTATATTCGAACTCACCTCCCACTCCCTAGCCCTTTCCTTTTCCCAGATGACCTGTTACGCACGTGCAAACCCCTAACCCCTAGCCCCGGTCAGATGACCATCCCCGTGACCTCGGACATCGGCCTCGGACTATCGGACCTTCGGATACATTCGGATCAAGGGATATGCACGCGGGCTTAGCACGTTTGGATATGGACTCTGATATTACTGTAGGATTATTTAATTATCAAGGGACACTTAGGCTTAGTTACCACGAGGTATAACTCATGTATTCCGCATGCTAGGTTGCCTTTGCAGTATTTAAGCCATAGTTACTTGTAGATAGTTCCTCAGTTCGAATATCAACTTAATACGCCTCCTCTTCTCTACTAAGGGAGCTCCTATTCCTCCTGCCTACTCTAATACCGATCTCCGGTACTCCGCATCTCCGACCTACACTCTACCTTCCTGTCCGTTCTCCGGCGTTACTCCGTAACCCCGATCTCTGTTCCGAAATCAAGGTACACCTGTTAGGTAGTGGGTGGCGCAACTCTGTAATCCAGTAGTTGAAGCCAAGTACCTTCTCTGTAGTCTGATTAGTAGTAGACCTGGATTCTGTATTTAACATGACCACAGCACACGTTACCAAGCTGGCCAAGGCTGCAGAGCAGTCCCCTGCCGCATCCAGATCCTCGACCTCCGCACACGCCCGCAGTCACCATAACACCACACGGTGATCTGTAGGGCGAGTCCGCGCATCTTTGACTCCTGTTGTGAGCACTACTGCTCCGACCGAAGAACTTCAGGAGAACCCCGAAGAATCTCGGAGAAACGAAACGATCATCGAAGAACATCTCTCACAAACCTCGTCCCATTCTCCGCAACCCCAACGGGAGCCCTCTGCTGGGCCATCCGGACCCTCCGGACCTGGCGGACCTCCTGGGCCTCCGGACGATGGTGACGACGAACCCGAAGATGACGATGCATTCGACTACGATCAACCTCCGCACTCCGCCCCCCGTCGAGAAACCCCGATCCGATCCGATGTTGGTGAGGCACTTATTCAGTCCCTCAACGGAATTACATCTACACTCCGTGATCTGAATCGTGGGGTCTCCGTCCCTGCCTCCGCCAAAGCTAGCTCTCGCGTCAAGGTTCCCGATACGTTCGACGGTTCAGACCCCCGGAAACTCAATACGTTCCTGGTCCAGTTGAAACTATACTTCACCGCGAACTCCGGTCAGTTCTCCGATGAGGACGAAAAGGTTACATTTGCGCTTTCGTATCTGAAAGGCACGGCCTTCGATCTGTTCGAGCCATATCTCGCGGAACCCGATGGGGAAGTTCCACCTTGGATGTACTCCTATGAGGCATTCGTGGAAACCCTAAAGGATAACTTCGGTGCTATCGACCCAGCCCGAGACACGGAAATGGCTCTCGACTCTCTCAAGATGCTCAGCCACCACCGGATCACGAAATTCAACGTGATCTTCCAGCAACACGCTTCAAAGCTGGTTGGTTGGGGCGACAGGGCCCTCCGATACATGTATTACAACGCGCTTCCGGACCGAATCAAGGACGAACTCTCGCGTTCTCCGAAAAGGGAATCACTCTCCGCTCTCCGATCCGCCGCTTCCGAGATCGACCAACGATACTGGGAGAGGCAAAAGGAGAAGAAGTCCGATCCCTCAGAGAAGCACTCCGAGAAGTCCGCGAAGAAGTCCACGTCCTCCCATCACTCGTCTAAACCTGCATCCTCGAACTCTGCGAACCCGTCTTCGTCTTCCTCCAACTCCGGCAATAAGTCCTCAACGTCCTCCGCAAAACCCGCTTCGAAGAACTCCGCACCACCCCCTTTCGCCAATCAGTTGGGAAAGGATGGCAAACTGAAGCCTGAGGTCCGCGCGGAACGCATCCGGAAGGGACTCTGTCTCTTCTGCGGTGGTTCCGGACATCGGGTTAAGGAATGCCCCAACGGAAACTCGAACTCCGCAAAGGCCCGCGCAGCAGTAGCTGAATCGGACTCCTCTGAACAAGAGGCACACATCTCCGAAATGGAAAACTGATGTGCAGCCCAGAGTCCTCGGACCCTCCGCGGAGCTGCGATCTGTACATATGGCCCGACATCTGTAGACTTAATGCTGCGTCTCCCGTTCTTTCTCCTTCCGCTACTTACGTTTCTCTTACCTCGGACAATCTTTCTGATACCACTACGATCTTTACTGCACTAATAGATTCCGGTTCTACTCACTGTTTTGTAGATACAGGTTTCATTCGTGCCCATGGACTCTTAACTTACCGTACCCCCCCGATAAAGCTTTTGTTGTTCGACGGCTCATCCAATAATTTCATTACCGAAGCTCTTGACCTACTCTGTAGGTTTCCGACTGGCGAAAATCTGAAAATTACGTTCTTTGTCACACCTCTGGACGTTTCCTGTTCTGTTGTTCTAGGACATAACTGGCTCACCCGCTACAATCCGTTGATTGACTGGGTTTCGAGCAGTATCTCGTTCCGAGCACCAGAATCTGGCAGCGTTATTGCGGCCCCGGCATTGGAAGCACCTCCGACTACTCCGACATCTCCGGATACGTCTCTGTGTTCTCCGCAGCCATCTCCGGTGACTTCTCTGTCTGTTCCGGATTCTCCGGAAACTCCGCCTTCGACTACGATCTCCTCCGATCCTCCGAATATCTCCTTCATTAACGCCGCTGCTTCCAAGACAGTCTCACGTATGAGGGGGGTTCAAGTATTCATGATCAATATCCGACCCGAAGGAACAACTTCTGCCAGATCTTCTGTCGTGTCCGACCCTTCTCCGGACCTCTCGAACGTTCCTGCCGAATACCACAAATTCGCGGATGTGTTTAGCAAAGGTAAAGCCGAAACTCTAGCTGATCACAGGCCCTACGACCTCAAGATCGAGTTAGAGGAGAATGCGTCACCCCCTGTGGGTCCGATGTATTCCCTGTCCCAAACAGAACAGCAAGCTTTGAAAGAGTTCATCGACGAGCATTTGCAGCATGGTTTCATCCGTCCGACCAGTTCTCCGCACGGTGCCCCCGTCCTATTCGCTAAGAAGAAAGACGGTTCTCTCCGCCTCTGTGTTGATTACCGCGGACTTAACCGCATTACTCGCAAAGATCGTTATCCGCTTCCGCGTCTAGCTGACCTCCTAGATGCACCCCGCGATGCCAAAATCTACACCAAGATCGATCTCCGGCACGCATACCACTTAGTCCGGATCTCCGAAGGAGATGAATGGAAAACAGCCTTTCGAACTCGCTACGGCTCCTTCGAGTGGTTGGTTATGCCTTTTGGGTTGACTAACGCTCCCGCGGCTTTTCAAAGGTTTATCAATGATGTGTTCGCTGATCTTTTAGACGTCTGCGTCATTGTTTATCTAGATGATATCTTGATCTACTCCAATAGTGTAGAGGAACACAAGGAGCACGTTAAGGAAGTTCTCCGACGTCTCCGGAAACACAAGCTCTATGCTAAAGGTGAGAAATGTGAATTTCATGTTGACACCGTAGAATATCTAGGTTATATCCTTTCTCTGACCGGACTTACCATGGACCAAGCCAAAGTCAAGGTTATTCAAGAATGGCCTGAACCCCGCAAAGTCCGCGATGTTCAGTCCTTCCTCGGCTTTGCGAACTTCTACCGACGATTCATCCGCAACTACTCCGATATCGTTGTTCCGCTCACCCGCCTGACCCGCAAAGGCACCCCTTGGGTTTTTAGTGACAAGTGCCGGACAGCGTTCAATGAATTGAAAGCTGCCTTTACTCAAGCTCCGGTACTCACTCACTGGATCCCCGATGCTCCGATGATCGTAGAAACCGACGCCTCGGACTACGCTCTAGGAGCTATCCTCTCAATCTACACCTCCGACGGAGAAATCCACCCCGTCGCTTTCCACTCGCGCACGTTCACCGCTACGGAATTGAACTATGATGTCCACGACAAGGAACTTCTTGCAATCTTTGAAGCCTTCCGAATCTGGCGTCAATACCTTGAAGGTTCAGCTACCGTTATCGATGTTGTTACTGATCATAAGAATTTAGAATACTTCTGTACGACTAAAGTCTTAACCCGAAGACAGGTCCGCTGGTCAGAGTATCTCTCCCAGTTCAACCTTTGTATTCGTTTCCGTCCAGGCAAGTTAGGAGCCAAACCTGACTCCTTAACTAGACGATGGGACGTCTACCCTAAAGAGGGGAGTGAGCGCTACCAGCATGTCAACCCACAGAACTTCCGACCCGTCTTTACTCAAGAACAACTCGTAGCATCAATCCGCGCTTCCTATCTCTTCGTACCTACTCTCCGCGGATCCGTAGTCATGGATGTTGAACAACTCCATTCCGACATCAAGTCCGCGCAAGAGTCCGATCCGTCACTCTCCGTCCCCATCTCCGAACTAGGTCCGCGCTGGTCAAAGGACGACTCCGGTCTCCTGCGACTAGACAACCGGATCTTCGTCCCCGACTTCTCCGATCTCCGAGTCCGTGTTCTCCGCTATAAACACGATCACATTCTTTCCGGCCACTACGGCCAAAACAAAACCTTAGAACTTGTCCGCCGGGAATACACCTGGCCCAATATCCGCGACTTCGTCAAAAGCTACTGTAAGTCCTGTGTCACTTGCATGCGAGCTAAACCCCAGAGACACAAACCCTATGGCAAACTCCGACAACTCCCTGTACCTTCTCGACCCTGGGATTCCATATCCATGGACTTCATCGAGAAACTCCCCAAATCCTCCGGTTTCGATTCCATTCTAGTCATCGTAGACCGACTCTCTAAACAAGCCATATTCACCCCTTGCCACGATACAATCACCTCCGAAGATCTAGCCAAGTTATTCGTGATGCATGTATTCTCCAAGCACGGAGTTCCGAACCACGTCACCTCCGATCGAGGTTCGGAGTTCGTCTCCCACTTCTTTAGGTCCCTCGGTAAAGCCTTAGAGATGAAACTACACTACACCTCTGGCTACCACCCTGAAGGTGATGGACAGACCGAACGTACTAACCAAACTTTGGAACAGTACCTCCGCGTTTACTGCAACTACCAACAAGACAACTGGTCAGAACTTCTTCCCATAGCCGAATTCGCGTACAACAATGCTCCAAGTGCTACCACCGGAGTATCTCCGTTCTTCGCGAACAAAGGTTACCATCCCCGTATCTCCGTACATCCGGAATACGATCTCGCCTCCACCCGTGCAAGAGAATTCGTAGTCAACCTCGACGACCTCCACCAAGAACTCCGAACCGCGATGTCCGATGCGCAACTCCGCTACCAAGCTCCTGCAGACCGCAGACGATCCGCGGCTCCGGACTTCAAGGTTGGACAAAAGGTCTTCATCAAGGCTCAGTTCTTTCGCACCACAAGACCCTCCAAGAAGTTATCCGAGAAGTTCATCGGACCCTTTGAAATCATTGCTCAAGCAGGTCCCTCGTCCTTCACGGTTAACCTTCCCCAATCATTACGCTCAGTGCACCCAGTGTTCCACGTATCGATGCTCGAGCCCGAAACTCCGAACGAGATTCCTCTCCGCGCACAATCTCCGCCTCCTCCGATCGAAGTTGACGGCGAAGAAGAATACGAGATAGCCGAAGTTGTTGACTCTAAAATCGACAAGCGTTATCGAAAGATGCTCTTGCGGTATAAAGTCCGATGGCTAGGCTATGAAGACACCGCGGAAGAATTCTCCGAGCTCGGAGCGGACGAACTCGAACACGCTCAGGAACTTGTTGAAGAGTTCCATTGTCGATACCCAGACAAACCTGGTCCACTCAGCAAAATCAAACCCAAGTAGCATAGCTATGTGTTTCGTTCCTTTCTCTCTTTCCCTCTCTCTAGTAGTTATAACCTTAGTTACTTACTTTAATCTTCTTTCCCTTTTCTTTCCCTTGTTATTTACTTACTCACCCAAGTCCAGAGATAAAACCAAGTATATACCAAGAAAAGAAAAAGAAATGCCAAGTAGTTACAAGGTACTATACACTACGAGTTTTTTAGTCCGAGGAGTCCGATTGCTCCTCCTCACCCATCTCATAATCTCCGTCCTCTTTCTCCTTCTCCTTCCCTTTCTCCGACTTCTCCGCTTCCTCGTTTTCCTCCCGCATCATGTCCTCCATCTTCATCCAGGTGTCCAACCGGAATTCCACGTCTTGAAGGCGATCCTCCATATCCGCGTACTCCTCGTCGGTTTCGTACTCGTCGTGTTCGTCCAAGTGTTCGGCTGTCCGGAGAATGTTCTCCAGACGCCTCATCCGCGACCTTTCCTTGGCCAACGCCACCCGTAACTTCGCGATTTCGAGCGAATGCTCCATCTGCCTCTGCTCGAAACGCTTGGAAAACATGTTGATGGTGTGCATCAGGTCCTGGTTTGACGGACCATCATCTGCAGCCTTCTCCGCCTTCCTCATGGAACTCCGGGTAGTCCGCGATGGACCGGCCTCCAGCTCCTCCTCAGCTTTCTGCGCGATAGTCCTCCTTCGCGGAACCTTCTCCGTGACCTTCCCTCGCCCCACCTTAGTCTCCTGCCCCTTCGGAAACTCGCACCGATGCTTAGCCTTGTGACACCCCTCACAGGTGCTGGCATTAGCGCTGGGTCACAGTCAGCTCGGACCAACTAACAAGAAAAACGGCGACCACTTACCTTGCTTGTGGCAGGCATTCCCGCTTTCGGCCCCTACAGCTGAAACAGGCCTGACGAACCCCGTCTGGCCATAGTGTCGCGTACTCGTCGCCAACTTCACGGTCCTGGATCTCCGGGCGTTTCCGTTGCGACGGCTCTTTCTCCTCTTTCTCCGGCCCCCCAAGTATTGCCGGCAGTTCCTTCTCCTCCGCGACCTCGTCGTCGTCATGCACGGACATCTCCTTCATAGCCCGCGAGATCCCGATTTTCGTGCCCCGGATTCGGTGGTCCTCAATCTCCTTCCGGTGTTGCGCACGAATGAGGGCGGTACGCTCGTGCTCCGCGGCGGCTTTCGCTGCCACCCGCGCCTTCTCCGACATTTCCGCGAACTCCACCGCCATCTCCTCTGTGATCAGCATTAGCTCAGGCGATTCCGACTTTACAAGGGTCCACGAACCTCCCGGAGTTTCTTCTACCATCCTCCGCTTCCCCTTTGACTTCTTCGTCGGAGGCGAAACTCCGGTCGGCGTCTCGTCACGCGGACGAACGATTCTCGGAGTTACCGCCGTTGTTGTAGCAGGCGCGGCGACGGGGTTGTGCTCATTAGCGAGCATTCTTGCGGCGATTTCTCGGGCAACAAGACTTTGTAGCTCTGGGTACTGAGCGAGATCTTTAAGTGAAAGGCCGGACATGTTTGGACTTGGAAAATTTTAAGTGTTGGGTTGTGGGCGTACGATGGTTAAAGTGTCAGAGACGAAGAACATTGGAGTTCCCCTCTCCGCTTTTAAGGCGACGTTCAAACTCCGCAAACTTCGATCTAGGTTCTCCGCAGCAATGACATCATCGCCTTGAACCTCGGACAGGCCCCGAAGCTTCGACCTTAGCTCTCAGAGAAATTTCCGAACTCCGGACGAAAACTCCGAAGACCGCTCTAGATTGGCCTCTTGGGACTCGGCCTTAAGGGGGGAGTACTGTTACGCACGTGCAAACCCCTAACCCCTAGCCCTGGTCAGATGACCATCCCCGTGACCTCGGACATTGGCTTCGGACTATCGGATTTTCGGATACGCTCGGATCAAGGGATATACACGCAGACTTAGCACGTGTAGATAAGGACTTTGATATTACTGTAGAATTATTTAATTATCAAGGGACACTTAGGCTTAGTTACCACGAGGTATAACTCATGTATTCCGCATGCTAGGTTACCTTCACAGTATTTAAGCCGTAGTTTACTTGTAGATAGTTCTCCAGTTCGAATATCAACCTAATACGTTCCCTCTTCTCTACTAAGGAACTCCTGTTCCGCGCTGTCTCCGTTCTCCGGTATCCCGCATCTCCGACCCACGCTCTACCTTCTTATCCATTCTCCGGCGTTACTCCGTAACCCCGATCTCCGTCCCGAAATCAAGGTATATTTGTTAGGTAGTGGGCGGTGCAACTCTGCACTTCAGTAGTTGAAGCCAAATACCTTCTTTGTAGTCTGTCTAGTAGTAGAACCTGGATTCCGTATTTAACACAGGGGAGGACCCACCGTGGTAGTACCAGCTAAAGAGGCAAAATGGGGGTTGGCTGGCATTTATATGTTTTAAATGTTTGGTAGGGTTTGTCGAGGAAGGTAGACAGTCTACTTTGTTTTGGGCGGAAGCCGGGAAGCTGCCATCGCGTTCGTGGCAAGACCGACTTGTCTCTCTACGCTCAGAGAGCATGATAAGGTGACAATGACAAGGCGGCTCTTCGTAGATAGTGACCTCTGTGTTATCGACAAGTTCAGTGATCGCCTTTGGTTTGATTGATTTCCTGTGGTGTATATCAGTCTTCACTCATAACAAGAACAGCGGTTATATCACCTGTTCCCGAATCCAAGGCCAAGGCCAAGGCAAGTAATGACCAGGGATTTTGATCGTTGTCGACGTGATTGACTATATCACTGTAAAACTGATTAGTACCTGAGGCACAGTTGTAGAGGCAGATCGCTTTGGCCACACCCAATATACCACAAATTTCAGCAGATCCTGCTATATGACAAGTAAATACAAATTTATGAATGAATGCTACTAGGGCGTCATTCTTATAACAGAACAGGTCATTTAGCGAAAGATGTTGATATGAGCTGATAGTTCAACACCAGTGGTAAAATATCACCGGCCTTCAAGGTATGGTAGTATAGAGAAGGATGCTAATTATGGGTCTGTAATGAAATGAAGGATCCATTTTTTGGCGGTCTGGGACCTTCCGGCGCTTACTAGGCGCTTATGTTAAGTCGGAGGGTATTGAAGTAACCGGTTGCTGGTTGCTTCTTCGGTGATTAGCACTTCATTTCTGTAATCTTATTCTATATTAGGAAAATTAAGCTCATTTATGTAATCTAATCTATATTCACAGTTGACAAATAAGTAATTAAACTAATTACATATTACTACTGAGTTAACAGTTAAGGAAGCTTTCCCATAGTCATTGGTTTATTCTTTTGAATGATCTTTGGCTTTAAATTGACAGTAATTATTGTGGTGTTGAAGTATTATACAGAGACAGTTATCTAAGGTGAAGATCATACAATAACCAGCTATTATTTGGTTTTATCTCCCTCCAGAGTTGAATAAACATTTTGTACTAAGTATCACATACCAGTCACATCTGGTGGCTGGTCAACTGGTCACCTCGGACCTGTACATGCCATGCTTTGTGCAATGGCCCACATCTGCAAGTGACTGAGGTACCTGTCCTTCTGGTAGAACATTTCAGAGTAAGAGATACCGACATGCGTATGAGTCCTCCACGTCTTTCTGCATAGCCAAGGAATATCTTCGATTGAAGCCACTTTACCATCGGGCGTCACTCAAGGAGGTAGACAGCCATCGAGTGTATGATTACGGGTCCGTAATGCAATGTAGGACCCGTTTCTTTGCGGTCCTGAGACTTTCCGGCGCTTATACGGGCGCTTATGTTAAGTCGGAGGGTATTGAAGTACCCGGTTGCCGGTTGTGGTTGCTTCTTCGGTGATTAGCACTTCATTTCCGTAATCCTAATCTATATTAGTAAAATTAAGCTTAATTATGTAATCTAATCTGTATTCACAATTGATGAGTAAGTAATTGGTTGAATTACATACTACTGAGTTAGCGGTCAAGTATGCTTTCTCACAGTCATTAGCTTATTCTATTGAATGATCTTTGGCTTTAATTTATTTTGGTGTTGAAGAGTTGTATTATATAGAGACAGTTATCTTAGCTGAAGATGATACAATGCTCCGCTACTAGTAATTACTTGGTTTTATCTCCTCCAGAGTTGAATAAATATTTTGTACTATCGCGCACCAGTCACATCTGGTCACTGTCACCTGTGGTCACCTTGGACCCGTACATGCCATGCTTCGTGCAATGGCCCACATCTGCAAGTAGAATCGTCTACAACACAACAGGCCGTACGCACATGTTCACAATTTTATGGTTGGAGGCTTCGTAATCGCTTGCAGCAAGTAAGAGTAGATGGTCACCCAGTTCATATGATATAACGAGAGATGCCCGGACGGAATATCAGTAGCTCAGCTGAGAGATCCTGGAGAGCACCCTCAACGATTCGACGAAGGCCGGTCACGTGATCGATTATACCATCGCCTGACTCTCGCAGCTTGCTCCCACCTAGCCGCTGAATTAGATTGCTAAAAATACTTCGGAAGGATTCCACTGTACGGCAGATCATATTCACGACGGCAAATCTCCTGTCCCAGCAAGAATACTTCACACCGTGTTTCATTCTGGGTTCGTAATCGGTTCAAATTGTACCACTAATGCATCTCGTGAAAGCAAGCATCATCTCATAACGAGGTATGAGTCCTTGCATTATATTTACTTGCACGTCTTTCCAAGTCATATATCAGCACCGTCCTTTATACTAAACTGCTTAGAACGATCAAGACCGTCCAATTCTTCCCAATGCGACTATAAAAAGATGCACTCTTATCCGGGTGGCCTTCGAAGCCTGAAAATGGACTATATGTAGACCAACTGCCAGCTGCTTGTAGAAGGCTTCGGCTCGTCCCTCGCCCATCGCACAATTGCTCTAGCTCTGAGGATGATTGAATTAACAAAGCAGACTGATCCCTTGACAGGTAAAAAAGCCAGGGAGGCCAAGGAACAGTATCAAGGCTCGGACGAGATAGTAGGGGAGAAGGATGCGAAGGACAATATTGCAAGTGTACATGCTTTGGAGATTGCTACTGAGGAGGATCCGAGTTTGAACCCGGGCGACTTGAGTTTTGAAGAAGGTGAGGATGTTCTCCCACCTTCATGAGCAAAAATCAGGCTTGATATCACTGAGATAGATACCGCTGGTGGAATGGGCCGCCATCTTGGGGTGTTCACTTGCACTATGCTAATGTCAGATCTTAGCCACATTAATATGGTGTTAGATGCCTAATCCATGCTCTTGTTTTCTCAGAGTCGGACGGATGATTGGATCTGCTATTTTTTCAACGCCTTCGTCCATCCTCGGATCAGTGGGTTCAGTTGGAGCGTCACTCATGCTCTGGGTCCTCGGTTTCGCTGTATCATTCTGCGGTCTTTTCGTATGGCTCGAATATGGTACCATGTTTCCTCGGTCAGGTGGCGAGAAGGTCTACTTGGAAGTAGTCTATAAGAAACCTCGATATCTGGCTACTATCATTTTTGCGGCGAATGCGATTTTCTTAGGGTCCAGTGCGTCTGCATGTATTGTAAGTAATACTGTCTTAGTAGCCTGTGTGTGCATAAGCTAATAGCGCCTTAGGTCTTTGCTAATAAGTTAGTTCGGAGATCCCACGCCTACAGGTTATGTGTTCTAATGCTGCCTAAAGCATACTCGTCGCTGCAGGTCGTTCTCCCGATCGTTGGGTAGTGCGAGGCATTGCTTTAGGAGGTGAGTCTTCTTGGGTTTTCAGTACCTAATGTGGTTCATTCGACACGCTTTTAGCAATTTCCTCCGTTACAATTCTTCATGGACTATTTCCCAGAGTTGGTATCGCCGTTGCGAATGTCAGTTCCTCGATCTTATCCTTACACAGGACGACTTTAACGCAAAATACTGTAGGCACTTTCCTTCTTTAAGATCGTCATCTTACTATTCATTGGGATATCTGGTAATATTTATCTCAAACCCCTCCGTCATGTAAGATACTGAGATGCTATACACGATCCTAGGATGGGTGGTCCTATCCGGGCGTACTCATATTCAAAATCCTCACGCCAACTTCCACAATGCCTTCGCTGGCAGCTCACATAGTAGTAATGATGTACTCCGTTCACCGTACTCAACACTACCCCCACTTATCAACATGTTTGTTCCCGAAAATAGTATGCGACAGCAACATTCAAAGTGCTCCACGCTTACTCTGGATGGTCCAATGTCAACTACGTGTTGAACGATGTCAAAGATCCTGTTCGCACCCTGAAGATTGCTGGGCCGCTCGGATTGGGGATTTCTGCACTACTGTACTTGATAGCTAACATTGCGTACTTTTCGTAGGTTTTCCTAGCCACTACGCGCTAGTATTATAGTTCATCTTTTGGCGAAATAGCGCGTCTACAAAGGAAGAGATAACGGAGTCAGGCGTGACCGTCGCTTCCCTATTTTTTAAGAACGTCTTCGGTGCTCAAGCGCAGAGTGCGTTATCCGTGCTAGTGGGTTTGAGGTAAGTCTCTCCGCGCACACCAGTTCTGATCATTTCTCATGATAATCAGTGCACTGGGGTGAGTAACTCACAATGTCCCGGACCATCGTTAATGAAAGGGCGCTGTCTTATACCTTCCGTCTAGGGTAAGTGATTTACAAACAGAGGATTGAAGCACTATTGAATACTTATTCTGACAGACCGTTTTCACTGTCGTACGTTTCAGGTGATGTCCACGCCTGACGACTGATAAACCTTCTCTTAGGCATTCTCGTCTTCTAAAGTCAACCAAGGTATCTATCGTTTTAGCACACTGTGTCTCTCTCCAACCAAGCTTATGTTCGCAGAACTGGCCAAAGCTGGGATACCGTTGCCATTCGGAAGCCGGTTCTGGGCCTCAAATTGGCCTACGAAGAAGTCCCCTCTTCCGGGACTTATCGTCCACATGATTCCTTCGGTGCCTAGTAATATTGAATCTATGCTGTATACGTACGGCTCATACTCATAACTTAGGTCATCATCATGATTGCGCCTCCCCCTGAAGTCGCGTACCCATTTATCCTTGACGTGCAAGGATATCCCCAGCAAATTATCAACTTTTTCATCGTCATCGTTAGTCTCCAGCTTATCTTGACCTTGAACTCCATCTGAATTTGAGGTATTTCCAGGGTCTATTCTGGTTGCGGTATAAGAAACCAAATGCGGCCAGACCTTTCAAGGGTATTTATCTAGTAATACGGCCGTGAAAAAATACTAACAATTTCGACCAGTTTGGTGGCCCCTTGCTGTTTTCTTCTTAGCAGCAGCCCTCTTCTGTGCGCGCAATTTTCCCAATTTCATTCAGCTCCTGATGCTATCCGGCTATAGTGATCATTGCTCCATTCCTTCGACCTGCGAACGGTGTCGGCGATACACCCCCCATTCCGTACTACGTGTATGTCGTTGATATCTGTAGAATTGATTGATGCACATTGAGATCAATTTCTAGGTACTGCTTGGTTGGGATTGGCGTTATGTTGTTCGGGGTGTTCTACTGGGCTGCATGGCGTATCGCGCTCCCTCGCCTCTTCGGATATGATTTGGTGCCGAGAAAGGAAACATTGAAGGATGGTACAGTCATCACTCTGGTGCGTCTTCTAGTCGGCCTGGTCTATTCTCATTCATGTCATACTCTACCAGTTCTCACGGAAGAAATTACACGATAGTTGAAGAGTATTTGTGCTACTTTAGTTATATGTAGCTACATTCCTCATGTAAACTTGCTTCTGTATTGTGGTCAAATTCAATCATATGAATTAGCCCCTAAGCTATGGCAAAGCGCTTGAGACCAAATAGGAACACATAAACGCTTCACTCATCCTCGAAACTTGGACCCGACTGATCTCCATAATGGCTGGTAAGATGCTCTTTTCTATCCTGATTGCTCAGAATCGCTTAAAGTGCTACAGACCAATTTGAATTAACCTCGCCGCCTTTCGATAGCGTGTCCTTGGTACGGTTCTCGCCCAAGAACCCGGATCACCTCCTTGTTTCATCCTGGGATACAGTAAGCTACGTGGAAGTCTCTATGCAGACATTAATTTGATTACAACAGACTGTACGATTCTACGACGTCGCGGCAAACGAGCAAAAATGCAAGTTCGATCACCGGGCGGCTGTTTTGGCTTGCTGTTTTTCTGACGACACTCACGCGTACAGCGGGGGATTGGATACATACGTTCGGGAGTGCGTACAGACTCTCATATTCTTTGGATCAATCCTCAGTGTCCCACAGACTCGACCTTCAAAACGAAAAGATCACGGCTCTAGGAGCCCATTCAGATTCGGTTTCCTCTATCTGCCATTCACGCGAAACTAGTCAGTTTTCTCCGTTAGTGTATTTACTGGGGGCTGATCATCAAGCTCTAGATGCGATCATTACTGGTTCATGGGACCGCACTGTCCGATTCTGGGATCCTCGAGCAAGCTCGGCGCAGCAGTCGTCTCATGACACAGCGGAACGTATATACCACATGGATGTTGTGAACAATACGCTAGTGGTAGCTATGGCTAGCCGAATGTTTTGGATCTACGATGTGCGCAAAATGGACGTACCAGCGCAACAGAGGGAGAGCAGTTTACGATTCATGACGCGCTCGTTGGCCTGTATGATTGATGGACAAGGTATGACCTATCTTGACTCTGTTGTCTCCAGGCTGTATCTACTTTAGTTCATCTCTTCGTATGATCGTCGTCATCAACAGGTTATGCTACGGGTTCGACTGAGGGTCGAATAGCCGTCGAATACTTCGACCCGTCGCCAGAGTCGCAGGAGAAGAAATACGCATTCAAATGTCACCGCCAGACCATCGACGACGTGGATCACGTCTGGCCAGTAAACTCCCTCGCCTTTCATCCGATATACAATACTTTCGCGTCTGCAGGCTCTGACGGCACGGTGTCTATTTGGGACCATAAAGTAAAAAAACGCTTGCGCCAGTACCCAAAATACAATTCCGCTATTCCATCTATTCATTTCAATTGCGATGGGACCCGGCTGGCTGTCGGAGTGAGCTATACGTGGGATGAAGGCGAGGAAGGCGCTAAGACCGCCGAACGACCATCCGTGTGGATCAGGAAGACTGGGGAGGAGACCAAGGTTAGCTATCTTTGATCTATATCTTCAAACGCTGACGGTCGGCCTCTATAGCCTAAGTCGTGGAATGGGAAATAATTAATAGTCTGTAGGATCCAGAGCAGTCTCTCTCATTATTGTAACAACTGGTATTATAACGGGATATAGCTGCTTTAGTACGGCTTTTCGCCGAGGCTGAATTTTTCTTTGCCTTGGCTATTCATTTCGAAGTTCTATCACACAGTTCCCATGGGAACAACCTATCTTCTCTATTGTTTAGAAGCCTTCGCCGAGTCTATCATGGCCGCTTTGACGCCTACTGGAGATTGACCATATGTCGCGATGTGTTGTACCTTACTTCTACCTCGAAATAGGCTGATGTGCACAAGGAACCGCCTGGGGTTGGCTTTTTCAAGGGGCCCAATCGATTACAGGTACCTAGGATGTATCCACTCCGGGCTTTGTATGAGATATATGTTAGTGAGTTCTTTGCGATAGAAAGATCTAAGCGCCACTCGAAGGGCTATAACATGACTGTTTTGTTCATAGGTACAGGAGTATCATGTTTAGAGGACTTGATTGAGAAAAGATTTAGGAACTAATGGTGAGATGCCCGAGTTACACTGTAAGGTTTCACCTTTGGTTAAGTACGCACTTTGATCACATGACCTACCTCACGCGACTCGATCACTCATTTACCTTGTCCCCTTCACCATCCTCCTCGTTGCCTACGACACTCACTCCCCTTCATCGGCTACCTCTTTCAAAAAACAAGATATCTTTCACTCTCTTTATATTCCTTTTACCCCTTTAACATGGACCATAGGTATATAAACCCTGTATCCTCACACAAATATAACAAGAAAATCTTCCCCATATCAGCCTGATATCTGAATCGTGCTCCGCCCAATACCCCAAGCTTCGTCTCCGAGGTCACAGTCCTCTCTCTCGTGATTCTAGCCCAGAACCTGTCCCTCAGCACCGCGAAACGCCAGCATCAAAGTACAACGTCACACGCCCACCAACGGAATTGTCAGCAGCATAATTACACCATCAACGAGAATACTTCTACGGTCAATTCATTTCAAATAAATTCATACTAATCTACCTACTTAGCAAAGGAAACTGAGAACGGTTAGCCGGAGGCAACCTACCTCGTCACACTCAAACCCGATCTCAACATTACAACACTTCCGTTGAAAAACATGTGGAAGGTTGAAAGTTATGGGGGAAATGCGGGGGAAACGAGAAGAGAACATGGCAGAATGTCAAGCTAAGAATAGGTGTGTTATTTCGGGCCCATCATTTGAACTACAGAAGACCTGAGGATAGCGACTGGGCAAGCGTTAGCTTCTAGTTCGCCATCATACCGTGGCATGTCCATGTCGCAGATAGCGTGATTCTAGCTCCAAGATGAGACCAGGCCTGGCATAGTGGAAATTATACTAGGGATTGACGCGGACGAGCAACAAGATGTGAAGTTCTCCCGTCTCGCCTAAACCCCGAAGGTGACTAGTATTTGGACGTTCATGTACGCATATAGCCGCGTGATGAGTATACGATCCTACATCAATATTCAATATCCAGTCCCAGGGGACAATGTGGGTAACATTAGTTTCAATTCACCATGTGGGGATCGAGGAGAAAGTGGGAAGTTCAAACAGGGGTATTCACAACCCCTGTAATAAAGGGATCAAGGTGTTTGCATTGAGTCTATGCTGTTAAGATAGCTTGAAGGGGTAGCTTTGACTTTAATGAGCACTTGCCAGTATAGTACACACGATTTTCTACCTAGCAATGTCTAGACTCATCGCTCAGTGAGAGGCCCACTGTGCCAATCGGGCTCGTTGCTCATCGGCGTAGATAGCGGCCCGTGTACACCGTCTAGTGGGAGTTATTCGCTGATTTTCACTCGTTCAGCGAGTGACCTATCTTGTCAAAGCAAGAGATTCGTGCCTTGTGACAGCCGGAAGTTCCCAGGAAAGTTTATGCATCTCACTAGCGCGAACCAACCAGGATAGCGGGGGCACTTTGTACCCATCATATTCAGCGATTCCGTCCTTCGGCATAACGCAGGGCGTTGGGCATCGACTGATAAACCGTGAGGTTGTTTACATGTATTATTCTGTATAACTTATTGCTTATTTACTTTCCTTCTCACCCCAACGACGCGATGAGAACATGATGAGTACTTATTGTCGGACGTCGCCTTGAGGCAATACGCGCGGCCTAGAGCTTTCCCTAGATTGCGGTAATTAATCGCAGTACCTGGCTCGATACATAGATCACCATGCATCACGAAGTATGTTCAGTTGGCCAGATTCGTCTCATGTTACGCGGGGATTGCAACGCGGACGCCGGTATCTTGTCACGACGAAAGACGATGCCTTGGCTCTAACGCTTGGCGCATACCCGAGCCAGTAATCGCATAGCAAATTTGCAATAGTCCGGTGAACAATGGGGAATCGCCCGGAGGATCACGAATTAGTTACCCCACCTCTCCTAATGACGTGCGAATACGCTCACACTCACACTTCATGTATATGAACGGCTGGCAAAGACTCGAATTTTTGTTCAGTAAGAGTACGTCCAAGTGAATATAGGATATTATCCTCGCCCGCAGTGCCGTGACGTATACGTCACAGACTCATGGCAGATTATAGACGTGAATGGATAATCAATGACGCGCTACGTAGCAAAGTGACCAATGCTCGAACGTAGATAGTACTTACTCACCGGGTAAACTTAGAGCGTGTTGTAAGGGGGAGGCTTCTTCAGCATTCAAAGCCAGTCTTCGAAGCCTCGCTTTCCGATTCGCCAGAACTAGCACTAGGATAGAACGCAACTTTGAAATTTCCGGGTTCAGAGTCAACGTGATGACTTCCACCTCGGAGGGGCTTCCTCTTAAAGCGGATAGTGCAAGACAATAGTACGAGGAGAGACATTGAGCATCGCGAGGTTGATATTGCATTTCCAGCTGTACGTACTGCCGATGCTGCATGCTGCATGCCGGAAGTCTCAACTCGCTACGGATACGAGCGTGATAGAGAAGATCTCATCGGTGACAAAGTTCGGCGCTTTTGGTTTCGGCGAACCCAGTCATATCGGGTAGACGGCGGAGGCGGAGAGGCGGGCGGAGAGCGCGGGTTCAATTGCGAATTTAACTCTGTAAGTGCGAATAGTCATATGTACCTCAACAATTAGTGAGCCATACATCTCCGCGTAGGTCATTTCCAGATACCCCTACTTACGACCATTCTCTCTGGCTCATAGCGCCTATTTGGCCAATCTTCACTAATGATAACGATGATAGCGGAGCTATATGTGTGTGCCGACCAAACAATCATTGATCATGGATTATTGGACAAGATTCGGGTCGGAGATGCCTATTAAGGAAGACAATGACAGAAGGCACAGCGTACCGATACTTGAATTATAATCTTGTTTCAGTTACATAGCGCATTACGGGATACGTTCTTACTCACATGAACATGATGAATATAGCGAGCGAATGAATCAGGAAATCGCTGATTCATCGGTTTCACAGACTGATTCGTATGGAGTGGATCATGGGAGAGTGGTCTAGGATCCCTTTCCGAAAGGATAACGTGCAGGATCTGAGGGGAGATGTGCAGCAGCCGATTCCAGCCCATCCACCCACGCGGTGAGGGAGGTGAAGGCAGGAATGACTTGGAATTGTGAAAGTATGGCTTTCTCAACGCCACCGATGATGATTTAGTGATCGTCTAGAACCATAAGAGTCGAAACGTGGT
Organism: Pleurotus tuber-regium; assembly: GCA_014058305.1. NCBI lineage: Eukaryota > Fungi > Basidiomycota > Agaricomycetes > Agaricales > Pleurotaceae > Pleurotus > Pleurotus tuber-regium. The sequence goes on along the minus strand of JACFYU010000014.1, from coordinate 300,854 downwards.
TTTGAGGATATGAATTGGGTCTGTGAGTGTAGCATTGTTTTCGTGCGCCTGATGAACTGATGATGAAACGGCCAAGCTTCAATTTTAGCAAGTAAGGCACGAGGTATTAATGTTCATAGGCTAGCCCTTCTACGCCCATTCATTAGTGTACTCCGCATATGTATGGTCAACTAACAAGCCAGTTCTATCAATTGACTTTCATCTGCCCCCTTCTATCAAAGTAACACGAATTTCTAGACTCACCACGCCATCCTCGTAGAACCGTGGCCATATATGGCTTCCGTGATATCGCGTCCAAATCTGTCCAATGGCTTGTCGGGACGGATAGGCCTGTCACAATGCGCCGCGTATGCGCCGCCCCGTGGGTTCACTTCTCACTGGCTGAACGAGTCATCTGTCATTGAACTGGTAAACCATTTGGTACTAGATTGGACCATCTAGGGCTATGACTCGACGATGATAAGGACAAGCCTGCCGCAAGGAAACTCGAGGATGACTGTATCTATCCCAGAAAATGGCGGGTGAGGTTATGGTAACAGAGCACTTTGTATGACCCGAGAAGAATCCCGCGGGGCCGCCACAGTGCCTCTATGCGTACACCACGCGGTGACGTGACTGTCAGGATGTGAGCGCGAAAGTGACAATGGTGAGCATTAAATTATTCTTTGGTGAGCTTGCTCATCATCCCAGGCCCGCCGCGCAATGAAATAGCATTGGGGTATTGTCGGGACGCCATGAGGCAACGCACATGGATGTGAACTTTTATTACGCGAGTAACTCATTGAGCCTGATTCAAGAGAAATGGAATTTTGCTTACCGCCAACCATATGGTATTTTACACATACGCGCAGATTTCTTCCATATCCTATACTTTTCCATAGAAATCACCTCTTGCTTGGAGGTTTGCCTCATGGTTAGGAGAAAGGGAAAATGGACGTTGGTGCCGCACGTGAACGGACAAACTTCATTGAGCACAAAGCGTCTTTAGTCCACGTGACATCTCCTATTCGGAAAATATTCCATTCCTCATCGACCTCATGCAAACCTCGTTGTCAGACACGATGTTACGAAGATTTGATTCTCTTCACATCCGGCATACTCTAACCACTACTTCTCTGTTTGCGCCCTGCTCAATTCTCTGAAAGAATGCAACAGTAATCGACGGATTCTTCGGTGGAAAGTCTTATGAATCAGGATGGGAACACGCCTCACTGAGGTGAAATGATAGATTTTGCGGTGTCATAAGTGGCTGATTGAGCAGGCATATAACTGGTATGATTACCGTTACGTCTTTCGAAGTATGCTGACCTACACATCTGAATAATCCGCCATCGCCACATCCATGTTCACCATTTCTATGCAGCTGCTGCACATTACCAACGCCCCAGTACGCGACGCCGGCCACGGCACGTGTTCCGTAGGTCTGTGAACGCACCATGGTGTCGGAATCCTTATTTCCTCCAGCTGAGCACCCCGCAGGGACAGACGACGAGGTGTAAATCACTTGGTGTGGGCTTCCGTGCCTTCCTGATATTCGTAATTGGTTAGTCGACTTGTTGGCTTTCTGATAGATTGTTGCAGTGTTTGCTGAATGATGATCATGATAGATCGTGTTCAAACTTGGACTTACTAGCCCCGACCGCTGTAACACGTGTGGCGTTGTTCGGCATGCATCACCAGCAGGGTTCCTTTATTGTTATTGTATGAGAGAATTTCCGGGTGCCGTACGTGCATCTCAGCTTCTGAAAACTGCCACTTCTCATGTGACTGTTATTCTAGTCTCGAATTTGGACAGCGAAAACATCGCGATTGCTACCTTCGATGACTTATACGGTGATGCATACGATGGCCTCCACATACGCAAGACATTCCACAAGAACCAACAAATGTTGATTGCCAATAGAAGACTCCTGAAATTGCGCACCATGGAATATACATATGTGTAGTTACTCAATATGCGTTCCAAATTTCCGATGCCGTCATCTTCAGCTCAACGCAGTTTGATGGTGGCTGCTATTTTCGTTTCTCTGTGTCCGACAATCCTGGAGCCATGGACTTGTCACCTCGGTCTCCCGACATCGTCGCAGATTCAAGACGGGTCAGTTCCCTCTGGGGTGGACATGGGTTTATTGTCGTATTTCCAAACTTTTTCTCGAATAAAGATTTGTTGACATACGTCAGTTTCTGGTACCAGTGTTGCCACAACTCCGTGGAATAAGCTGGCTCATCAGCCTTCCCAAGTTCACCAATACGAAGTCTAACCCTCCCACAAACTAATGCGGCTGATGTTATGGAAGTTCAGCTCTAGTTTTTGGTTTCCACGGATCGAAGGTTAACTTTTTGATCAAGCTTCTGGTGAACTTACTTTTCGTAGACCGCTTACTTGGCCATATTGGTCGCTAGCCCGATTTCAATTGGGTTCTTGAACAACGAATCTGCAGTGATCCTTCCACTACCTCGCGCGTTACGCGATGCAAGTGGTTCCGACTTCAGTGCATCGTTTACATTCGCGCTTGTGGAGATTCCTGTACTCCGGACCTTCCTCGAAAGACTGTCAAATGGCTCGTGACGTCCACAGACTAAGGACGCATTGTGAAGGTATATCCCATTTTGTCTTTGCCCTTGTTCCCCTTATGTCCATCCTCCTTCGCTCATATCAACGAGCCTCATTCAAGTTACCTTATATAGTGATTTACCTCCCGCACGCCTCTTAATTACAGCATTGGAGGATGCTTCGAGAAGCCATGGGTGGAATGCCCTACTTTCGCGAGATCTCAAAACTCAAGGTCAATATACCCATAAACTCTGCCTACCGGAAAGTCCTCTTAATTCTCGAGGCTCCATGTTGCGTCAAGCAGTTTACCCTCTACCCTGGGCAAGGGTAGTAGCAGAACTCAGAGTCCCAGAGCGCTTCAAGCCTGCAAAACTTCCCTTTCGAACCTCATCTCTAGACCTTTCCCCAGTCGAAAGGGTGTTTCCCTCGACGTCTATGCCAATCGCCCGCTTCTATTCTCTTGCTATAGCTTGCTATTCATTCAGCTCATCCCATCATGGCGAACTCGTAACAAGTTCGCTATATAGTCCTCGTCCAGGCTCATTGGATCCTGGACTTTTACCTGGACTTGCGCCTAAGTTGCGCATGACACATGTTAGTTTACCACGTGCGTCGTGCGATTGTCAGTCATCCCCTTTCGGTGTAAACACCAATGGAGCGGAAGCATAATGAGCGCCCGAGCTTTTACTTCCGGCTCTTCGGTTGAAAGTGTGATGCCAGCTATTGCATTGTCGCCAACACCGGACAGGCCGACAGTATGCAGGCGTGTGTGCATCTTTACAATATCGTGATCCCCGTATATCGGACTGTGGTCCCGGTGGGGTTCCTTCGTCTGAAGGCAACTCATTACTCCATCTCCTCGAAGGCTAGCAATTTCTATTACTTGGTTTACAGTTCATGTCTTCAATGACCCTCATCAAACAAATGCCCTAGGTCTCTGGCCGGGGTATGTCCGAGGGTGAGCAGATACATCCTTGTATTTTGTCGTAATTCTTGCTCATCCCAGCGGATCTTGTTCAGGATTGAACCCCATGGTCCTCCCGCTATCAACGCAGCCAAATGTCGAACCAGGACTTTGGACAGATCAAAGCTTTAGCATGCCTCGTGCCCGATGTGGGAAGTCAGAACCAGGGGAACGGATAGCATTGGCGCGATAAGGCAGGTTCGAACTGGGAATACGGAGACTTCCAGGCGAGATTCAATAGGATTCAACGATTTCAATCGCTCTGTTGATCATTCATCTATTCCCGGACCTGATCTCATTGCTTAGAACAGCGATCAGCTGACGAACAGACGCATTTGTGAGCTGTAGACCGATACTGTCTATGCAACAACCCCGCCTTGTCCCTCTCTCTGTGGTTCCTTATCGCTCTTCATAAGGAGTCGTCGATCTTCCATCCTCTTCCATTCGTTTGGGAAACACGGGCTATTGCTAGTCGACCTGGCGGCTCAAATGCTTCCGAAGGTTACTTTCCTTCCTCCGAATCCCCCATTCGTATTAGTTTGCCCTCTCCCTGCGGTGGTATTCAGACTTGACAAGATCTCGCCACCTTCTAGCCACTATACGGTCGAACCTCGAAATAGCCCAGTGTGATCCAATGCTGATGCGCCCCCTCAATCCACGCGTCACGACCTCGATCAACGCACAGACGTTTTGAAGGCACAATCCATTATTCAATTTCAAGTACCTGTACCGACTTTGTCTTTCACATCGACTCGCCAGGCTGACCTTAACCAGGGTTTGCTCCCGCCAAACCGCCGGCACATTAGTCGGCTAACACCTCGCCACATGGTCCCCGAGGCCTCGAAATTCTTTCGTCGACAATCTGCATAACCCCAATCTGGGATGGCACAAGAGGGCACAAGATCTTGCGGAATGTCCCGTGTGCATAAGAACATTGGCGTAGTGGATGTTGTTCACGTGCAATACCAATGAATTGTAGGAAGGAGATAGGTACCTACGTACCAGATTCTATATATGAGAACGGCCCTCGTCTTCCTTTATGTTGTCCCCTAGAATGTAGGAATTGGGGCGCTGATTCGTTAGCTTCCACCAACGAACACGATCACTATCATCCCCAAACTCCCTACCATAATATCGGACACCCCTGCGAGGGTACACCTTGTACATAGTATCCTTGAATCGTGAAGTTGATGCCATGTAATTTTGGGGGTTCGTTTTGAGTTGAGTAAATTCTCTTCGCTCTGTATGATATGGTTAGTTTCGAGGGCTTTGAACAAATCTGCTGTGCCTCACCTCTTGAATTTCCACATACATTTCATTGGCAGGAGGAGACACTATCCGCAGCGACTGAGCGACAATCATCACGCTTGTGTTGCAGGATTTGCGATGCCCACTGATAGGGGTTGGAAGCACTGCAGCACCTGAGACTCCGACGTGAGGCTGAGCTTCAGCCGGGGACATTACACGGACCTTCAACGTAACCGTCAACGACGACATGCCTCGTGCTCAGCCTCAGGTTAACTAGCGTGGTGAGGCCTACGATTGCGCTTGATCCCTCGTTCAGTCGCGCTGCTGCCATTGTCGATGCCCGATGTTTCAACCAGCGATCAGCGAGAGCCATGGATGCAATTTGGTGGCTTGTATCGCCCTGTCAACGACCTCAATCAACCTTGGGAAGCGTCTCCAGTATTGCCTACGCCGCACAGTCTTCCTTGGACCAGGGCTTCGCTTCCACCTGAACGTGCAAATTCGTCACTTTCGCATTTTCCGGTCCCTCAGTCAGGCGAAGGAAGTGGAGGCATGAAGAGAAAAAAGCGGAAAGTATGGCGGTTGATTGATCGTATTCGAGGTATGCTTGACATTACTCCGAGCATTCGTCGTCTATTGTTCGGGTAGAACGTTTACATTTGTTTAGGATCCGGAGGAACTGTCGAACGTAGTATTTCCCAATCATCGTCCTCAGCACCCGCTACTGAAGCACTCATGGACGATCGAGTTCCTCTCGCAGAATGGAAAGCCTATGGATACTACGCGTACCCAAGCATCAAGGGAGTAACAGTGAGGAATTCTTGTGAGTCTGCTGCACTACATCCCTCCTGACTTCACGCTGATAGGGAGCAGCACCGGGGCCGGAACCTCCTTCGGAAGTTAACGTTCAAGAAGTGTTTGATTCAATACAGAGTCCTGAGGGAGATCATCCAGAACGATGGGTTCCCGGGATACAACACAACGCTCTACCTCCTCGCCCAACCAGATGGAAAGAACCCAACCCATTGGATCCATTGCCCTTCCCTTGGGAGTGCCAGCTCAACCCATTTCTCGAGCACCAACTGTTCGGACGGACTGCGCTTTGGTTCGACATCGGCCAAGACCCTTCCATGCTGTGCTACGGCACGGTCGATACCACAATCCCAATCTCACGAGCCGACAGGGCTCAACCAGCGACATACCCTTTTCTTACCCATATTTTTATCAACGCTATCGGTGACGATCCCATTCAACCTTTTCTCTGGCCGTTCATGGTTCGCAATCCAAAAGGGATTAAATGCGAGGATGTGTATAATGCGATCTACGAGAATTTTCAGCAGTATGTGTCCCAGTCGGAGTATGATGATTGGCCGCAGGTTCGGCAGGTACAGTGTACCAAGGCGTACAGAGCGAGATTGGCGTTAAGGGCTAGTCAGAGCTCTGGTTTTGTGGAAGGGATTCGAAGAATCGACTATCTCGGGGATAATATCATGTTTCGTGGTTTGGAGCCTAATCCTAATATCGATGGCTGGGTTATGTTTGTTGGACGGACTTGGTGAATGACTTTATCGCTTTACACCCTGGACACTACTAGCTATCTTTTACATCTACATTTAGGAACAATACTATTGTGTAACTATCATTCAATCACATCATGTTTCTAGCCAGGATGAGATCCGCTGGACTCCGACACTTGCAGGCAGGTTCGTAGGCAAGTCGACAAGACCTTGGGACACCCGTATGAGTCTGCTGTGCTGTATACAGACTGAGCTGTTGACGTCAGGTAAGCATAGCATGTTTATCACATAATATCATTTTTACTAATTGACCCGTTGAACGTTACTGGCACTTCCAATTCTATCTAATTTCTACCTGATCTCTAGCAAAACTCATCTGCGGACATGTCGAGGAAGGACACACGCGTCTACACGCGCCCTCTTACCGCCTATAGGAAGCTGTCGGTACCCAGTATATCCAGTCCGCTTTGACCGAGCAAGCCATGCATCCTGGCTTCTCTTCTGTATTAATCGGCACCTCGGCTTATACCTCAGGCACCTATTCCGTACCCTCTACAGTCATTCCCGAATCTTACTGACCTTCTATATCAGATCATTAACGTATAAACTTGAGGATTCGAACTTCGAATTCCCATAGTCACAACCGGCCGAGTCATCACCATGACTCGTTTCTACTGTGAGAATCGTTCTCATACAATACCACGACGCGGATTCCGTCCAATAAAGCAGTGGACTAATTAGGACTCGACTTGACGGAAGTGGGGGCGCAAACAGATAGAATCTGAAACGCATGAACGTTGTCGTGGAGGTGATAGAGCTACTGGAACACTCGTGCCATTTGTGTATGACTTCTACAAACATCTACACAGACGTCAGACTCACATATTCGTATGCAGCTGTTTACACTTGAAGAGCGCACTCTGCGATCTCCGGCAGGAATCCTAGTGCCTTGGTGTATGCCAATTGGAATCCCTGGTACGACCGTCGCACAAATTTTGCATGTTCCTTTCTTTCTTGTGCCGTATGAAACAGCAGATCGTCTGCTCCTGTTACAACGCCCTCCACAAATGGACGTGTAACGACAACACTGATATACAAACCGGTATTCTTCGTCCCCTCAGGCTGCTATGCTCTCCACTAAATTACCACTGTGACCCTTCTCGTTCGGATTGAGATTGTGTCTCTGGCCTTCTCATTGGATGAAAGAACACTAGTTGGCTCCCGTATGCACCTTAAGGATTAATCCACACTGATTATTCCATTCACTCTACTTCTATCATGACTCGACCTCATTCACACATGAATATGAACTTTGTTCCCGATGACATCTTCGTTGTGCAGCCGTACCGATACATTGGAGCTATGGCCGCTCCACGTTATTGTGGGGGGCATTGATCAGCCCTTGGTCGCAGATACTGGGAGCAATCATGCCGACATGAATCAGGACGAAAGAAATCGCATGTACGTCTTCCCCATGCTTCTTTGCCGATGGCCCATGCCTTCGTATTCTTTCTCAGCCAAGTATTCTGCGGATCTCCTTCAGGATACTGCTTCGAAGCCCAATGCTGGACGTTTGAAGCCCGGCCAGAGGCCTCAATTAGTGATTACAATAGAGCCACTTCCAGTCGTCCAAGGTGTCATACAGTTGCAGATATGACTATGAGTCGAAACGCCTTGGATCAATGGGCCGTATTCATCTTCTGTGGCTAATGCTTCTTTGCGGGTGTTATAGTGCTTCTTGGTTAGTGTGAGTACACGCCCTTCACCGTTATCCATTATCGCTTGCTAACTCATCCCCCGTGGAAGGTTATGGAGCGCTAGTTCGGCACGAACTCAATGTTCTTTAACGTTGAACAGCATCTCAGACTGTGAAAACACGAAAAGCCTAACTGGTCGACCTGGTGACCACCTTTACTTCCCTCACAAAGCTGATAGTCCCTCTCTGCTTTACTGTTTTCAGAGGTAAACTTGCCATTATTTGTACCTGGCATCCATTGAAGGGGACAATATAGGTGCATGTCGCCAGGACCCGCTATGTCAACATGTAAGTAATCATGCGAATTCCTGAGTATTAACAGGCATTACCAAAAAGACCTCCCGATCCTTGCCAAATGCTAATAGGTCTAGCCCACAGTCATTTTCTGATTTCATAGCATGAACTCGCGGTTGACAGATTCCTCCGAGGTCGCCTTTATATTGATCGTGGAGATGCCGCAAATAAAGAACAAGACGCGAAATGGAACCAATATAAAAAACTCTAGTAGGATCTCGATGCTAGTGATTGGCTAGCTAATGGTTTAATGATGTCTAGAAGCCTAGATGCTCGTCTGTCTTGAATTAGGTGAGTAAACTCGGCCATTGTCACACGTGCTGCATTGCTCGGTATCTGCCACTGCCTGGTCTCCCATAGCTCAAACTTAGCTCAGATTGTACCTGGGTTTGTTCACGTTTCAGCTATTTCTAATCGTCTCCTCAATTCATCAAGCATGTCTGCCGTAATTTGTTACGGTAGCATCTCCCATGTTAATTCCACTGGGCATGTCAAGGAGTTTCTCTCTTTCCGTCCGTGTTTGCTTGGTCGGCATATTCGCCTTCGGAACTCGTGGTACCCACTCTCGACGCATGTCCAGCATTGATGCCTTGCCTACCCAACTTCATCGGGGAGGCAGACTGCATTAAACAGTGACAAGTCGGATCAATCATGAATGAATCACTCAAGAAATCCCTTGCCTAACGGCGTCTCCTATCCCGTATTCGAGATTTTGGCGAGCGGACTCGAAGTTTCGAGACGCAGGACAACTCTCTACGCCAAGGTTTTGATTCAGACCAGATATTCCAGACGGCTTGGACTGTGATAATAGATTATACACCCTCATCTGCACGCTCGCTGTTGTATTCGGCGTTCGGATACCCATCGGCTTTGTGTTTACCATGTGCGACATTTACCATCTCTTGACATTCCCTTTCCAAGCAGTCAAATCCTTCCTTATCGTCCGGCTGGAACGAACTCAATTCCAAAACCCTAAAACTGTTCTCACCTCCTCGTTCAAGATACCATATACGTCTTCCATTAAGGCGAGACCTTCCCGTTACACGAAGCTCGTCTAAAATACTCAACGAACTAACTGGCTTTACTCTTTCAACACCCGTTGAGTGGCGAAGCACCATGGTTTCAAAGATGATTTACGCCTACGAAACCACTAACTCACTCTCAAAGAACCGAGGTCCTATAGTCAAAGGCGTAGCAGCGACCAACGGAGATGATCTCCTATAGCTCCGTAGCCGCATGGAGGACACTCTGTGTGATCCCAAACGTAATGCGATCCACAGTCCATACCCTGTTTCGAACGTGTCGATTACTCTGAATTCGAAACTTATAGCAAACTCAACGGATGGTAGAGGCAGGATGAAGGCCTACGCCTCTTCAATACTATTACTCATTGCGGGGAAGCCTTAAGGTGGTGACACTCGGCGTCGCTCGCAACGTAGTCTTCTTGAGGTAGAAAATTCGGTATTGGTTCAAGAATGTCGTTTCGCTGTCAATGGAGAAGGGGTCTCTTTTGAGTGGCAAGTAGAGAAAGGGACGCTTGATAGGTGGCTTTCCAACGACGAGTAGCTGGATTCTTTGACCATCATTAATGTCAAATGGCTGCCCACCACGACGCAACGGCAACTTCATTCACTGCGTTCCGGGGGTAACTACGCCTAGTTTGGGTAGCTATGGGTAGCTGAGTATGTAAGGCTAGACACACACCTTTGCGTATCTTGTAAAGCTACAGTAGGCGTAGGTGAGAATAGATACGTGCGAATGAGATGTACCCCAGACTCTTGGCGCTAGATCACCTACACGATAGCAGCTAGAAGCGGCTAGACACAGCTAGCCCGAGGTACGCCAGGCTACACAACGTTGTTGTAGCTCAACTGTCTTGAGATTTGTGTATCGGCCTATCCTCAGCTATGCGCGGCTACGCTCATCTACACGAACTTCGGGTAGCCAGGGCCGGAATGCAGTGATTATATTGTCATTTTTTGTAGTTGAAGAAAGATAAACACGGTGAATCTCTCCTCATCGAGCACTAAACATTCTTATTCCACATATAAGTATGGCAGTTCCCATAGTAGCGCAAGAAGAACGTCCAAACGTCCCGAATAATGCTTTCATACAGCACCGGTAGAAGTGTATCCTAGCGCTTTAGTGTTCGCAGAGCGAATAGTTTGAGTCAAATATCTACGGGGTAGAAGTCATGTATATCCTTCGTTAAGCCCAAGTTGTATTTTTATTAAGTTACTCACGTCATTTTCTTTGGACAGTTTAACCTTCCGATCTTCCATGAACTGGCGTCGATGTTTCTCGGCCTGTTCGCGGGTCAATCCAAGGTCTGCAGACCCGACAATCAGGTTAACGAGCTCAGGCGGGAGAGTCCGGCCTGTCACAGCTTGACATGCGAGAGGTAGTAGGATGTACAAAGTCGGTACGTTTGTTCCGCGTCGCTGCTCCGGTACATCGGCGGTGGAGAGAACATGCATTCCTCGAAGGCCTGAATATGTCAAACACGGGTATTCATTCACATTATTGGCGATGTCGGAATCATTGACGAGGAAAAAACAGAGCTAATAAACATGTAATCATTTCGGTGATTTTATGAACAAGGTTTCAAATACTCACTATTTTTCGTAAGGCCGGAGTCAAAGTGCTACATGCAGAGGGATCCGCATGGCTGATACCCATTACTTTATGCTAGAATTTGCAACAGGTGAAGAGAAATTCATGACGTGTAGAGACTAGTGTCACGAACCTGGATCCAATTTGGGAATGAGATGATGCGGCCTGTCCCATGGCCCATTGCAGGCTGAGTTGCTTCAGTATAAGTCGTTGTAACAGTCCCTAGCTGAACGTGATCATAGTCGTCCGCCCAATCGGACGGATAGTCAGTAAGACCTCCATCATAGTCTATGGACTCGTCATCCGTGTCCCCCCCGTCGGTTTCGCCAGCCACCCCTTCTTTACTATTCTCAGTCTTTGGTTTTTCTTTCAAGACGTGTACAAAAAAATCCTGCAAAAAGATGTGGTAGTCGTATCAATATGAGAGGTGACATTTGTACAAGAATGAGTCTACTTCATGAGTGTAATCGTAGATTGAAGGGAAATCTGCTTCTTCGGACCTTGCACGGCGGAAGCTTAAGCCATTGTCTCGAATAAACTCGTTATGATCATAATAAAATATTGCCGATGCAACAATCCTTTCATGAGGCTGAGCCATATTGAGTGAACTTGATGATGACATCAATTTATCACCTACCATTCCTTCCAAATGCCAGGATCCTTCGTAAGTTTGACCAGGTTTCAGAATGTAATTTGCTGCCTGAATTCATAGGTTAGGAAATGGTATGATGCTATCTTGCGCGCATACCTTTACAATGACTTTCAGAGAACGCCCTTTGAACGACGTTTGAATATCCTTGTCGTTCTCTTCCACAGACATAGGCCTCTCTTCCCACTCAGATCGTATTTGTGAAGTTGCTCGTTTCTCCTCGTTCGCTTTCTCGGCCATCATCTGGGCCTTCTCTGTCTTTTGCTCCTCCAAAAGCGCGTTCCAATCCTTCAGTGACGTCCTGTTGCGTTTCTCTGCTCTGGCTTTCCATCGATCTATTGAATCTGAATTACCCCTAACGAAGGTAGCATTCAACGTCTTCTCGAAGTGAGGTAGTGCACAGAGGAAAGTCTTCTCAATTATACGATATAAGCTTGGAAACCGTTCACGTGGGCCCAATCCATTGATATACGAGTCAATGCTAACGTCCTTGCCATCTTCTGAGACGGTGAATACGGAGGGTATCCAGGCGTAGAGTGAAGAGTGGTCGAGTGTTTGATTATCTGTGGCTACAGAAGTTGTGAATTTTCCATTATGTAGCGGAGGGGGAGTAGCGGAGGGGTTCAGAGGACTCGCATTGGCGATATAGGGGTCTGTAAAATATTTGCTTGTGTCTAGGTCGACGACCACCAAGTGGGTGACTTACATAGCGATGGATGTATTAGGTCTTGTACCTTAAGAAGCATTATTACATAAGTATCCGCAAGGACGTAAATATCAGACCTTGCCGTATGTCCCAGGATGAAAATCTTTGGGTTCTAGCGATGCAAGAGCATCAAGTCCTGCCACAAGCTAAGTGTTCAGGGCGTAACAACGCAAACCATAGATTTCAAAAGCTGCAACACTATGACAACGTTAACACTTACCTCTCTATGAAGAGAAGGAGGAACTAAACCATCCGACACGAAGATACCGATGGAATCCCTCAACTCTGGTTGACGTAGTCCATACTTCGAGCTTCTGGCATATTTAAGTGAGAGTTTCACGTCATCGGATATCTTCGCAAAATCAATCGGCCGCTCCGGGAGCGATAGCGAATGAACCTGTATTTCATAGTCAACCGCTCTGATGCGATTTGCTTCTGCTCTCAGCTCCCTACAGCGTTTCGTCAAGTATGGTACACGGAAAACAGCCGAATAAACTAACCAAAGGGTATGCAAAACACGTTCGTCCACCTTCTCTGTTGGCCGAATCAGCTGCGCTTCTTCCGCCCATTTTTCCCCTAAAGCCCCTATCTTGAACACCCATTTGTCCTTTGCTCGTACAGCATCACAAAATTTGCGTAGGCGGATATCAGAGATCAGTAGATCAGTCATATTGAGGGTGTCTAGTGAGTTCAAGTGGTGCGTGGAGAAAGAATTGGAACTGACAAAATGCGTTTTAAATAAGTCGACTCGTGGTATTCAGGGACTGATTAACCTGATATGTAAAGGCCAAGAGGCCCCACACAGGGGGTTCATCTTTCTGCAGCTCAAAGGAACGTGTTAGTTGGTGAGTACGATGCGTCTGAACGTAATGATTCGAGCTTTTGAGACGTATTACTTCTCCACAGCCTTTGGTTACCAAGCTCCCACCAATGATCTTGCAAGGATACGGCGCACGGCAAGGCAGAAAGACATTGCTCTGTTATTAAGTCGGCACTGAAAACTTTCTTCATCCTAGAGCTAGTAAAACGATCCTAATATCCTTCTTAATCATCGTCGGCCGAGCTCCCGAAGACCTAAAAGTACGACTAATCGGCGTCTTGAACGGGAAGTGGAACTCTATTACAAAGGGCTGGAGGTGCATCAAGGTGGGAGAGATTGGAGAATGGGTGTGGATTACTTTGTGTGAAGCATACGATTTCTGAGCTGATAGTCTAAGATCGGATCATACTTGAAAAGAGATGATAAGGTAGTCGCACCCGCTTCTAAAGGACGTGAATATGGTCGAACATCTAGTCCGAAAGATAGCCATGAAGGTTAAGGCGATGGTCAATTCTTTCCATACGTCATTCACGGCAGTTACTTCGCTATCGCGTTACCGTAGTTTCCAACTTTCTTGCTGAGAACTTGGTCTTGCTTAATGCTGATCGTAACGTGCACCCGGATGGCTGACTTACGTCCTAGAGTACACCATTTCTCGCCGAGCTTCCTTGCCAATGTCAAGTGGTAGACCACTTGGTAAAGGTGTGGGGAATAACTAGCGTAAGTCCGCGTTCCCTTTTGAAATATATCGTTTTGGGAAAAGGAATTGGAGACCCCTTCCTGAGAATCCATTCCGTTGATAAAAGAGCGTCGTTCCATCTTGCGAGGTGGGGTACACAGGAGGTACTCGGCCGAGGCAAGTTTTCAGAAACGCTGTGAACCAAAAAGAGTCCATTAAACTCTTCGATGATTAGAAGTTCATCGGATCCCGCTTTAACGAGGGCAGGGGAATGGGAGTACCAAACGTCCTGTGCGGGTGTTAGTTATTTCAGACGTGATATATTATGCGTAGACCACAGATGGTAGATCCCACATTCAGAGAACCGCAAGGCCTTGGTATGATTTGTTGGAAGACATAATGCAGGCGCGGGCTGCGTAGTTGTGAGAAGTAAATCGACCCTTGGAAGAAGAGGTAGCACGTCACTGTTAATAAGGATAAATAGCAAACCTTGCAACATTGCGTTCTGGTCAGGCTAGGCTGAAGAGCTATTAATTGTCCGAGAGTAAGAGTAATAGCCAGGGCTAATACTTGACATTCCCGATCCCCGATATAGACCTTGAGTTACTACGCAAATCGGTACACGTACACTGGAGCCCGGTGTCATCGTCAGCTGAACTCATGGGACGCGAAACTTCTAGTCTAACATCGTCAGAGGTCTCCCCAAATTTACAGGCTATTAACGTGCAACGATAAACCCAATATGGTGATATATAGTCTATGGATCCAGGATATCTTGTTTCTACTTTCGAGGCCCTGATAGCTACCAACAGATGATTTTAGTTCCACAATCGAGAGCGATGAGAAGGCCTCACTTAATTGCAATTTTCGCGCCCACTTCCGTCTCAATCAAGTTGTCTTGTTGAACGTCGAGCCCTTAATACCTGAATACCCTGTGGTTCGTCTATTTGTGAGTACAGAGGTTTCAATTCGTCGAAAATTCGAACTTACCGTGCCCTCCTATCACGTTCCCACGATGTTCCTCAACATCAAAGCCATCATGAGGATGTCGTTCAACTCTGTTATTTTTGAACGGCTTGCATTTGCTGTCAAAACACACGACACGTAGAGTTGTGTCATCCCGCTAGCATCGTCTCCAGACTGAAGTAGGGGTAGCGGGGACAGCTAGGTGTAGCACCATATTCGTTACAAGGTAAGCACCAGACTGAACACCTTCAAATGGCTTTTTAAGAACTTGACAGTGACTCGAAATCCGTTCTATATCCATAAATCATTTAGGCCTCGGGCTTGATCAGAATGTATTTGACATGGGCTATGATACAATTGGTCAATTGGTCAAGACTCAACTCTGCTCACCTGCGCAGTAGCAACCGGCTACGTACGTAGACAGCCAGTGCCTGTTTCTTGCTCGACCGCAACCTGATTCCATCGGTCCATAACTTCCTCTCTGGTCCTTCTTCATCTATCATTTCTCCTCGTAGCTTTTCCCATCATCGTTGCTGCGCTGCTGACTCCGCCCGGCGCCTGAATGAGCGCTCATTTGTTTGTATCAGTGTACTAGATGCGCTAATCTTTCCTATTATAGTTACCTACTCCTGGGACATCGGACGCATTGGTGTGATCTTTGATAGGGTATAAAGTCGAGCAGTGTTCTAAGGCTCTGATCCATTGCTGATCGCCCCATATCGACCGCTACACAGCCCTCCGGCTTAGCAAAACTCTGAAGGCCGCCTTCGTTGCGCCTTGTCTGTGCAAAAACTCTGTGCAATCCTGGTTCTGGAGCAGAGGCGCGCTTAAAGGAACCACGTCTGTTGGCACTGCAATACCTATATTTATCCATCACCGTTGCCGGTATTAGGGTTTATAGGTGAGAGTCTACTATCGCTGCAACATCTAATCGTCTCTCACCTTGACTCAGTCCACCATGTCTTCACCATACGTCTACACGCCTCACCCATCGTATGGTTTAACTCAATACCTCGATCCATCATTCGGCCAGAATCAAGCGTCACCCTTCATCCCTAGTGCTTCCCTATATCCCTCTTCACCATACTCTAACGCAAACGATTTGCCCGCCACCGATCCTGGGACTCCCAATACACCCCGTCGAGTCCATTTTGGCGACGAGATGTTTCCTTATGACCCGTATTACATTCACGGGAGACCCCGTAGACCATCCTGGTCGGGTGCTCCACCACATACTAGTCCAGCTGTGACTCCAGCCGCATTCCCACCATCTTCACCGTTCACTCCATCTTCACCCTTCCTCGGGCCTCAGCATCCATCCTATTTCCAACGACGGCATTCCTTTGGGGCGCAGGGACAAGCTCCAATATGGGCAGCCAATAGCCCCACGTGGAGCCCGTACGCCATGAGCCCAGGAGGGATGCTTTCGCCTTGGTCAAACGTACAGCCTACTGTCTTCCAAATCCATCCTTGGTTAAACGGAGAATCACCACGGGCAGACTTTATTTTTGATCTATCAGCGCCTTCATTCAATCCTTTGCGTCTCGTCGGTCCTGGGCAGAGCCAGCCAGTGTCTTGGGAAGATCTCAAGCAGCCAGCGACCCATCCTCCGATCACACGCTTGCTCATCACATGCGAGGCCATTCCCCAATGGCCGATCAAGCTCGAGTTTAATCCCCACTATGGCTATGGGCACGGTGGCGAACATCTCCCTCCTCATGCAGCGCCGCCCATTACTTTATACGATATTCTCATGCAATTATACCAATCCTTGAACCAACGCATCTCGCATATTGATTGGGCAAAGTTGTCGATGTCTGAGGAGAAGGCTATTTCGAGAGCGTATGCACATCGCTGCCGTCGCTCTGGTACTATGGAGATGATTGAACGCTCGAATGGGGTCAAGCGCGTGGATTTCTTGTTGGATAAGGTGTGGTTCAAGGGGCTGGTCCGGACCGGAGAGGGATGGGACTCGATGAAACTCATTACTGGTTAAACGTGATGTGCCTTCTGATTGTATTGAGAATCTATTGGTGGTATGAGGACTTTTGAATTGCGATCACTTTTATATAGGAAATTAGGTTTTTGTACTGATCTATGTAATTTGCATATTTCGTGATTACCCAGGCCCAAAGGGTTTATCCTGTCGGGTCGATAGCTTTGCTAATGATGGTGTTGGTGTGGTACAATGTAAACTCGGAAGAAAAGACGACTCATTACCCGCTCCGTGTGGCTGTGCAGACAGCTTGGCATCGGTAACAGCATCAAACAACCGCTTTCATTCGAATCGGGTCGCAGTGTCCGCCTAGAGATAAAACCTAGCAGTCGGCCTTGTACAACGTCTATTGTTTCTGCAGCCTGATTTACTGGATTCTCTACTGTACCGCCTCCTGCCATCTCGAAAACCCGAAAACAGCTCTTTCGAAGTCGGCATAGTGATACTTGAGCAGCATCGAGCGTGCGCAGGGAATCGGAACGGTTTGATATGTGAACCCCTCGCTGTTCCGAAACGTAGGTTACAAAGTACTAGATGGTTCTGGGTACCGTATGTCCATCCAATAGTGTTGTTAATGAGGTGTTGACTATCCAATGCAGGCTGTAGTCCTTGGTTCACGGAATCTCATCACGGTCTATCGCTTCCTGCGTTGATCCTGTGATCTTCGGAAACCTCTGGAGCCAGGTATCACCAAGAGTGCCTCTTAAATCATTGAACCTCAGCTGTCACTTATCGTCATACGCACGGAGAAGCAGCTACGCTCTCGCATTATCCACTGGTTTTAATATGAGGATTCAGCTCACTGACTCATTGTCTGAAATCATTCTCAACTCCACTGTGTCCATTCCCATCAAAACCAACTACGCTAACTAGATCATCTACCAGCCATGTCACACTCTACATCTTCGCCCACGCGCATTCCCTTTACAAATTGAGGTTGACGGGAGAGCACCCAAGGGAGATAAGGCCGCCCTGACCAAGCAGTGAGTATGAGCCATCTTTTCACTTCCCGTCACACTCACAAAGCTATTGTTGCTGCAGCAGACGGGCTGTTGAGTGCAAGATGTGCCGCCAATACCAATGACAGAGATCCCGCTGCAGGTCACTGTAAATCATTCGTAGTCAACAAACTCTACTTTCAACGCAACATCAAGCATGACGTACGGCCGAGCAGGCCACTAATGTCCGGGAGGACGATACCTAAGAGGCCTTGAAGCACGTTTGCGAGACTAGGAGTAAGCTATATGTTCTATTGTAAGCTATTTTGTTATCGAAACGGGATCAATCAATGGTGCTAACCGTCTGGGTCGAAGCGCAGCACTGCAGGTCACCGGTATTGCACTGACTCGCAGGGAGCTGGCGAGGAACAGCAGTGGCAGCCGCAAGGAGAGGGAGCGCGAGGAGCGCCATAGCAAAGATGTGGTAAACGCGAGCAAACATTTTGATGTGTAAGTCTCTTTGAAGTAGTTGAACTAGATGTTCTACAGACCAAACGACGTTTTTTCCAGGCCTTTTTATACCTTTCATTTCATTCACCATTTCCATAAATGCACCGCCAGGCGTACAGCAGCCAGCGAACGAACTTACAAATTTCATTAGGTGCGTTACAAGGATATCCGTTCCGATCAGGTTTTCTGATCGAAAGTAACGTTAGGTATATTCTTCCACGGAGTTTGAGACGCGCCGCAGGCTCGCATGAATTAAGAGAGTAATTCGTCCTTGACACCGGTTACCTTGCTTGTGAACTCATGCATGGATAGCATGGCCCGGTGTGACTGGCAGCAATGGGGTGCGATGCCATCGATTCTAGCAAGGCGTTCTTTCTAGCAAGGCGTTCTTTCTAGCAAGGCGTTCCATTCTTTGAATCACCCCTTTACCCCGAGAGAGGCCTCATTCGTCGAACCAGCCAATTAGATACAATTCTGTGATCATTTCACAGTACTTCTTCGGCCGCTTGGATTCTTGTAGCCGTGTTGTAACATACGCCAAAGAAGGATGAAGGTTAGTCACATTGTTCCTCACAAATTCGTCTCCGAAACCTAAATTGCGTATCCATGTATATCCACTATATGCCAGAACCCTCGCTAACGTCTAGAGTGTGATTTCTTAGCCTTCCGGCCAGGAAACAGCCTGGCCATCGATATCCAACATGTTCTTGTCACCCGCGCCGATATACCTGGTGGGCCAAGTACTACGCGCGAGTTAACCATTCCCGAGCGCGTAATTACAATATCCTTAGATGGGGATATAGCCGCTGTTCATGCTCTATCAATAGGTCTTCAACACGGTGAGAGACACTCCGTTCCCATCGTCTACGATTTCATTCAATCACTCGCTTTGCCCGCAAAAGACTCAATGGAAGTACGGCGGGCTGGACCATTCGGGCCATCATAAAGATTTTATGGACTGCACAACCGAGACCCTAAAACTGGGTAGATTATTCTCTGTGAGACTCTACTGTTGAGGTCTTTGGTTATCTGTCAACGGTAGCCTTTCGTGACAATCCCTCGATTCGGCCAATTGCCGTCTGCAATTTCATCAAGCGAACGCAGGACGCGACGCCCAGCGTGTTTGCATACATATGTATCGTTGAAATGTCGGTAAGCTTGCAAGAACTCGGATCAATAACATTGACATGACCAATGTTCCAGAAGTTCCAAGTTTGCGACTGAGTTGCAGAACTGGTTCGGTAAAGCATATGGTTCACACTCATGGTAAGGGTCTCAACAATGTTAGCGAATGGTAGGAGAGGTGGCTAAATGGCGAATGAGAAACGTCTACACCAATCAGAGGCGAACTACGTTAATCAAGAACTACAATGGCATCTGATCCATCTTACCCCCGCTCTCCAGACAGTCCGTGCAAGCGTCTTCAATGAGACAAGGAAATGCCTTGGCACGTGGTAGGTCAAGCTCACGCCGATGTCATTCACTATCAAACTCCGGCTGGAAATATGATCATCCAATGCCGTAAGGTAGTCGATAATTTTGGTTGTCTTCAATTCCTTGTACTTCTCCAGCCGGGCAATTTATTAACAATCATCGTCGGCCCTAATACCGAACATATAACCTAGCTCACAGCGCATCCATGCGTTAGGGTATGGACGATATCAGCATCACTCATATATTATGTTCATATTGGTATCCGACCTGTTGGCTACATCCAATAACGCAGCAAAGACAAGGATGGTATACAAATTCTCAGCGTCAGAACTTGAGAAGAATGTTGTGGATACGTGGCGGAAGGGTAACTCTTGTTCTTCATGTTATGCGAGGATATTCTCAAGCTTGCCACCAACTTGCAGACACATGGTCACCCCCCCAAAAATC
Organism: Pleurotus tuber-regium; assembly: GCA_014058305.1. Classification (NCBI taxonomy): domain Eukaryota; kingdom Fungi; phylum Basidiomycota; class Agaricomycetes; order Agaricales; family Pleurotaceae; genus Pleurotus; species Pleurotus tuber-regium. Next base: position 280,763 of record JACFYU010000014.1, on the reverse strand, counting down.
GGATTCGCCAATCATAGAGTGTCTTCAGACGAAGTGGCGTTTAGCATAATTAACACTCACGGCTTCGTGCGCGTCAGTCACCCTTCAGGAACAGAGACTGATCGTGTCCAGACAGAATCAAGGTACAAAATACATATACGCACCTCCCTAACTCCTTACTTCACTTACCTGAAACCGCACGGTGGACGCTCACGTCTCTTCTGTCGCAGTTCTCGTCTTGCCATAATGCCCGCCCGCCAGCTGTCTTCTATAGTGATTGATTGTAGTCTTCACAAAATTGGATGAATTTCGTTGAAACTTGACGTCTCGCAAGCCACCTTCAGCATTGGAGGTAGGTAAATCCAAGTAATTGCTAGCGATTTGTGTGGCTGTGCAGGGAGCTTGGCAACGAACACTCAGATCAATAAGGGTCGCTGTTCGAATCCTCAAGGCCTCACCTAGGCTCAGTCCACAACACTCTCGAAACCTGATCTCTCTCAAATCACTCTATACATGCATCGCATACGAGACGCTTCATGGTTATACCATCATTAGCGCCTTTCCTAATCCGGGTTTCAATGATCATCTTTATTTCCTGATGCCTACCGTGACAATGCTCGATATTGAACAAAATCACTCTTCGTTGATACAACGAAAGAAATTGATATGGATTATCAAGGAGAGGAGTACTACTTTCTGCCTGTAATTGGGGCCGAGTACACGCCCGCCGGTATTCCGGAGCCCAGGCGTGATTTCCTTTTACACACTGGACAGTGTCAAGCATGATCAGGCCTGTGACGCCCTGTTCTTATTGTTATCAATGTAACGAGTCTGAATGAAGTATTCTTGATAGAAGCGCGCCTTTTGTCAACATGGTGTAGCCAGTGAGTAGCTTCGAAGCGATCCCGCCAACGCTGACACAAAGGCTTCCCCCAATATTCGTATGCGTCCCAAATATTCAGGCATTCGAAAACTAACTCTTTTGAACTCTGTGACTCATTCAAACTCGATATCTTCATCCCCCGAGTCACTACACGCATACGACATTCACTCTCACTAAATACACTGTTCACTCTACACGCTCAATGACATGCGTTCCCCTTTACAAGTTGAGGTTGACAGGAGTGCTGCCAAGAGAAATGAGACCTCCCTAAAGGCTTGGTCAGTAAGTGTCCGTGTCTCAATCACTTCATTCGGTACTCACAAATGTGTTGTTTGAGCAGCAGACTGGTCGTTGGATACAAGACGTGCCGTCAATGTCAATGACGGAGATTCCACTGCAGATCACTATGAATTACCGGAATTACCGGTACAATCAACACTTGATATCAGTGGCCTATCGTCGCCAGTAATTTACGGCCGAGCAAGCCACTAATGTCCGGGAGGACAATGCCCAAAAGGCCCTGAAGTATATTTGCGAGGCTTGGGGTCTATAAGAGGTCATTAGTCAAATATTCGGCTAAGTGCAACAGTGAAATACTTACAGTCTGAGTTGAGGAACAGCACTACAGGTCACCAGTGTTGCACTGACTCGCTGGAAGCTGGCGAGGTACAGCGGTGGGGGGCAGCAAGGAGTGGGAGCGCCAGAAGCGCCATAGTGAAGATGTAGATCCGAGCAGACATTCTCTCGCGATGTAAGTCTCCTGAAGTAGTTCGACTGACAAATCAATACTTATGTACTTCGATTTTTCTTATACCTTGCAGCCATACTACAATCTCCAAAAATGTGTCATCAGAAATAAGCGAGCACCCAACAAACATATGCATTTCTTAGGTGTGTTCTATGGATCCTTTTCTGATCCATTTTGCTATTCCGATTGACAGTAACGTCCAGCATCTTGTTCCACGGAGCTTGAGGCCTACCACACGCTATGAGAGTAAATCATACTTGACATCGGCTACCCCCTCCATTATTTTGAGCCCAGGCATGTCAACGACCCAATCGCACCTGGAAGATAATGTCGATTATGCATAATCGACATTATCTTCAGCTTTTATCACCAGATACTGCAGCGCGCTCAGCACACGAAACTTCGTCTATGAGTACAATATGGCGCCACGATGCACCCTCTCAATCTTATTAGCAATCATGGATATCTTGCCCATTTCGTGGTATCCCCCAGTACTTTGGTAACAAAAACACCAAAGTGTACCCTCTTTTGATTATGGCCAAGTGATAGGGCCCGTCTGATGAAACCAGTATTCTATCTTCCTTCCCAACCCTAATTGCACGACTTCACCGAATACAACGTGGCCCTCATTTGGCACCGTGAGCCTCTTGCGAGCTGATCTGATTGCTCAGCTGGCGAGTCGAACATTTCCCCGACCCCTCACATTCTTAGCAATCTTCTGGAATTGCTTTCTGACGGATATGTCTTTCTCAGGTGCTTTAAATTGAGGTTACCCTTCGGTGTTTTGTTGCACGGAGCTCAGAGGCCCATCGCAAGTTCATCCGAAGAATGGGAGTCAACCTCATCTGACATCAGTTACATCTTGATTGGGATCGACCACAAGTTGCCATGAGAGTGTATGGTGCCGTCTGTGAGATAAATCTTCATCACTTTGACATCCCAAGTCAGCCTTCCCTCTCCAGGCTCACCGCTTCTCTTCACATTAGTACCTGATGAAAGACGGCTCTACATACGAGAATTGACCATGCATCGTGGAAAATGATCACCAAGTGGCCTTTGTGACAGGCTCATGGTAGATCTCCCATCGTTCGTTCTTCCCCGTATACTCATCTCTCCACCTAGTTAATTATGCTGTCTGACTTTTTGGAAGAAGTCCGGCGCATCGACGGAAATTCATGCATCCCGAATGATAAGGTTTCTACGCGAACACAACGAACGTCTCTGTGGGTCAGCTACTATACACAATTGCCTAGCGTTCAGTTGTCGAACGTTATGCTTGCTCTATATCGTTCATCTAGGTTTGAACTCAAGTTTGCCAGCCCGTAAATGACTTGAACTGGAAATGCACCGGACCGTGTATAAGGCCTGTCATGAAAAGTCTTGTTGTATATTAATACATCGGTAAGCGTGCAGTGGACAGCCCTGACCTGTGATTCGGATCAATCAGACTCCTAAACGCGCATACGAACACCAGGATCGATATTGCAAGTCACTCGGCGTATTAAGGGTAGTTCATGATGTGGGTGAGGAAGAAACACAATCGGATGTTTACGGCAATCATACAGTGTACGTGAATCAAGAAGTATTGAAGAGCATCTAATCCTTCTTACCTCCGCCTGTCAGACGGTTCGTAAACGCCCGTCACACCTTCAAACAGGAAAGTTGGGGATATGTCATGGTAGCCGACTCTTCATTCACCGTCTCGTGACGGGATCTCTCGTGGCCAATGAGATGACATGCATACCGCCATGATGGCCCGATGCCGTAAGGTTTGGTTGCATTTCGACCACTTTGCCTTGTATTCACTCGATGGTTTTCCCACTCACTACAGATACTTTTTACGGCTAAGGGATCGTATCCTCTCGATGCCACCAAGCGAGTCATCCGCATTTGACTGTACAGTCCAAATTACAAAAGAAGATGCTAATGTATGTATGACGATCCACGGTCCTCCAGGACCAACATACATTATCACGGCAATGGATCGAATGTTTTTGACTCCGAGGTTGGATGAACAAGATTGTCATGCACGGCAAAAGAATCACCCACCGCCACAGAGTCTCCGAGTCGATTCGCTCTGTATGATACCTAGTGACACATGATCTGGATACTTCAATTCACCCATTCATGTTTTGCCTGCGGACTAGGCGACAACTTGTGTGACGTCGTGGAACGAGGCGTCTGATTGGGTGCTTAGCGATGCTTCGCCTACCCACCAGGGACGCAGCTTGGATTGCGTACGGATCACGTACGGAAAAGAATCAAGGTACGCCATACACATATACATTTCCCTTACTCGTCGCTTCGGCCATCCGATAATTAGACAATTTCTTAAACAAATAGGACGCCAATAGTTGAATACATGGTAAAACAGAATAAAATAACGAAGGCAGATTGGGTATAAAATGGCTTAAGCTGAATTCACAATTCCTCAGTCGAACTCAGTTCAACTACTAGCACTACAGCTCGTGAAAAATGGTCGCTCGCGTCTCTTCCTTCGCAGTCCTCGCGCTGCCAGTCCTTGCTGCCGCCACTGCCATCCCTCGGGATGAACCCCTTCCTGCTAGCCAGTGCAACACTGGTGACCTTCAGTGCTGCACCTCTACGCAGACGGTGAGTTGCTTTCGACACCTGTTCTCAAATCATCAGCTAACAATGCATGCGCACAGTCCACCCCATCGCTCACAAGCCTTCTCGGAGGGCTTCTTGGCCTTGTTCTTCCCAACTTGGATGGCCTGATTGGCTGTAAGTTCTTCCCACTGGCTCGTAGTAGTAGTGCATTGATTGACGATCGAGGTAGTCACCTGCAGCGGCATCTCTGTTCTTGGCATTGGGGGTAATTCCTGCACCCAGCAGCCCGTTTGCTGCTCCAACAACCAGTTTGTAAGTTACATTTGAACTTCTCATCCGAGCTAGCATGGAGAACTAAGTCGTATCTCAGAATGGTCTGATCTCTTTGGGATGTATTCCTGTCAACATCAACTTGTGATTTGAGAGCAATTGCCTCGTAGGTAGTAGGGAACGGCTACAGGAGAATCTTTACTATTGTGCCTAGCCTACCCCGCGAATAAGACGTTGGTCCTAGAGAAAAGGTGCACAAGTAATTCTATTGACGGATGAGGTAAATGAATCCGCCGAAGAGGAAGGCATTATAGAGGCCATATCTAGCCCCGAGCGGACTTCCTATCTGAACTTTACCGAAGAGGCCCAATCTTTCCATCACGTCCTTCGAATTGGTCTGTCATGTTTGAGTATCTTCGTATACAGCTCGTCAAGTAGCAGCCATTGGCTTTATGCCCTGTTCGGATCGAGCTCAAGATGCGAGCTCGGAGCCAAAAGGATATCGTAACAACCTTCGGCAGTTCAATTTCATATTACCTTGCTTGAATTTGGATTGATCCACGGATTTTGTAGCCTGTGTGATTCATAGCAACGCGAAAGAGTTGTCCGAGTCTTGACGCAAGGTGTAACGCCCGCTGTTCTTGATCTTTTCGTATATATTCTGCCATTCATGCGTACACGTCCCAGCACTAATATTATTGTCGTTGAATCTTTTCGGGTGATCGTGGTGGTGCACCGGCGATCGTGTTGGTAATTACAGGACTGTTGGACATCACGTGCGTCCTGGACCCCATCATCGACTTTTCAAACTTTGCACAATACACATCCCAAACTGCACATCATTTGCAATGCAAAAAATTCAAGACGATGATTGGGACCATCCGCCATACAATGAATTGGACACGCTGATCTACTTTGATATCTGTGTGGGATAACTGAACGCCTCGTTTATTGGCAACGCTGCTGGCAATGCCGCACGAAGAACTCGACCGCCATTATCGATGCCACTAATCACAGCTCTACGACTTCATATGCACCCGTCGGAAATCCCGAGTTTACGTTGTCGGATACAGACTTCTCCGTTTTCTCTCAGCCACAATCTTCCTGACAGGCTTGATTGATGAAAAAGGCCGCCTAAAATCCTATAGTATATGTCCTTCACTTATGGCCAATCCGGACAAGCTTAAATATATAAAATTGAAACGATCATATGGGTGCATATGCCAGTAGAGTTCTCTACGAGGTGTGTTCGTCAATAGCGATATCCGCTTTTCGTAGTTGCAGAGTCTGACTCTCCTATGTTCACACTTCAAGCTTTCAAGTCCCTGTATAAGAGCAAGTCTATTCCGTTTTCCGGCACCGACTAATTATGCCGGGCCCCGAAAGAATTTGATCGCGCCAAATAAATTATTAAGCGATTAGTGAGTATTTCCCTGAAAAATAGAACAGGATAGAACCCGTCATATAACCGTAAGCGGTTCAGACATGTCAAAGATTGAACATCATATCAGGCCCCTTACCGTCGGGACGATTCCTGGCACTCGTCATGTTTCCCGTCTATTTTGTCCGAGTTCCAGATCTACCACGGCTCATTTAGAATAAAAGGTGCAACATTGAATGCATCATTCAGTGAACTAGCCCTCAAGACTCTCATGGGTGCCAAGCTCTGTCTGCGTGTAGCTGCTATCAGCGCTGTAGTATCGTCCGCCTTCGCCCATCCCTCCCTCGAATCACGCTTTCTGGTGGATCCCATATGCAAACAGGTTGCTGGCAATATTTCGACGGCGAGTGCTGTATATTATCCAGGTGAGATCGTTCAACCGCGAAGACTATGAATATTCTCTAACTTTGAATTACACCAAGGGCAAATCGAGTACACTAAAGGTATTTCGCATTGGGCGTCCTCGAGCACACAAACGGCAAAATGCGTAGTAGAGCCTGGTACCGCTGCTGATGTTGGAGTAGTCGTGCGTCCCCATTTTTCTCATCTACCTATCAGCACGACTGATCCCGTATTTCCTAGCTTAAAATTGTCGGTGAAACCAGAACACCATTTGCAGTGCGTAACCGATTGACTCTTACCAAAATGTGAGCTCTCTCTAACTCTTCTGGACATAAATAGGTAAAGGGCGGCGGGCATGCTTCAAATCCTGGCTTCTCTTCGACCACCGGTGTCCATATCGCTATGAGCAAGTTTGACGAAGTAACATACGATGAAGCATCTCAAACTGCTGTCATTGGCGCCGGTTTGGTTTGGGATGATGTCTATGAAGCGCTCGAGCCTCACAACGTCAACGTCGTTGGAGGGCGGGTTACTGGTGTGGGCGTTGCTGGCTTTACGCTGGGAGGAGGTGCGTGTATCGGAACAACTTGAGTCTAAGCACTCATAGAAGATTGTTTTTGGACGCAGGTTATTCATGGAAGACCAATCAGCTGGGACTGACTGTCGATACCGTGACTGCCTATGAACTCGTTAAGCCTAACGGCGATGTTGTTACCGTCACTGAGGCCTCCGATTCAGATCTTTTTTTTGGCCTGAAGGTATGTCCTGGTCCCTAGACCGTTTTGATCTCGACTTACTGAATCCTTGACTTTCTAGGGCGGCTTCAACAATTTCGTAAGTCATTTGATGCCACATTAACCAGCGATAACGACTCTGACCTGAATGAAGGGCATCGTGACCAAATTCACGTTGAAAACGTTCCCTCAAACACAAGTTTGGGTGAGTCCAGTGATTGTCATGCTCTTAACGTGGACTGAACTCCATATAAGGGTGGCCTAATTACGTTTACCTTCCCTCATCTCGATGCTGTCTCGGCCGCTACTGCTAAATTCTCTGCTGAAGTCACCGATCCCAAGGCGGGCATAATCACGACCTACAACTTCCTCCTTGGACAGGTAATTAAATCTTTTCGGTTCGAAGCCTTAAATCTCATTTATCCGGTCTTCCTATCTAGCCTGGCGTGTCATTACTCTTATTTTACGATGCTCCTACAAAGCCCGACGGCATTTTTGACGACTTCTTGGCAATTCCACATTTCACAAAAGACGTCGATACCAGGTCGTTTATTTCCCTCGTGCAAGCCTCTCCTTCAGATGCGACCGCTGGATCTAGGTTTGTCTTTATACAATGCCATTGGACCTGTCATCTGACCTTATCAATCAGGGGAGTCTTCCATACCGTTCCTTTGCTCGGCTACTCCGAGAACCTTCTTAAAGCTATAGTCAACGAGTCTGTGGTATGTATGAGTCCCATTTCATTTGTCCGGCCCTAAACTTGGTTCACAGTTTTGGGGTACTCGCCTTGGCTTGAAATCCGCGTCTTTCATTTCATATGATGTTGAACCATTCCTTCCATCCGTGCTAACTCATAGCACTGCGGCATCCGCATATCCTCCTTCCCGCGATCAGAGTTTCCTGCCTCTAAATCTATACTATGCATGGGGCCTGCGGGTTTTCGATTCAGATTTTCACGATGCTATCAAAGCTAGTGCTGCGAGAATCCGTGACCTAGCCGTCGCCGAAGGCCAATCCAGTATAACGAGCGCACCTCTTTACGGAAACTATGCTATATTCGATACACCACTGTCGGATATCTATGGATCGAACCTTCCTACCTTACAAGCGTTGAAGGCAGCTGTTGACCCGAATAATGTCATGGGCCTTGCCGGAGGTTGGAAGCTGTAGTGTAGGCGATGGCTGACAGACACCTTACATGATCGTTGCAATTCCCTGCATAACTTATTATACCCTGCACATCCACTATCATTCCAAACTGCAAAGCATCGTCCCCTGGCTGATAACTTTGCTATGAAAGTTGAGACTCACGTTCCATCCGAACATCAAAGGTACACGTCCCATGCTGGAAGCGCAGCATACAGATAACCCTACTAGTAGTAGAACTCCATTGCCTTGCAACCTTGGCGAAACCATTTGAAATCGACCTAGTGTACATTAACGAGCGCAAGATTCGTGCACGGTGGTCCAACTAATAGTCATCATATCAGATCCTCTTGCAATGCCATAATTGTGTTATTGTTCACCAAATTGAACCGACTATCCGTTGCAGTGTGACGGAATCAGGCCTCGAGTCCGGTCGTATTGCTTCTCGGGAGTGACACATCTATTCCTCATGAACAGCGTGCATGGTAGACAATATCTGCGTTAATCGGAAAGAGCTTCAAGTACGATAGTTTAAAAAGATCACAGTCGGACTCAGCGGGGCCTGTTCTCAAACTAGATTTCGCACGGTCACATAATCAGGGGCCCCTTAATTGAATATTCTACTTACCTCTTCGGCGTGCATTAGCATAGTTCTGTCGCCCTAATGGGTAGACCTAATAAGGGTTTTATATGGATATATCCCCTTATAAACCACACGTCTGCTTCCTCAGACGCTCGTCACCATCTTATATATGTATCGATGATCGCTGGCGTGGGTCTCCTGGATGATAAGGGGCTGTGAGCGTGAAGAATGGTCAAGGAGCTCTGCATAGAGGTCCGTAGCTTCGTAATCAGTTGTATTGTCTGTTACAAGGGCTGTACCTGAAAGCCAGGTTATATATTGAATGCAGCCTCCAAATATGTCTTTCGTATTGAAAGCAATCAACGGAGACACCGCATGGAGAGCCCGATAGCTTTTCAAAGACTTTAAAGCGGAAGCACGTAGTTGGAAGGGAGTGTTTAATTCTATAAGGTTGCATGAGTGCGGGAATCTACCTCTGTAAGATCGCGCAGGCACCATTATGATTTCCTCTTGAGGCGGTTAGACATAGCAATGATAGTTGGTGCGCATCGTAGGAGCATCGTAAAATTTTACACTATGTTGGTGACAGCACGTGCAGACTACATTACGTTGCAGTTCTTGGCCACACCTCCGTTCATCTGCTTAACATTGGTAACCTTCAACGTCTTCAAAGCATTTCCACCAATAAATATCCCTTGCCACAGCATATCCTTTCCGGTCTGATCCATAGCACCCACCAACTTTCCTGCGGACGTCCTCGAGTAAGGTCCCTCGACGATATCGTAACCATGCCATTGCCCGTTATAAGAACCTTTAACCAGCTAGAAATCAAATGGTATCAGAGTCTTATGATTGCATATCCGAAGGAAACTAACCTGTTCCCACTCCGAATCTGGTTTCGTGAATGACTTCGTCCTGAGTTTTGAGTCGGGGGTATATGAGAAAGTAACAATGTAGAAGGGAGCATTCTTCTGTTTGGGTGTGTTGCTATAGCATTTTCCGAACCACTCCGCCTCAGCAGCATTCTGGTGTTCCATAAGTGAGTAGCAGTGCCAACGGAAGGAGATGAAAGGGACATACGTCGAAGACATAAAGACCGCCCTTGCCTTGGGGAGAAAAATCCCCACCGCTATCGCTATGGCTTTTCGGAGAACCACCGACGGGATAGTTAGCCTTGACGTTGCTGACTTCTGCTCCCGTAATCGCTCGGTAGAATGTTGTCTTGCCCCTTAGATGCGCAGGAACGGAATCTTTAGCACGTATCTGCAGCGAAGGTGCTGCAAATACTGAAGTGAAGCACGTAAATGCCACCGCCGACAAGATGAAGACGATTTGAGTGAATTTCATGGTGAAAGGTGGAATGGGTCGATGGTTGTGCGTGAGATTGGGGGTACTGCCAGAGTACTGGATATGGTCGTACTGCCTGAGCACTAAAGTGGATTGTACTACCTGAGTACTGAAGTCGTTGAGCTACCAGAGCCTGAGGAGTCAACTGGAAAGAATCGTGCATTTATAGGCCAGTACGTGTGATCCAAGAATAGTCCATCATCACAAAACATAGACGGTCGCTACCCATCATTCAGAATTTGGCCCACCATGCGATGAGGCTGCGATCAAAATGTGTCAAAATGCTTGAAGCGACCGATGTGCGGCAATCAGCAATTAATCGAGGTCACCAAGTCCACTATCAGGTATAGCTCGAGGAGTGAGTTTGTACTCACTATAGAAGACTCTTTTTTATCGACGTCCTAGATGATAGATCGTCCAAACGAGATGCGCTACATCGTCCACTATCGACGTGCTCAGTCTCAGCTTCAAGAAGTAGAGAACACCGAGCAAATCTCGACGAAGTCTACTTCTATTCTAGATGCTGACATACCCCTTGAATACCGGTTAACAAAGGTGGCCGCATGAGCTATATGACGAGAGACCACTTAGGTTTGATCGAATCAAAATGATGGCGAGGGTATCAAAGGAAACGACACGCCAGCGCATTGTGGTCTCTGGAGGGTTTTAGTGATACAAAAACAATATAGTTTCTGGCCCGCGACCGGCAACGCTTGTCTTGAAAGCAGGCGTCGTTTGAGTACATATACGAAATTTCAAGTTTGAAGCGAGATGTAAGATAATAACATACCTTGACTTGACCTAGATCTGATTCCAATAAAAATATTTGAAATTTCGCACGGTCGATGCAGGACCTTAATTGATTCCTAATTAGGGGATCGTCGCCCTCTGCTGCGCTTTTCACTATCGCAGCCATATGCACAACTCGTATAGGCGGTCGTTAACACCTCTTCGTCGCCCAATGGAGCTTAGCAAGTGGTTCGCACCGTTACATAGCATACAGCCTTTCACCGCACTATGGTCACGACCGCTGGATGGCAATCAAGCGACGATATGGCGGCAGGCATCAGGGAATACTTTGCCGAAAGCCCTTCCGGTGATTCGCAAGGCTTCGCATGAAAGGTAACACTGTAATTGTAAAAGTGGCTATTTTCTGATCGGAAGAGATAGAGACGGCCAGGTCCTATTGAGAAAGATTGAAAATGAGCCGATTAGGTTTCATCCAAGTTCATGAAAGGGGGTCGATTTGTCTGATGCGATATAGTATACTTGCAGATGTGGGCCACTGCCTGTGGCATGGCATGTACGGGTCCACAATAGAAATGACTCCTGTAGTGTATTATGTAAGCTGGCTTATTTGGGCACTAAAAGCTTGCTAGAAGTCACAGATCTGTGCATCTTTCACCTCCACGCTCACTTGTATCTAGTTTTAATCATTATAAAAGGGTTAGTAGTGTCTAACCTATTCATGTGAGTATGAGCTGTACACAGCTACTTTGAGCATAGCAGGAGCTAAATGTAAGTAGAGGCCATGTGAGTCTTCAAACATTTGTGAAAGGGGTATAATATATTGAAATGGATATAACAATTAATTACCTTGCTTGTAAACCTGCCTAATTTGGTAATGAGTGCGCGTAAAAGAAAGGATAAAGGGGGGTAGCTGGTGGGGCGGGCGTCTTTACTTAATTGGGACAGCTTGTTTCGGACCGAGTCAATAGAGTGCTGAGAAGAATTACATAATTTACTTGAGTTCCCGGAAATGAGGCTGCTAATCACCGAAGAAGCCACCGGTAGAAGCCACCGGCAACCGGTTATTCGAATACCCTCCGACTACGAATAAGCGCCCACAGCAGCCCAATACAGCAAAGGAACGGGTCCTTCATTACATTACGGACCCGTAATTAGGTCTGGGTATCCCAGAGATGAGGCGTCGCCTGCAATGTTTCGCGATGGCTAAAATGTCCTCGTTCCGACAGGTAGGAGAGTTACATTGTAGCATCAATTATGGAGTAGCGGCAGGATACATTGTACTGTCACAAATAGCCCGCGCGGGACATAGCGGACCTGTCCAAAATGGGTAGAATACAGTGTGTATGTCGACTACACGCCGCGGAATAATACAAAGATGGAAATAATGAAAAAGAGAAAGCGCATATCAAGGACCGACAAAGACCGAGCGGGTGAGATCATGATACGAGTTGTATAAACTGTTAAACAAGAGCGTCAGGGCATGGAACGGAAGGAAATGATTGGATCAGAAATAAAACGAACGGGATTTATTCGGTTGCATGAGGTTCAGGTTGGGATTCGTCGAGGGGGGGTGAAGGGGTATGGCCGGGTTGCGCTAAGGCGTTATCAATGTCCGATAGCAGGTTTTGTAATTCATTAGCATGTTCTTCATGGGCTTTTAACTCCGAGATGGAGGCCATGTATAGCCGATGTGCAGCGTCCTTGTAAGAAATGCCCCATTTTTCTCGGGCAGCGAGGACTTGAGCGTGGAGCCGTCTTGCTTCAATAGTTGAATGAACCTATCATAATAAGTATCTAGTCACTGATTATCAACTAGAAATATGGCACTTACAGGGTCGGCCGGCACTTTCAAAATGCCGCCGGCAAGCCGAATAAAGGGCGAATTGGTGGGCTCGGGCATCTGTAAATGAATAGATATGCTGTTCAGAGAAAAACCAAGGGCTTAGAAAGTAACACGTACTGCTGAATCGCGAGGATCAGTGGGCATCTCAGATGAGAGATGCCGAGCAAGTGCCTCAAATCCTACTTGATCAAGGAGGTACTTGGGAACAAGATATCGGTTGCCATCAGCGCCATGGAGAAGGTATAGTGAATCGTCGGTGGGAGTATGATCTGATGTGCTAGTCGATGCCATTGAAGACAATGTCGGTGATCACGACTTGTTCAGAGGCACGGACTAGATAAGGAGATCACGTGGGCGTGAGATTGAAATCAACAAAGTGAACAAGTCATAGCAGCCGAACCGCGCTTTGACTTCTGTATCATTTGCAACTCTTACCATCTCGTCGTCCCAATGCCGCTCACGCCCGCGTCCCAATGCACACCCGAACTGGCTGAGGTCCTTCTCAATCGAATGAACAGGCAACTTCGGAAGAAAGTAGAATCCGGGGAAGGATTGGTATGGTGGGAGGGACATCATGAGGAGATTGTGAGTACAACACTGAAAATACGCGTCATAATATGAAACTAACCACATGGTAGGATGAGTGGATCTCTGAGCTCCCGCGTACTCCCAAGTTCATCGCCGTCCTTCGCGTGCCCCGTTTGCTCACGGATGCGGTGGACGCGCTGAGTGCAACAGGGTCAACACAGGTCTCAAAGCTCATAGACAAAGGTAAGGCGTTTCTGAGAGAATATGAGCACATCGGAAAGAGTGCGTTTGCCGTTGATGAATCATCGGCACAACCGTCAGACAAGCAAAAGAAGGGGACTGCGGGGAAGCAGGTGGTTGTGGTAGAGATAAAGCGCGAAGTGAAGAAGGAGGAAGAAGAGGGGGGGGATGGTATGGATATTGACGTAGTGGAGACCCATGCTGCCGACATTGTTCAAGACAATGGCGACTTCGGTATGGAATCAGATGCCGACGAGGTGCCGAGGATACCTAATGAGGCGAAGGTGAGTAATCCATGATTTTTTTCGTTGTGAACGTACCAAGTGCGCGTAGGGAAAACAAAGGGCAGTCGACCTGCCTCCGAGTCCACCTTCCAAGCTGGTTGATCCCGAGCCAAAGTCACGACCGAAGCCACGACCGAAGGTACAGCCGAAGGGGGAGCAGAAGGGGGAAAAGAAGGTACAGCCGAAGGCAGAACAGAAGGTACATGGAAAGGTGGCACCGAAGGCCGCACCAAAGGCGAACACACAGCCAAAGAAGGAGATACCTGCAACACCAGTTGCTGGACCCAGCCGGCCACGACTATTGCCACTACTGTCTCCGTTTAGAGATATAGTGGATCGCGCAACACAGGAACCTGGGGTCACAGCACCACCACAGTCGCCGACGGAGGCCAGTTCGAGTGACGCCCCATTAGCAAAGCAGAAGCCTGCTACACGACGAAATCCGAGACGTGCGTCGCGACCAACGAAAAGCCGACTTGTACCCAAGTTTCCCAAAATTGACTCTGATGGGGAGTCTGAAGTCCTCCCGAAGGCTAGTCCATCTTGGCAGACTTCGAAGCCACAGCCACAAAAACACCATGTACCGGCATCATCGCAGGTGAATGAGCCACCCTGCATGCGATGCATGAGGAGGCAGCGTCAATGCTGGCATGCCAAGCGTCTCCCCGACGGCACATGTCAACCATGCCGAGAGCGAAAGCAAAAGTGCATTAAGCTCCCCTCAAATCTGAAGAAGAGTTCCATGCTGGTGAACTCAGATACTGAGATGATCTTTGACTTGCAACAGTCGCTCGGCGTCGTCGGTACCGCCGGAGCTCAAGAAACGGCCTTCTCACTCCTCCGACAAGTCGTTGAGGAACAGAAACGGATTAATAAAGTGTTTGAATCGATGGAGAGCAAGATGAACGACATCTTGCTGGCAGTGAAGAAGCCTGAGGGTGTATTGGTTGACAAGCGAACCAACCATGTCACCCGTCCATCCAGCTGTCCACCTCGAATTCCCCCTGCCATTCCCTTCCAAGCGACAAATCCACCGACTGGACCGAGTTTGGCAACTGAGGCAGTTGTGGCAGTGCCGATGGTGACGAGTTTGGCTACCGAGGTGGTTGTAGCAGTACCGATTGCACCAACTTTGGCTGACGAAGTACCTGTCAGCGAGCCCATCCCTACACGGTTGAGCAGCAATGAGCATGACGGTGAGCAGCAATCAACACCAGTGGCGGATGGTGTTTCCGCATCGACTTCGGCACCCGAAGCAGAGAAGCCAACGACCCCACCTCCATTCATTGGTATCCAACAACCCCCTACAACACCGAAAGAGACGCAGAAAGCGCACCCTAGCCCTACAGCAATTGTAACAGAGGAACCAATGCCAGCGAGTACACCGTCAGGCTCACCGGAACGCTCAGAGCATGACAGTGTGGATGAGCCAATGGACCTCGGCACCCCCGATGTCACTCATCCACCTGTAGTCACACTCCTTGCACCTACGCCCCTGCCATCCTCGCCTCTATCGGTATTACCAACGTCTTCATCACCCACAAGTCCCCTCCAGCAGCAATCCATATCCACAACATTCGCTCAAACTGGCCACATATTCATCCCAGCACCTGGCCCTATTACACGATCACGCAGCCGATCACCAGGTGACGCCCCCGAGCCTTCAAAGCGCAAGGCAACACATGACGGTAGAACTGAAAAGGCGAAGCGTAAAAAGTAGCATATATACTTGGTATATACATGATGTGTAATTACTTTAGACTGCATCTAATGCACGCTTGGATTTTGTCCGCCTCCGTTTAGTACCGTCGGCAACAATGAATTTCTCAGCATCTTTTGCAAGTGCTTCTTGCTCTTTCGTCTTTGAACGTTTACTTGATACTTTTGAGATGCCCTGGAGAGGTTTCTCTAAGGAAGAAGGTGCAGCGTCATATGACACTTGTGATACCTCGGCAGCCGTCGGCATTACACTCGGTGATTGTATCACTTCCTTATTGCTTGAGCATTTGGCTATGGGCAAGCTTATTACGGTGCCTATGATAGTAGGTAGTATTTACTTACATTGCCCACTGAGTGCCAAATGGTTGCTGTCAGGAATTCCTTCCACACCCATGTTGGCACTGTGATCAAGGGCCGAAGGCATTTTGGATGGCCTACTTGGTGTTGAGTTAATATTCAGCTGTGTTGAATTGTCTTTTAAAAGGATTGGATCGATTAGACCGTCCCATGGATCACGCTCGGTAGTACCGAGCGGTATAAGCACCTCTTCAGGTACCTAAAGTATAGGACACAACATGGTCAGGAAAATCCATAGTAAAAAGGGAATGACAAGCCTTAATTTGGGTAGTGTTGTATGTTTTCTCTTTAACCGTTGGCTCTGTCTCAATAACCATCGGTTCCTTGAATCGAACATGATATATTGGTAATTCATCTGTCTTTTGGCCGCTTGTGATTTGAGACCCTCTCTTTGTTGGACTACGACTCTGTGGCCGACCATATTCCGCCGGGTACATTTCTTGCTTTAATTTGTAGGCTTTGAATTCAAAGGCATGGCCGCCTTGTGGCTGCTGCCAGAATGACATTAAGCGCCATAAGTTGTCACGTGTCATATTGTGTGGGTCACATAGGGTAATGCCATCGGGGACCGCATTGGTGCTGAAAAAGTCGTCAGGATTCGCGGCCACATGCTTCCACGGTACACGAGTACACTGATACCCAGATGCTGCTTCTACTACATGTCAATGACATTTACCTTGGTGTGATTGATTGCCTTACTGTAATGCATCGTGAGGTACTCCCGAACGAGACCTTCGGCATCTTGTCGGCTCACTGTGTGCAGCAACGCTGGGTCAGTAGGAAATATGGGTCTAAAGTCACGCCCCATCTGGATTGAGCATATTTGGTTTAAGGGAGGCTCGGCCACCCGAAGGCTTGCAGTCGGTGTTGGAAAGTCCGACGACGCAGCACGTGATGGCTCCAGCGACTTCACGTGTGCTATAAAGCCTCGCTTCAATATATCAAAGGTTGCTGCGTTTCGCTCCACAAAGCTCGGTATGCCAGGTATACCGAGAACCTCTGTTGGCCCATCGTACCTTCACCGAACTTAGTCTTGCAATACACCAGCTGATGACAACTCACACTACAATTTCCAACTGGCCCTCGGACATTATACCACGCATTGATAGAAACCGCAAGTAAGCCGAACTCCTTATGTGCTGCTAAATTCGACTTGTGAATCCTTCTCAGCCCGATTTTTGGTGCGAGTCTAATGATTCGGTCAGCCTTTGGACTGCCGATTCCTGGATTGATTTCCCTCACCTTCTACGATCGTCTTCGGCATTGCCCTTTCTCTTGATTGCAGCAACTTTTTCCTGAATTTCATGTTGTTCCTCGGCAGGTAGGCTGTTATATACTTCAACAGTAGCTTTCGCATGGAGGCCGATACGTGCTGTCGGGATATTCGGCTTGTCGATAGACACCATGTAACTATCCATCATGTCTAAAATGTGTTTACGATATTTTTCTTCCCTTTTCATGTACAGTAACACATTCATTCGGGTCTCGGTACCAGCCGCAGATGCCGAGACAATTGGTCTCCAATTGTTGCGTATATACTCAATCAATTCCTGAAAAGAGAGTGAGTCTTGAATAGTGTTCATCTACGTGCATACCTTCTTGATTTTGTTCTGCTCCTCGGCTGCTTTGGGCAGTTGCCCATACATCGCCCAATGAGTGAACATCTTTAGTGCAATCTCTGTCCGAAATAATGCTGCACGTTCTTCCTTTGTACGTAGACGACGATATGTATCCTTGAATTCATCCAGTACTTTGCGATCTGCTCGGGAGTACCGTGCATCTCGTCGTGGAGTCAATTGAAGGGGATCACCTGGGGGGTCGCTCATCAGGAATTCATTGAGCAACCGATATCCAATATTATGCATTATATGTCTTTTAGCACGTGTGTATGCTATATCTATCAATAATCCCTGGAAACGATGATTAATGCCACCCCGTGTATAACATGAGGCGTCTTAACTCTACTTCACTTTACTACATCAATTGCTCTGAATGTCTGCTAACCCCAGGAAACGTATTCGGGCAAGGGTACTGGCTGAAGATCATGTGGATTTAGTGGATGCAGTCGAACTAAAATCAGTCAAGAAGGTGAACAAGCATGGTGAACAGTCAACTGTTATCGTACATGAGGCTGTCCTTCCATTGGATAGTATGGGCAGGGAGCTTGGACCAACAGCAAAACCTCTGGATATTGCCGAGTCCATGGATGTTCGGGAACATGATGAATGGATTCAACCGGATAATATGAATCCAAAGCACAAGGTAAGTTCATTGCATGAGGTTATTATGCAAATTGAAACAACACGGAACACAGACACAAACTGATTATTTGGTGGAGTTTATGGATATTGCAGATGTCCTGTTGAATGGTCTCTATGATAATGAGGCGCTAGCAGGTGATACATGCGGATTGTGCGGTTTGCCGGGGTGATGGCGGTGCCGAGATTGTATGCCGAATGGTCAGCGATGCCGTGGATGCCTACGAAAAGAGCATTTAAACAATCCATTCCATCGTATACAGCGATGGACAGGTAGATATTATCGTCCTGGCTCACTATGGGAGGTCGGAGTTTGCATAGTTGTCCCGCCCGGGTGCCGAGGGTCATGTACCGAAGGACAAAATCTTCTACAGACATATTTATTACACCAGGAGGTTAGGGACACACTTGATGATCAGCTCGATGAGGTAAAAGCCCGGGCAGGAGGAGAGCGGTGGACTGCCGATCATAGTGCCGATGACAGCAACGATGAATTTCGCTGGTTCAATGATGGCGGAGACTTTGATGAAAATGATGTTAATTACGAAAATACGGACTGTGTTTACCCATGGCTGCCTAGACGAGTTCCGTCTTCTAAATTTGGAAGGCAAAGTTTCAGCATACCAATATCATGAAGTTCTTCGGCGACGAACTGCCCCTCGGGCACCACATACTGTACCCAACCGATATCCAGAGCTTCGGCGGATAACACGATGCTGGAGGTGGATTAAACAAAGAAAGTGGGCAGGTGAATATCGGATGGCAAATGTTCAACTGCCTACCGACAACACCGCCGTCGGCGCTCTGGCCACGAATGGAAATCATGATAGAATGTCACCCGCTTCGCTAGCAATTTTTTGTCCTGCATGCCCGCAACCAGGGATTAATCTTCCAGCAGATTGGATGACTCATGAAAATCAGTGGATATATCGTCGCTCTGTAATGGCCGACGGCAATTTCAAAGCTGACCACATTTGACAAACAAAGGGTAATAATGATGTATGGCTTTCTGAAGGTTGTGGTATGTTCTCAAAACGAAGCGACTACGAACATTTCTTGGCAAATGCAAACAATAAACCAACGGTGTGTCCAGGAATGCTGAACTTTCAGATACATTGATCTATAATGATTGTAGAAAGCTGCATGTGAGAATCGGTTCAGAGCCATTGAAATGGCGCTAATGTCGTCAAAGTCCTGTGATGTCACCGGCCTGGTGGCAATAGCATGTCCACGTCATGGCTGCTTCGTGCCCGGCTCAGTGGCCGATCTTTTCAGTGGTGAACAGCAGAAGAATACAGATTGGGTATTGTTGCAAGCAATTCAACATGGAAACATTGATCCGGAGCAAGGCCTACTACTCTTTTACGACATTGCTTGTCAGTATAGCATCCATCTCAATGACCGCATCGGCCACCGACTCCCTCCTGGGCTTGACATTGACACCGCTATTGGACAATTCCATGTACATGGACACAAGCAAGAGTGTTTATTTCGCTATTCCTCAACCTACATTCCGCAGTCAGGAGTTATAGTTGGGGAAATTCTGGAAAGCCTATGGTCTAACTTGAATGGTATCAGCCCTGCCATGCGGACGGCTACCCTTGCGCACCGAGCTGAGGTGCTTGATGATCACATATGTGACTCAAACTATAAAAAGGGATTGGGAATGATACGGCATCTTTGTCGTCGGTTAATTCAGGCTCACAAGATGGCAGCTGAGATGCAAGAACAAGTATCGGCACTTATATCAAGTACCGATGCAGCGTTAATCGCACTCTGGGAGGACCAAGTACTGTTTGCCGAGACACAACGGCATGTTAATAGAAAGGCTATGGATGTGTACGCCGCATTTGGAGCTGACTCAATCATCAGGACTGCCGATCGGGCTGCCGATATCACAGTGCATTCGCCTGAAGCTGAGTACTTATTAGAGGGTTTTCAACTACAACAGCTTCAGTAAGCTAATTAAATTATGTTGTGTGAACTGTCTGATTATTTTGTAGAGTTGATATTCACAGTGCCTGCCGGGAGTTTGCTTCGGCTCCAACATCTCATGCCGAGGCCACAATTAATAACCTCCGTGCGGAGTTACTGAGTAGACTTACAGCTCATGCAAGCACAAAGGCTCGCCTATCCTTGGATATTATGGATAGTGCACGAGAACCATCCACTTCAGTACCCGATATCGCCGTCGGACTCCCAGAAGATCGCCTCATCATTATTCCATCCAATGTACACCAGTCCAGTCAGGACTTGATCAATTTAGAAATCGTTTTGCGTCAGGAACAAGCTGCAAAATTACTTAGTCAGCTTCGTGAACTAATTGCCGAAAAGTCATTGCTGTACCGAACCGGCGTTCGGAAAGCAAGCGGTAATAACATGAAAACCCGTGCAAGAGCATCCCTCGCTAGTCTAAATGGAAAAATCTCAAATACGGTTGCAGCATATACCCAATGTCGATTAGCAATGGTTACGCTCGGTGCTGATGACCTTGTCATGCGAGTCTATAAATCACTGTCCAATAGTGACATTACGGCTGACACCAGTGTTAGTGATCAAAATGTACCTGGGTCAACCAAGTTAAACATGTCCTGGATTTGGACTTTGGGACAAGCAGATCCCTCGGAGCCTTCGGCACTCACAGAATGTAAGAATATTTATCTGTGGAATTCTAGCCCAGATATTCATTATTCTTTAGATAAGCGTGTACGGTATTTGAAAGCCCGAGCACTGTCACAACGCTGGTCAGAGGAGTGGCAATTGGTTCCACATGAAATGCAGTGGACAATCAACTACTTTCGGCACCATGCAAATGTATGGAAAGATCATGGACTATCAGAAAATATTGGTTACAACGCATATGCACAGCGAAAGGTAGCCGAGTTTGCGCTTCGGGCCCACCATGCCCAGGAGGAGTTCGATCAGTGTCGAAGAGTCTATTACCCAATGTGGCAGTTTGTAGAATAATTTCCATATTTGAACCAAATGTAACATGATTATCATGATCAGATCATCGTGATCTTCACTTTACCTTGTACACTCACCATGGCTCCCAAATTCAACTTGTTTCCCCCTGAAGCTGTGAACATTGGCCCATTAGACGATGATATTTCCATCCAAATTTTACTGGATGTCGCCGATGTCAGATTTGTCGATATTCTAATTGCAATGCATCATTCGCCGGACCATCCTCCTTTGTTGAATCTGCTATACAGAGAATTGGTAGCTTGTCATTTCTCATTGTATTTCATCTGTTAACGATTTCTTGTCTAGGAATATGTACTTTCAACAATAGGTGCGGCGGTCTGCCGAGGGAAAGCAGTAAATCCCGGACCTATTACCCGCCGCCTTGCCAAAGGACTTGGCGCAAACCAGCAACCAGCCACAATGTTGCGACAGGAACCACAGCACCGATATCTGCTGGCCCTCTCCCAACTTCTATATGATTTGATGGAATTCATTCCCCGTCGGCACCCATTCCCTTGGTGGCGCGACAAAGCAGCTTATCAGCGTGCAACTGGAGCATTGGACCAGCCTGCCAATCCTTTCATATTGTCGGCCGCTACTGCACGTCATTGTCTTGCAGTGTGGAACATTGAAGCTGACGGTCGGCTACCGGACTGTCCTTGGGAGAATGATCCGACCTGGCGGGCGCCAAATGAGGCCGATGAAATCCGCCAGATCAAATTGAAACACTTAGCAACATGGAGTATTCCCACTCAAAGGGATGTCGGTGTTAGTATTTGCCGCGAATGCATTGTCTATCGTGGAGTCCTTACCCAGCTTCGAACCCGCCTCCATTCTGACTTGCAAAATGTTCAAGAATTCCGTACGCAACAAGCCCGAGATGCCGCTGGCTATCTCCTCTTACACAGCGAGGCCAGTATAAAGGAAGCGAACGAGCCCGAGACAGAACTCAATGTTGATGACAAAACAAAATATGATGACCCGGAGCTTTTGGAGTTCTTGAAACATCTTCCCCCAACAGCCGTCGGCCGCCCGAGTCGACGACGAAAGGGCAAGGCCAAGGCACGGGAGGTTGTTTTGACAACAGAGGAGGTACAAAATATGATTCAATCCTACTCCCGTCAGTGCCTTCAACAAGCTACCGTCCGATCAGCAAATCCACGTTGGGCTCCGGGACCGATATTGACATTGGATGAAGTATATGTGGCGTTATGCTCACCGCCAGATATTGACAATGACATTCATGATGGTTATATTAAATCGCTTCCTGATGGTACATTCTTGACAGGTTATTCAACACCGATGGATGCCCGACTGGATGCATTGGCCAAGGACCTTGGTACAGAGACATCAAGTCTGCTGGGCAACAGCGATGAGACATCCAGTTTGCTTGGTAGAAGCGATGAGACATCCAGTCTGCTTGGCAGGAGCGATGAATCAGTGCTTGTCCCATCATTGCGATCGTCTCAAGTGCCGAACCATTTTACCGAGTTTCCGTTTCGGTCACCCGATCGGAACGCCTCCACTATTCCTGTCACTGCAGTTGGTCCTTCAGTCCCCATTCAACATGCTCATTCCTCAACACAGGATGACGCATCCCTGCTGGGTAGTGATAGCAATGACTCCGTTGGTGCTGTTGTCCCTGATCATTCTTTATCCCGACATGTAAGTACTCGCCAATTTTATTTTCCTCAATTCACCGTTCTTTCAGGAATCGCCATCATCTCTCCTCGGATCATCAGGCAGTGATGGTGTCAACCGACATTCCGCCGGCTCCCGCAACCTCCATCCCGAGCGTGTTGTAAGTTTATTTTGTTTTGGAATTTCTTTATATGCAATTTCTGTTAGGATCGGTCTGTAGAACTGGTTTATCAATCTTCACATCATGCATCGGCTCCCCGTCGGCCGTCGCCAACATCGGTACATCCATACATATTACCCATCCTTCCAGCTTACTGACTCTGAATCAGCATGAAATCCTTTTCAGCACCTCTGATGATAGTACTGACGAGGTACATTTATCCACCAAATCCGCAACTGTATTGGAATTGCTATTTAGGTTCACTTCGGCGACCGCTCGGCAACTTCAGATTCTGATTCTGACTCCAACAGTAGCTACGATAATACTCCATCTATTCAAGAGATTTGTATGTCCTACACTCCATCTTCCTCATCCTATACTCATTGCCGACTCCCCGAAGCACCCCCGACTCGCACTGCTCCTGCCCATGTCTACACAGCAGAAGATTTTGCAGACATTAACGACGATCTCTTCGCATCCTCCAGTAGTTCAGAGTAGTGTATAATAATTGTTGCCATTACATTGATTGGCAGTTTCAATATATCTACCCCATGTACTACCGCATGAGAAGTGCCGACAACGTTCATCATCTTTTCGTTTTCTTGATATATATCCCCGCGGACTCATATTTAACACCTACAATGTATGTTGATCAATTAGGAAGTCTCCGCTTTTACCCGTGCGGTGTATGTTTCAAACTATATTGTATAACCCCGTTATAAGGTATGCTACAGTACAGTGTAACTCTTCTATGTGGTTCCGAAGGGAATAGCCAGGTGCGGTTCAACTTGAACTAAGAGATTGGGCACTGAAGGAAGTAAGAGGCAGCGTGAATATATTGCAGACAATGAAGACTGGAGTTGAAATTTACTGTAAACATGCAAAAAGTACCGAGAAGGTTTCACAACTCAGGCATTCAATATCCTTCAGTGCCTATAATATCAGACTAGTTTATGGTTACCACCGTCAATATCCTTTTCATCATTGTCCAAGTTTGTTAACGATGCTGGTGGTATGCCCATAGGCTTGCTGAAAGGCCAACTTGGCTCGACGCTTTATAAGAAGACTGAAGTCCCTTGCCTTCAGTTATTGTACTAAATAGTAAAGAGTATTAAACTCAAATGCTTCGAGCTTTAATGGGATTGCTTTGTACAAGGTCTCTACCGTCAAGTGTTCATTATGACAAGGGGAAAAGCCTCAGTCACCAAAGATTCCGCCGTTGATAGACACCTGAGGAGGCGCATTAGCAAACTACATCTGTAATTGGAACGGTGATATAAGCACGTACACTTTGTCCTATATTGAAGAGGGTAACTTAAGAATTTTTTGAATCAACGAGAATTATGACCGTACCAGTAATGTATGAAGCGTCCTTCGACACTAGGAACGAGACAAGGTTAGCGACTTCCTCGGGGGTTCCATGCCTCTTCAGTGGAACTGCCTAGAAAGAAGATTTAGTACATGTTATGAGAAGTAATCAATCATCCTTACATCTGGCGAAAGGCCTACCGCGTCCAGGGTAGCAGTATCAATATTGTTTACTATGTAAAGCCGTGAGTTATCCAAATAACTACTCTCAGAAAGATATTCCACGTACTCATGTCGGTACTAATCCCACCTGGGGCGTATGCATTGACAGTAATTCCGTAAGGAGCAAATTCGCGGGCTAAAGAGACCGGGGTCATAATAGCGCTTTGAGAACATTCTTCCAAGATCTCAACACACACCTGCGGTATGGGTAAGCCCACGAACGGCAAACTTGCTAGCAGAATACGCGGACACAAGGGGCCAGCCTGATGCCACGATGCGTGAGCATACAATAACATCGAGATGCACGACGATAGCGTTGCACCTTGTTTCCCAAGTAATGAAGACGCGGCGATCATTCTGCCGCCACGGCCTTGTGTTATCATTTGTCTTCCCGCGTATTTGAAACAGAGGAAAACACCCCTAGCGTTAACAGCTAATACCTCGTCCCAGTCTTCCACTGCAGCTATTTACATACACACCACTGAAACTTTTGCACTTGGAAAAAAGCCAAATGTCTTACTATCTACCAGCCGCGAAGCTGAGCCTATGCCTGCATTTGCTACCATCTATAAAGGTAGGTTAGAGGTAGCTGCCAACGAATGGTATGTATACTTACGACGTCGAGGGTTCCAAAATCCGCAACGGTCTGGTCTACCATATTCTTCACTTCTTGATCATATTTCACATTTGCTGGCACGAACGAGCTTTTCCTGCCGCTGCGTGAGATCTCGGCTCTTACGGCTTCTATCTTCTGTTTATTGAAATGAAGATCGTTCAGAGCAATGTCGAAGCCGTCTCTTGCAAGACGGACAGCGATGGCGCGTCCGATCCCTTGGCTAGCGCCGGTGACTAGGGCAGTGCCTAGAGATGCCATGATTAAGTGAGCGAGTCAAGAGGGCTCAAGAAGCCTGAGAATGCACATACAGAGTTAATATATACATGCTGGACCCTTCCATTCGGCAGCGTAAGCGACTTCCGGATGCTTCCTTTCTCGCGCTATCATGATGGAGTTCGAGGCCATAACGTGCCAGTCGTATCGCCAGTTATATCATCACACAGAAAGAAAACAGGGAGGCAAACTGCTAGCAAGTTCTTTCGCCCAAGAATGCCATCGTCGGAATAGTGGACCAAAGGATGAGCTTCGTTGGCATCTCCAATGCTGAGATAGAATGCTTATATATTATCGGATTCCGAAGTTGAAACACGAGTCGATGGTAAAAATTCAACCGCGAGGGAACTGAGTTGATTTGAGCGGATCAAAGGGGAAGCAGGTCACAAATTGTCACCCGTTACTTACGACGGGCGGTTTGAACAAAGCTTTGTCAGACCTTGCCACGGAAGCACGATAAAATGCATTGAAGGCAGTTCATCTCTAATATGTGAAGATTGATACGCATAGCTTAGAAACGTATGGAATATCTTCATTTCTCCGTCAGTCCGTCAGTTTGGCGGTGGACGAGAGAATAATATGCTATTATTCTAGACAGGCATAGTCCTCTTTTCACAAAGGACTAGATTAGTCAATCACCAAATACTCCTCCATTGATGGACACCTAAGGAGCAGCATCAGGAATAAACACGTCGGCACATGGAAAGATGCAGTCACTTACACTTTGTCCTGACATCATCAAACGCGCACAGAAGGAACGTAGTTAACTCGTGGTCAATAGGACGGGTGAAGAGGAGTAATACGTACCTGTGATATAGGACGCATCCTTCGATGCCAGGAAAGATACAAGACTGGCAACTTCATCAGCAGACCCATGTCTCTTAAGCGGGACCACCTAGAGTGAATTTAAACGGCTCGCATGATGTAGATGTCGAGGGGCTATTCACACATCTGGAAAGAGATTTGCCGCATCTCGAGTAGCAATATCCAGCTGATTCACTGATAATCGCCAATCATGATTCTAAGAGTTAGCGATGGAGAATACACGTACTTACCCATGTCTGTACTAATCGCACCAGGAGCTCGCGGGCTACCACGAGAGGATGAGCCTTTAAATCTATTCTACAATGGAGGTGCATACCTGCAGTCTGGGTGAGTCCCCGGACAGCGAATTTGCAGGGGCCATCCTGAACATATCATTAGCTTCGCGATATATTCATGAAACAAATGTGTACCTTGCTTGCCACAAACCGAGGCTGCTGCAATAATGTTGCCGCCACGACCTTGGGCAATCATTTGCTTTGCAGCGTATTGATAGCGTATTGATAGCAAAGGAATACACCTCTGCCGTTGACTGCTTGTACTTCTTCCCAGTCTTCTAGTTTAGCTAGTGGATATACGCCTCCGAATTCAGTGATACCCAAAACAGATAAGCCCTTAGACTCACTATCGAGCAATGATTTGACCTTGAGAATACCAGCATTTGCGACCATCTTCAAAGATACGTAAGGACGAGTTAATCAGCTAATGGTCGATCTACTTACGACGTCGAGGCTGCCTAAATCCTTAACAGCCTGGTCCACCATACTTCGCACTTCCTGTTCGTATATCACATTGGCGGGCACAAATGTCGCCTTTCTACCTCTACGCGAGATCTCGGCTCTCACGGCTTCATTCTTATGGTTATTAGACTGAAGGTCGCTGAGAGCAATATCAGAGCCGTCTCTCGCAAGACGAATTGCTATGGCGCGACCGAGACCTTGGCCGGCTCCGGTAACGAGTGCAACCCCTAATGATGCCATGGTGGGGTTGGTTGAGTAGAGAGACTTCGACCAAGCCACAGCATGATAATACACAGGCTATATATCCCTCACGTGGCGTCGTAAGCGATTGATCCTCAAGTCTTGTTCCCAATGCTGTGAATCTGTCACTGAAAAACTGGTCACAGGTATAAGAAGAAACGCAATTTGGATAATCGATGGCTATAGATTGAATCAGCATAAGTGGCACTTGGTTCTTGCTCTACTACTTACGTGAAGTTCAGCCGTCCATCGAGCCAATAAGCTTATGGGTAATACCTACGAAACGAGTGATCTCGACGAGTGATATCAATGTGTGAATAATTGCTTTTAATGAGTCATCTTCTATGCTTCATGAGCGGGAACTACAATTCTGTATCAAAGAACTGAAACTTTCATCAGATAAACGCGAGAACAGTAAAACATCAGATATGTACTTCTTCAGACAAGACCGTAGTAGTCCGCGAACTCATCGTCTCCCTCTCCTTTTGCGCTTAACTCAACAACACCTCTGATGATTTCTGCCACCTTTGTATTGCAACAGGGACAGGTCAGCTTCGTTTCGCCGAGCGGAAGCTGTCGGAGTATACCCATGGCACGGATTAGAGTCTGAGAGACCCCGGGTACTCATGCTATAATCATATGGGTACAATCAAGTAGGAGCGGCTCGTGTTGTATTTATCGCTGTTCAAGCTTCAAGTTACAAATATAATTGAATGATTGCAACATAGTAGAAATAGTCTACAGAAGACCCTACTGAACTAGAAGCAGGAGCTACAAGCAACTAAGGCATCCCGAGAAGTAGGCAGATGTACATAACAAGCGGGACCAATACAGATGCGTAGATGTAGTGAATATAACAAGATATATAGAGAGGTGAGCGACGAGCGCGGTCGACCGGTGCCAAGCAGCACTGATACAGGTGCGTAGTGAACATAGCGGGGTATGGGTTGTCTGAGAGGGGGGCAATGAGGAGGGTCGAGAGGTGAGGTGCTTGAGGTGGGGTGGTTTAAGTTTGCTGTAGCCGCGGCGGAGGAGGTGAAGAGGAGATGGCTTGATGCTGAGTTTGATGGTGCACTCAGCTCTGCGCCAATAAGCAGATGTGTTTGTCGTGTAGGCCGCTAAGTAGGTTCGTCGAAGGAATTGTCGAGGGAAAGGGTGGGAGCCCGGGTATGTTGACGTTCAGGTACTGTTACTCTTAACTTGGGCTCAGGCATTCGGGTGGTTGTTTGAGGCATGAATGGGGTGATCCAGGGTGATCGTATGGGTAGCGTGTGAGATGCAGGAAGGAAGACTTGGGAGCGCATCCCGTAAGTTTTTGAGATTGTCGGTTGATAATGAGGCACAGGAGATGGAGGGGTTTTGGAGGTTGTATGAAGCATGTCGTCGTTGTAGATGGGACGTGTGACAGTGGGGGCAGTGTAAGACAGCGGGGAGGAGGACTTGGGAGTTGCTTTCAGGTTACGTAGTGTAGGGGTTGCCTCAGATAGAGGGAATAGCTATTCAAAGCCACGGAAAACACATAGAATGAGAAAAGGGCTTACTTGGGGCACGTTCAAGGAGGGCTCGGGTGCATGGATAAGTGGCATGGCAGGTTGATTTCAGGCCTGAACAGGCTGTTCATCAGGAGGCGTGATGAGAGAGGGAAGAGTATTGAGGGCGATTGGGCTGTTGGGATGTAGCTTGTATTAGAATTTTCGCAAACAAGATTGTAGAGGAATTCACTCGCTGGATTTTTAAGATTCTGGTATCCCTAACACAATGTCTACATTCTACTTGTCTGGCTCAAATGCAGTGAAGAAGAAGAGTAGCTGGAGGCAAAGCTAGTGGTGGTAGTGAATGGAAGGATGCCGCTATGAGCAGACGCCTGAAGGGTTGGGCCCGCGTTATCATGCTGTCACCACAACGATCAACGTTCAACAATGAATTGACCACTCAGGTATTCGCCCTAACTAAATACCATCTCAGGATGATAAAATATGTATATTCATTCGCATTGTTTAGCTGTAGGTAATTCATTATCTACTGATTGTAGTACCAATTATTGAGGGCGATGTGAACTAAATTCATTATATCTATTCGAATAGATTCATTTTGGGCTTGCGAGAGCATTTTCGATAACATAGCTTTCAACTGTAAGGAAAAAATTAAGCTACAATAAAGTTGAAAGGGTTGATACTCACGATTGTTGTGTTAGTTCACCCTCTTCTTTCTCCGCATCTCCATCCTTGGCCACAAGCGTTATGGGTGTCAAACCAAAGAATTTACAGAATTCATTACATTGGTGTTCCTGTTCGAATGCTTCATGACCTTCGGGAAGATTCCCAGCTGCGAAAATGGGTCCGAGGTCCCTGTAAGTGAGGTCAACAAACATGGAAGCTAACTTATGATGAACGGAGTACTCACTCCTTGGTTATGATTTGAGGATCAGTAAGCAGAGTTCGTCCACCTTGACCACCTGTATCAGTTCCTGATGCACCTAAGCCAAGGGATAGATTTACCTTGATAGTCTCCCACAAAGGCTCTACCTGCCGTCTCCTGGTATTGCACATGTTGCGAGAATGAGAGGAATTGTGCGCGCGTTTGGTCCTCTGGATTGCGGAATGGATTTGGGGCAGGTGAAGCATTGTTCAGGTATTTCTTGAATTTCCCGTCTGTAATCACCTCTTCTAAGAGAAATACTCGAGGATCGCGTCCTTCTTGAGAAACCTGCTCAACGGCAAGAGCAGCATGGACGAAGCGCATTTGTGGGATTGTCAGAGGTGCGCTATCTTGCTGTGACTTGTCCATAATAAAGGCCTGGACTAACGACTGTAACGCGGAAGCCCACACAAGGCATACGACCTCCATCATAAGTGTTTGTCCCTGGCGTCGGCTTTGATATACAATATTCTGCTTCACTTTGGATGTACTACCGTCGCTATGCGTCAGGTTGGCTAATTTCTGGTAGAAGGCTTGTTTTGCACAAACGGCGTGATTTGCACTGGTATCTGGGACATGACTGGAGAAAATCGGCTCAGTGGTGCGACCAAATGAAGCAATTTTGAAGGCGCCCTTTTTTTGCTTCTCAGCACCCACGTCAAGGATTAGCTTCATGTGCCTCGGCTCTCCCAGATGGCGTGTGAGATCAGCTTGGAGCGTAGATGATAATGCAATTAGGTCTGATAGTGACCTGCAGAGGACGGGGCGAACTTCGATATCAAGTGTCAAAGTGTTCGTAGAAACTGCTTAGAGGTTAGATTCTTCTTCGTTGTACTCTGGCTCAAGCACATACATAATGATTGTGTTCCCCTAACTGACGGGAAGGTTTGGGCGCGCAAAGCTTCATCAAGGAACTGCGACAGAGCTGGAGTGATGCGAGCCTCTTCCAAGGCTGTATCCAAATCCTGATGATGTATAGACGTCTGCTTGCTGGATGGGATTGATAGTTGCTGGCGGGACCGTACTGACGCCGCAGGCTTTTTTGTCCGCTGTTAATCTCAGTCATCAGTCATCCTTGAGTCTGATAGGCTCGTTGATTGTGATAAAGGCTGACCTTCTTTGCGTTATAGTCAGTAAGCTCAAAATCATCCTCTAGTGATTCCAACCAAGCATCGTAGATACTGTTTGGAATGTGCAAATAGACTGTCGTAACATGCCCAGACTTAAAAGACTCTGATTTCCCCTTTGGAGTAGTCCTATAATAATAGTGGCGAATAGCATCGACATCAGGGTTCTTTTCTACAATCGGAACCCATTGTAGGTTGCGTAGAATCAACTGCCCGATAGGAAGAGGATAATTATTTGTTTTCTCTGCCCACTTCGGCGCCAGGACATTATATATCCGGTACTTGAGTTCAGCAGCACCAATATTTACTGGTACATTATCTATCGCCTCAACGAGATCCTGCCAGGATCAAATTTGTTTATATAATAGCCACACACGATGAAGAAACTCACCCAGAGAACTTCGGGCTTGACTTTTTTCTCTCGCATAATAACAGCCTCGATTTTGACGGCTACCATATGTCCCTGTTGCTGTGAATGGGCCCTCTTGGCAAGCCGTTTCTTCTCAGCAGCATACACCAAGTGATTTGATGTATACCCAGAGATTGACGAAAGGGGTGTGCTGGAAGACGCAAGTGATTTCGGTACTAAAGGTGGTGGAAGAGTTGGAACGTGAACTATGGGAGTGGATGTGATCTGCTGGGCTGGCACTAGTTGATATCCAGGAGGTATCTGAAATGATGGTGCTGCTTGCGGTAGGCTTACTGCCGTCACAGGATGTGCATCTTCTATTGTCGCAATCAGCCAGCTTCAATTTACAAAGGTACAAGACTAGCCTCCTCGTTGCGAACGTGCAATCTGCTTATGAATCACGGCTCTTTCCTCAGTGGAAATAAGGGGCTGAGATGTGTCGCTCTCTTTGGCAATTACGACCCGGTCATGTAATAGCTTCCGGTTTACCTCATCAAGATCTGCCAGAGTCATTAGTGATCTAGCACCCAATATAGATATAGGCACCCTAACCTGGTCGACGTAAGGTTGTTTCCTTGCTTTTATAGTATTTGTAGCATTCTGCACAGACTTTTCGCTCGGGATATTTTGGATTATTCGAGTGCATAACAAAAAGCTCGGTACCCGGTGGGAAACGTTGCTGCCGACAATCAGGCCGCTCGCAGATAACTTCAGCATTTCTATCAATGGATGTGAAGTCTGCCGAAAAAGCTTCAGACATAATTACTGAGCTTGATGAGAAAAGGGATAAAAAAACAAGTGTATTGGGCGACTCAAATATTGTGATTCTCACGGTCAACTACATAGTTCATCGATCAAGATACTCATTCTATTCTGTAACTAGTCTGAATCTACATCAGAGAACTCTACAAACTCGCGCAGATCAATACCAAGATCCTCAGCATCCAAAGTAGTTCGCAAACTGTTTTCTACCTCAGCTTCTTCATCAGAATCATCATTGATATCTTTGTTGACGACTGGATCCCCATTACGCAGATTACGCAGCCCCTCAAGAACCGGTATATCAACTTCGAAGCAATTATTCTCAATCGTAAGCTGAGGTTGTAGTTCGGCATGCTCCGGAACTTCTTGTAAGGCGTGCTGGAGTGCCAAATACACATCCCAGAATGTCGCTGAAGAAATTACAGGACTTCCGAGCTGTGCATATAGTGGCTGTATTTGCTCCTGGAATGAAGGAGGCACCAGTTGAAAGACGGGGTCATCAGGAGGGGCCCACTGTTGTTCAGCACGATCAAACATATCAGGCGGAACAATGACCTGTCAGACGATTGAGTTCAATCATGATTTACATAAAGAAGCATATATACTTTGAAGTCACGGGTACCGTAAAGATGAGGCTTCGCATTGATGAGATTAGGAATACCATGGGGCAAAATCTTGCGCTTGTCTGCTCGCCTGGGTGTATTATTGAACCGCTGTGCCCAAGCATCAAGTTCGGCTTGCAGCCAAGGAATGGCAAGCCAGCGAAGGAGAAGCCTGAGATCTATGTTAAATCTATTTGAAGAATGGTAATGCATCACACTTACTTATCTGCGACTTCATTAATATCAAAATATCCTTCAGCGATACCGTAATCAAGAATTGCTTCGAAGCCCGGAGAAAATTGGCGGCGTAAAACAGACCAAAAAGCCTCTGACTTGATATTGTGGGTGCTGTATTTCCATTTATGCTGAAGTGTCTCCGATAGGCTTGGATCTAGCTCATGGCGAAGGCAAGTGTGGCAATTTGCAACACCATTGTTTTCTTTTCCAAGATCACTCTGTGTAATGAGCGGAATACCTGTTATCAACTTTCAATCACCAGCATTAGACCCATAGAGCTATTCTGCATACGAACCTCCATCACGACGGCCAGCTTCAATATAATAACTCACGATGAGGCGAGGATTGCGGTTAGTCCACCAAACTTTCAACCATCTTAGACGACCACTAAATGGATCTAAACCGGCGTGCAAGAAGATTCCAAACCGTTTCCACTTATCGTGTTGATCAAGCACAATCATGTCATTAACCCCGCTGCAATAAAATATCTTCCGCTTCCACTTATACCTCTTGCGAGCCTCAACAGCACCAGGTTCTATCAACTTCAAATAGTCAGCAACAAGTTTCCTATAATTAATGTCAGTCACAATGTTAATGAGTGTATCGGTTCAGGTATACTCTGGTACCCTAAGCCCATAACTTTGGCTTAATGTTTGCACCATTGTGCGTGCACCCATTGTAGGAAATCGGGATCGTATTTCGTGAACAGAAGGAGCGATGGTCTCGAACGAATGTTTCTGCTTGCGTGTGCCATGCAACTCCCATTTTCCCCTCAGCCGCTTGACCGAGCTATCACTAATAACATCGCAGGATGAGGATTTGCCTGGAGCCGTACAATTACCCATATACCTTAGTCCAAACTGAGACCGGTCAAAATGATCCAAACACAGTTCAGCGACTGCCTTGTCATTGAAACCGAGCTGCCAGTAATACCGGATAATCGGCTCCAAGTCTTCCTCTGGTGCTATAATTGTTCTTTAACATATGCTGCTGATCGTAGCTTGAAGTTCACTCACGGAGAGGCTTATGCTGATTTGTGCGTTTGTGACTAACTTTCTTGACCTTTGTATTGTGATCTGGGGGCATGGACGTAGTCGCATTCATATGAACGTTGAATATTTGTGCATGCACGGGCTACAAGTTGATCAAGCGCCCGTGACACCATGAAACTCACCCAAGTTCAACCAACATTCCAGCCAAATGCAACGTCAAACTAAGAACAAGATCACAATATGAAGGTGGTTCATATGTCAAACTCACCAGGTAATGCATGTCATACCACTCAGGCCGATCAGGGTAGGACTCACAAGTGGTGTTTACGCTCATCGCTACTTGTTTCTTGCAGATAGGAACAGTGTCCAGAGGGAGCTCGGTAGCATATCCCATAGCCGTCAGGTACGTCTAAGCTAAAGGTTAGTAAGGCTATTTATACCAGGATGCCGTCGAATGCAGCACACATCCAATCACACAATTTACTGCCGTACTGCAGATTCACCCACCTCTTCACCACCTCAAGTCGTCGCTCCGACTGCGCGCCTCTGTGCTCCCATATTTCCTTGAGACGTCTTGCAAAGTTCGGAGCACTCATTCCTGCCTCAAACCACTCCACGCACCTGCAAACTCAATTCACTGCTCGAACACTCTTCTCCCAACTGCCGCATTGCCCCAAACTTTGAATGACCAATTCGAACACTCCTCCCTTGTCTGTAAACCCAGTTATACATACTTCAACATGTATCCACTCCCACTGCAAACCCGTCCTCCATTGCTTATACCCTCAAATCTTCCCCCGT
Source organism: Pleurotus tuber-regium (assembly GCA_014058305.1). NCBI lineage: Eukaryota > Fungi > Basidiomycota > Agaricomycetes > Agaricales > Pleurotaceae > Pleurotus > Pleurotus tuber-regium. The sequence continues at coordinate 246,403 of JACFYU010000014.1, read as the reverse complement.
GGAATACCACCCTCTTGCCTGTGTCTTTCGAGCCTCAGAGCACCCTGCATCCACTGCAAACCCATACTGTATTACTCATATACTCAGATTCTCCCTATGAAATACTATCTGTCCTCTTATATGCATCCTCGTAGCCTCGGAGCACCCTACCCCCGCTGCAAGTCAACTGTATGTCACCCGTACACTCTAATCTCCCCCTGGGCACACCTGAATACCATTTGCCTTCTTGTATATGCCCTCCATGCCTCGGAGTGCTCTGCCTCTGCTATAGACCTCCTCCTTGTCGCCTGCGTGCTCAAATTCCCGGTACACGACTTCCCGTCACCATGTACTCAAGTCTCTGCACTTCCTTTCTCTACCCACGCATCTGCGAGAGCTGATCCTTACTGAGCAATTTAACTTGCCCATTAATCATTCCCCTTACCATCCTTTTCTACTGAGGAACCCGTACTGATAAACAAACTGATAAATATAATGTGTATGAGCCAACTCTCCTTTATCTTAATACCATATGATTATAGCATGAGTACCCGGGGTCTCTCAGACTCTAATCCGTGCCATGGGTATACTCCGACAGCTTCCGCTCGGCGAAACGAAGCTGACCTGTCCCTGTTGCAATACCTTTGGGCCAACTAAGTATTCTAGAAATGCGTTTGCCATGTCCACGCCTAACAACGCATCGGTCAGAGACACGGCGTACTTCTCTCGTGAGAGGGACAGTCCGCAGGCGGGCGCGGGACAGTCCCCCTCGGCTAGGCGCCGACCCTGAGCCAGGTCCGAGCGCCCGTTCCCTTTTCGGCTCCAGCTCGCCTCCTGTCCGTGTTGCACGCGCGCTAACCCACCTTGCCCCCTTTCCAGCTCTGCCAGCTCGCTCGTAAACGCTGCCAGGGGCACGCTGGCCTGCCTTGGCGTCGGGGCCGGGCAGGACCCTTGCGCTGCCGCCCTCTCAGCCTCCTATCCCGCCCTCCTCCTTCTCACCACCCTCTCCCTTGCCCCCGCCGCCTTCACTCTGCTCGTTTACGGCCCTGCAACCGGACCCTGCATGCTCGAAATGGACATGGGCGTTGATGGTGATGGCCGGACGCCCGGAACGGCCAGTCCAGCAAGCCCGGTTCCAAACTCAGTAGAGAACTGTGCTGCTGCCGACGCCGCCGCCGAACTCTTTGAATGGGTAGGGCCCCTCCTCCCTCTATATCTTATCCATTATCAATGACCTAGCCCTTGGCAGGCTGAGGAGATTTGCTGCAATTATCCATATGATCCACCTGACTCCCCCTACCGTTATCAATCTGTGGCAAACTCAGCTGTGTAGGCTAAATAAATAACTTGGAGTCTGATATCTCAAGGGGACTTGTAAAGCATTGATGCCATGACATTGATACATGTATGAAGTGCATAAATACAGGATGATGTGATGAACTACCAGAGCTTGATCTCTCTAAGCCTAACCAACCTCTATGATATAGCCCACAATCTGATTGACTAGCTATTAGAGCAAGAATCAGGGTCATCCTCCCCTTCAATAGCATGTAGTGGCAGGTCAAATAGAGGCCAAGATCAGGGGATTCAAGCCAGAACTCACTGAGACATGATAAAGCTCCCCAAGAACAAGGCTGAAGCATCATGGCCAATAAGCAGATGGGAGAGCCTCAGAGTGAGTGAGCCTTCATAGTCTGGGTATTTATGACCTGGAACAGCCAGTAAGTGATAGGGATACCATGAGAACTGACAGAGAAAAGAGGCTCCTACCTCATGCTAAAAAAAGCAGAAAAGCGGCCACTAGACACACACAGGCATTTTTGAATGCTTAGAGATTGTTGCACCCTTACTAGTGATGCTATAGCGAGTTCAAAAGAGCCCAAGATCATCACAAACAACAGGGAACTCACCGAGATACGGGACCCCATCCTCCTGCTATGGGCTAAGGCTGAAACCTTGATTTTGTGGGGCGTAGTCAGGCCATAATGCTTCAGGATTGATACGGCGTTATATGCGACCTATTTGCGAGTTGAAACGAGCCCTGAACCAAGGCAAACGACCCAGAACTCACCTAGATATGTAGACCTCTCCCAGAGGAGAGATGAGGGGGTAGCTAAGCTTCCAGGGCATTATGCCTTCTAACCTGTTGAAGTATTATTATAGTAGCTATAAACAAAGTTAGACAAGCTATAGATGCAATAGAATGAAGGGGAACTCACCTGTATATTGAGAGAGCAGTGTGGAAGGGGGTGTGCAGCATCGGGACATGATTACTAAATCATATGAGGGCGCGGATGAGCTGACAGGTGTACGAGGGGTGAGCCAGTGGTGACGGGAGATGTGACAGAGTGGTCACCAACCATTAGGACTGTCTTGAGACTGTCCCTTAGGTAGGTCGCTCGAGGACCAGGTAGGCGCTCTCTCAGTATTTGGCTGGGATGCGAGCGCGGCGTAAAACTGCTGATAGCCGGAAAAAGGACAGTCTTGGGCTCGGCTACCAAGTCTCTTATCAGTGTGACAGATCGTGTAGATTAAGCATACAAAAGGAACTCACCGTGCACAAGCCGACCGCGAAGGATGAGCCAGGTTGCATGCCGTCATTCGATACTTTCCTTTTTTGGCTGTACCTCCATTTGCTGATCAGCATGCTCATTAGCGCGTCTTCTTTCCCTTGATCCTCTCCACAGTTTCACTCACTTTCACTGATTTCAAGGCTAACTCTAATAAACAATGTACAGGTGGGTTTTAATCAGTATATTTGATATTGTACACTCAGAATGGGAGAGAGGTGGCCACTGAGAGGTGGGTGGGTGGCTGCAGCTGAGGAGAGAAGGAAGAGTTGGTGTCGCGCGAGCTCTCTCTCCTGCTTCGAGGAGGGAGGGGAGGACGAGCCTCGCGGCTGCCATGTGGCAGCCGCGTCTTGGCGTCCGTGCCGAGGCGAGCTGAGGGTCCCGGCTCGCCCGTTTTGGCTCGCGCGACAGTCAGGGACCCGCACGTGCCTCGTGACGGTGACCGTGACGGACCGTCCCCGATGTCGTTCGAAGCCCCACTTCTTACGTAAAGTCACTCACCTGCTGTGACGCCGGAACTAGTCCAAATTTTCTTATCGTCGTTTACGACCCAGCGTGCTCTTGCTACCCATTCAATGCCTGCATCACGAGTGTCCTCCTAATGAGATGAACGTTAGAGAATTCAAAGTTTCTATCAGAAAGATATCTATGGAAGAACTTGCCAAAATAAGTTTGAACGACCACTTGTTGGAGGTAGCTTTCTTTCCTCGAAGGAGACCTGTGCCTGCAAGGACCCAGGAGCCTGTGCAGACAGTCAAAATATGTTTGACGCCAGGTTCTTGGCGCTTGACGAAATCGAGGAGGGAGTCGGGTACTCCACCAGGGCGAGCATTAGGACCTGAAAAATAGAATCGGGATTTATTGAACGTTGCGAAGACTAGAAGGTACTCGAGTTCACCTCCTGGAATCAGAATGAGGTCAAACTGTTCATCGGCCTTCACGCTGTCATAGGTACGAGATGCGAGGACGGAAGGACCAGAGATCGTGGTAACTGGATCAAGGGTGTGGGCCAAATAGGTGATCTCGATCGCATACGCCGGTTCGCTATCTTTGAATAGAGGGAATCGTTGGATATTGTCGGGAGTCAGGAATCCGAAGAGTTCGACAGGACCCTGATAATCAAGAGTCGTCACAGATTCGAAGAGACAGACAGCGAGGCGAAGAGTAGATTGGGAACCCATGTTATAGGTTGTATTCAGGAAAGGTAAGGAACTATAAATACTAGACAGAAAGGCTTCCCCGCAGCATGATCCCCTGACTAATGATGCGCCAATACAGACACCTGGAAGGGGTTAGTATTGGGAGCAGAATGAACTTTATCAGAGGATACGATGCCGCCGAATCAGTGATTAATGCACCCGCTTGTCTAGATTTCAAGTAGTAGTGATAGTAAATTGGTGGCGAGCAACTTATACACGCCATTTACATGACGCGTATTGTAAGTGACCGTTGGGGTTGAACGTTTGAACGTTACGTTGAACGTTGACGCGGACGGTTGACCAGAGAGTTGTTTACCGTGAGACCTTTGACATAGGGGCTGATGATATTCGCGGAGCTGGGGCATTGAGACATTCAGTACTTATCCAATGGATACAACTTACAATTTTTAGTAAGCTTGCTTGAGTTAGGCCACACCAAGCTACTCGTCGCCCCACTGAAGACTTTGAAGGACTTGCAAAAGGAACGGTAAAGCTTCTACATATGAAAAGTTGAGAAAGCTGGTGACTATTTGTATGAAAAACGGTGCACCATGATACTGAGAGTCGCTCTAGCTAACCCGTCGACGGCGGTACATACTTGATCGTTCATGGTGATACTTGTAGATACTCAGACAAGGCCGTAATAGTCTGCAAAATCATCGTCCCCCGCTTCTTTCGCGGTCAACTCTACTACACCCCTGATGATCTTAGCTACCTCCTTGCCGACCAGAAATTCCAAAAACGCGTTTCCCATATCCATACCTAATCGAGCAGTCAAACCGTTAGTCAGACAGGACCACGCTCCAGTAAGTTCATGGAGACATACCCGCGGTAACACCAGAACTAATCCAGATTTTCTTGTCGTCGTTTATTACAAACCGTGCCTTAGCTATCCAGTCAATGCCTTGGCCACGGGTGGCCTCCTGGTGTATCCAAAACCGTTCAGATGGGCCAACACATTGGCGTGTATACAGGAGAAGTGCTTGCCTTAATGACCTTAAACGAAGCCTTATTGGAAGTAGCTTTCTTGCCGCGGAGAAGACCTGTGCCCGCCAGGACCCAAGAACCTGTGCAAATAGTAAAAATGTGTTTGGCACCAGGTTCTTGACGCTTGATAAATTCAAGCAGGGAGGCGGGGACTACTTCAGGTCGGGAGTCACCACCTGAGGTGTGATGAAATTCAGAATTAGTTCTAAAATCAAAGGGTCAAAGACTCGCCTCCTGGAATCATGATGATATCAAACTGGTCTTTCGCGTCGTCGTATGTGCACGCTGGTAGGATTTGAGGACCAGAAAATGGCGTAACTGGGTCGAGAGTATGGGATATAAAGGTGATATCGAAGGCGTAAAGCGGAGGTGTATCCTTGAAAAAGTCGAAACGACGAAGATTGGCTGGGGTCAGAAATCCAAAGAGTTCAATGGGACCCTGATAATCGAGAGATGTAACATCGGGATAGAGGCAAACTGCGACTCGAAGGATGGTTGGTGCACTCATTTCTGCTGTTGGGTTCATCCAGCAATAATCATTTGGAATATATATAGGGGAGAACACCCTCCTTCCCCGGATATTGAGCAGTGGTCGGAACGATCTACCGACTCATCGATGGTAGTTACTCATTGAACGTCTTTAGTCGCTTTAGTAAGACGCGGCCAATGGTGTCATTGTATTGGTTATTCCGATCCAAAGGCTTCGCCTGCATGTTACTTACTACGCACCAAGGTCAGAGAGCCTTGGGCAACGGAGAGTATTATTTTCGTCGACACACCTTGCCATTGCGTGACCAGATCAGCAGCGCAAGACTGCCACGCATTTCAATTAAAACCATTGAGTGGCGGGCGTGTTAGTATCACGGGATCCTCGACAAAGAGGTGCTTCCGGCGGCTTTGGGTTCATTTACATTTACGACGTGCCGCTACCCAAGGACAAAAGGAATTCTTTGTCACTGAGAGATGATTATCCGTCTTCTCGCTTACAATTAGCTGACTGGCGCTATGGGCATGTTATACCGCGTGTGAGTTTTATGCCTTCTTTCGACCTAGAGTATTACAGATTTGCTTGCAAGTGGGTCACCCAAGGGAGATATGATGATCCGATCATTGATATTGAGGAGCCAGGCAAAGTTAGCATTGTACACAAGACGAGATTGCATTTATACGTTACAGTTAGTTATGCTTATGGCTTCAGTTGGTTCCTCTAGATTAGACTAAGCCATAGAACGCTGCGAACTCGTCATCTCCTTCTCCCTTGGCGGTCAATTCGTTGATACCACATATGGTCTTGGCTACTTCTGTGCCGACCAGGTATTCCAAGAACGTGCTCGCCATACCCAGCCCTGATGAATTATCGTGTATGAGCGAACTTAGGCATGTTGATCTACATGCGTATAGCTCACCTGCAGTGATACCAGAACTCGTCCAGATCTCCTTATCGTCATTTACAACAAATCGGGCCTTGGCCACCCATTCGATCCCTGGTCTTTAGTCGAATCCTACGGGGGCAGAAATAGGAAGAAGTGAGTTACTGATAATCATTATACAGCAAGTACACTTACTTGAATGATCCTGAACAAAGAGTTGTTGGACGTTGCCTTCTTCCCTTCTAGAATCCAGGAGCCCGTACAGATGGTTAAGATGTACCTAGCCCCGGGACCTTGTCGCTTAACGATTTCTAGCAAGGAGCTCGGGATAGCGGACGGGTTAGATCCGGGACCTAAAAAGCTTTTCCTCAGAACAGAATACTTCGAAATGAAGAAGCGGAACCTCACCTCCGGGAATCAAGATAATATCATACTGCTCGTCGGCCTTGATATCCTCGTACGTCCTCGTAGGGTTCACAGTTGGTCCGCAAGTCTGTTCAATAGTATCCAAAGTAGCTCCTAGGAAAGTAATGTCGATCGAATATGCAGGTGGCGTTTTGAAAAACGGGAACCGCGCCAGGTTATGCGGGGTCAAGGCGCCCAAGAGTTCAGGTGGTTACATCGTGGAAGAGGCACACGGCAAGTCGAAGGATTTGCTCGTCTCTGATAGAAGATTGCTTACCGTTGATTTCTGGCAGTTTATTAAGCATCCGCCCGATATCCAATGGATCTGGTACCTGTAGGTCGATATTGAGTTACAGACTGAAAATAGATTAGCGGACTTGAACACATTAGAGAAGATGACTGAAGAGGATCGCATCCGCAGCCGAAAGGGAGGATCGATGATTGATGAAGATGGTACATAGATAGGTACAAGTACTGTGAGAGTTTATACAAGTATGCATTAAGATAATGGATGATCAGAGGGTCTGGACGAATCGACAAGAGGCATAGAAGACCATAATACCCAGAGACGTATGTATATACACCATAAGTAATTTCAATTCAAGCGTTAAATCGTGTCCGCCAATGACGAGCCCGATAGATGAAGGTTACCTTGACCCACATACACAATTCATCATCTCCTCCGCCTCCTACCACCCCGCCTACCAATCACTATATTAGGATTAGGCGGCGGAGCAACAGGAACTTGCGGAACCGGCAATCCGAGTCCAAGACCAGCCGCGCCGAAGTTGTAGTCCATATTATAACGCATATGTGCACCAGGAACACGTAACGGCTGCGGTGGGGGTTGTATTTGCGGCTGCGGCTGCGGCTGCGGAAGTCGAAAGGCATCTATGACTCTGTATGCAGCTGCCTGCACACGCTGTTCGGCCGCCCTGAGGTCCTGTTGCATGCGAATTCGATCCTCTAGCCTTAGTGGGACCTCCGCGAGCCTACCGACTGCCACACGATCTCTTTCCTGCTGAACATGTGCATGGCCCATTGGTAGTGCAAAAGGGACAACCGGACGCGGAACTGCCTGTGCGCCAAAACCCAGATGTCCGCCATAAGGAGGTGGTTGCGCTCCAACTATTTGCCCCACAGGACCAAAACCAGGTACTCTTCCCGGAGCAAGCGCGGGTGCGGGGTTCTGTTTCGGAGCGGGAGGTAGATCAACTTTAAGATCTTTAACCTCAACATCGGGGTGTTCGCGTCGGTAGTCTGCGAGGGCACGTTCTGCAGCCGCTTTAACCTATATACGTGGATCGATGAGATATTGGAGATAGCTGAAAGTAATCACTCGCCTCGTCAGCATGTCGTTGCTCAACTTGATCCCACAATAAACACTTCTTTGAGCTGCTTGAGCTCGTGCCCGGGCCAGTTGCGTTCGGCTATCATTTCATCGACTATATAAATAGACCAGCTAAAATAATGGACGAAGCGCACATTTTGGTTGAAGTGATCATAGCCAGTGATGATTTGCCGGCAGACATAGCATGAAAGAGTGTGACAGTTTGGACAGGTCATTTTGTTGCACTGAATGGAGCCACGTATCAGCACTGTAACAGGAATCCAAGATAAAATTTACGAAGATACTTACTCCAGCCTCTTTGATGAACGCTGACATTCAACCACGGTTTAAAACAACAGAAAGTACGGATAGTCTAAGGGAGAGACTGTACCTTTCTGGCATTTGGGACAATTACGCAGCAGGGCTTGAGCTGAATAGCCTTCGTAAGCACGGGCAGATAACAAGGGAGTGAGATCGCCTACTCATAGCTTCTTCAATGGAGTGCCGTCCATCAAGCAGTCTGTCCTCTTCCATCTCTGAAAGAAAGGTATACATTTATGAACGTCCAAAGCTGTGCATGGTCTCACCTTTGCAACTCCTGGGTAGATGATCCTACATACGGAGAGTAAGAACACGTTGCACCAACGACTCCAGAATAACGACTGACCAACTTCTTACAATTCCGACAACTCACTGCTCCACATTCCTCCCGCTCGCACCTGAACAATTTCTCATCCGGGTTCTCAATCACGACTTTATACTCGCAGAACGGGCATTCCTCAAGGCCCTCCAGCCCAGCCGCCTCTATCTCCTTGCGCTGCTTGACCCGCTCGTACAGCTCCAAAAGCTTACTGTCCAAAAAACGTCGGAGCTCCGATTCAGGGAACGCGAGCTTACATCCAGATTGATCCATGCAGACGATATTCGGGTTATGCGAGCCTAATAGGTTTTCTGCGTACGAAACCATGCATTCCGTGCAGAAAAGATGCGCATCCGGGCATTGAATCATTTTTTCCTGGGCAAAGGGCTCAGCCGGGTATTCTACTTTATTCAGAATACGAGACATACAAAGGCATAAGAGGTGAAACAGCATCCACATTCAATGCCGTATGGGTCACCTTCATCTTGGGAGTTCGACTGCGCTGCTACAGCAGGTACCTTGGCTTGGTCTTCTTGAAGCTTGTGTAAAAGCCACTCGCGTTCTGCGGTGAATTGGGCGTCTTCTTGGATCTTGGATTTACCTTTGGAACGATACGGTATGGTTTTACGTTTATAGGGTAGTCGAGGGAGCTTGGCTTCCTCGACAAGAGAGACGTACGTCGGTACATAAAAATTCTTGTGGCGCTGGAGTACCGAGCGAATATGAGGCTTTGGAATCAAGGGAAAGTCGATTTGGAGTTGTTCCTATTGATGTTCAGATTTGAAAGGACATCGAATATCAGTCTCGTCGTACCAAGGCAAGGTCATAATAGTCAGCATCAATGGGCGGCCTATCTGTACTTGCGTAGTCTATCTTCGGCTTTGGCTGCCCTCTCTCAATGCCAAGTTGTTCTTCTGCCTTTCGCTTAACTTTTCTTTCGACTTTGGGATATTGTGGGTTCTCGAAAAGGGCATTGAGAACAGCTTCGGTCGTTTGATGCTGCGCGAACAGCTCCTGTACATGTTCTGGTAGGACGTCTGGGATCACCTCCAGTACCTGGGCGAGAGGATCTTGAGGTATGACAAGGTCCGGCTTTAAAGGTTCCAACGCGTTTATTATCGGTGTTCGCTGAGGTTCTCTTGCCGGTGGAGCATTTTCGTCGTCACGGTTGATATTGGGCACGACAGACAAAGACACCTTAGCAATGTCTGGCACTTCGAGGATATTCTCCAAGCTCCCAGGCATCACCTCTACCAGTGGCCTCTTCTGAGACGACGATGGTTGAAGAGCGTCGAGCGACTCGTCCTCTGAGTCGGTCAGCTCGATGGACCCAGCGGTTACTAATGGTCGCGGCGTAGGGGTCTTCCTTGCGGCGCTTCCTTGCTTTCGAGAGGCATGAGGCATTTTCAGGGCGCCAATGTTAGGAGTGATCTCAATTGCACGCTCCGGCATACGCCTCAAACGCGTTTTTCATGAATGTGGTGGTTAGGAGGTTCGTGTTGACGCTCAACGTCAACAGTAGACGCCGGTGCCGACGTAGCGCACTTCGTTCTCACGCTGCCATCGACTCGGTCAACAAGCGCTTCGCACCTTTGTATCGAATCTTTGACTGGCAGCTCCGGAGTTGCTTCGACTTCTATCTTGAGGAATCTCCTCACTGAAACTCATACCAAACCAAGGCATCGTGTCCAGAGATCCATTCGGCATTCAGTAATAGGGTAATCCGTACTACAGGATTATAGCTTGACAAAATCGAGCGTCCAAATACGTTTGGTGAGGAAGTAACGGTGAGTACTTGGACTCGTTCAGAGTTATAGATTTATTTCTTCAATTTCCAAGTTAACTTGCGCCGTCGAAGAGGCTATTGTAATCAGAAGCAGACCAGACCATGTTTCGCGATGTACAGTCTCCAAGGATCTTGTGGTTAAAACCATTTCCTGCATTGGCAGTCGGCTTTCTGCACGCTCCGGACTATCCGGGACGCCAATTGCTGACTGAGAAGCCCAGACACCTATTGACTCTTGGCACTTACGCCAGATGCTGTCATCAACTTGGACCCAAATAAGTGATCTAGTAGTGCCCGGGCTGAAGCGCTGACCCCTGAACAGAGCCTTTTGATCCTCTTGCAACGGAATCAAACCATAACGGTTTGGTCGACCAGTCGCATGAGTTCTCGAATGACATACCGCACCGACCGATACACTCCAGGCGTATACTGGTCCTGCCTCCGGTGGGGAAAAGGAGGGCAAAGCTGACCGTTTGGCTTTATGATGGATCCAGACCCTTGAAGTAACTCACATGTTGAGAATATCTCTTCGACTGAAACAGCAAGGATCTACCGTAGGCTGACGGTGTGAATCGGATGAGAGTCAGAAATGGGCTCGGCGATCCACGTGACCGCCAGTAATAATCGACGCGAAAGAGAACGGACGGGAGGATCCCTCTGTTCAACGCTCGAGCTGTTATCGATCTGCTTACGAGGGCTATCATTCATGGTAAGTGGGCAGTTAACGTCGAATAACAACGATCGACGGTACCTTAGTAAATCTGGGCCATGCGGCTTCTGACACCCGCATTGGTGCCTTCTATTATTCCGGTAACCCAGAAGTAAGTACACCGGCTGGGTCTTCTGGCTGGTCACCTATAAAATGGACACTATGGACGCGACTGGTTACATTTCAAATCACTTAACGACATTTGATAACATCTTCCTCTAACCATGATTGCCTCACTTCTTTGCGCAGTCACTCTCGCCATTCTCGGCGGTGTCAACGCTCTCCCACATAAGCGTGCACTCGCCAACGTCTACACCAAATGCACAGTACCAAATACTGTAGCCCTCACCTTTGTATGTCAATCATATTTTGCTTCACTCGATGCTAATCCCTTCCCGAACAGGACGATGGTCCATATGTATACCTCTATGATATAAGCAAAGCCCTAGTTGCTGCTGGTGCCAAAGGTACCTTCTTCTTCAACGGCGACAACTGTAAGTTGTCTTAATCTTTGCTTTCTACCTATACCAAGACTTCATCTTTAGGGGGCTGCATCTACGATGATGATAATATCAAACGTGTCAAGTATGCATATGATAATGGACACCAGGTCGCATCACATACTTGGGCTCACAAAGACTTATCGACTCTAACCTGGGATCAAAGTAATTATCGTATTAAGGTCCCTGACTTAACTCACTAACCTAACCTCTCTAGTCCATGATGAGATGTGGAGAGTTGAACGTAAGTGTATTCAATAATACCCACTGTCATTTATATGTAATCTTTGTTCATAGTGGCTTTGCAGCGTATCGTTGGTGTCCAGCCAGCGTTCATGCGTCCCCCTTACGGTAACTACAACGATCTTGTCCGTGAAGCTTCCTCCATACGTGGGCAAAGCCTAGTAACCTGGGACTTCGAGTACGTTGATTTTATCTCACTCATTCGCTCTGCGATACTCATTTCCACAATAGCTCTGAGGATTCTGTTGGTGCTACCCCCGCTCAAAGCGAGGCCGAATACACAAGCACGATCAGCCGACATCCCAGTACTATCCTCGCTCTCAACCACGAAACATATGAGACCACAGCCCATCAGGTCATCCCTTTTGCCATCCAGAAGTTACAGCAAGCTGGATACAGGCTTGTCACTGTTGCCGAGTGCCTTGGACAACAACCATACCAATGGGTTGGCTCTCCTCAAACCAAGGACGTAAGTCTCGTTTAGCACTTTTCGTGTCAATTGCATCGTCTAAAATATGTGATGGATACAGTCAACCTGGCATTGCTAAGCGACACACTATTCCTTACTCTTCTCGTCGTTCGTAGGACCAACAACGCTCTTGCACACGGAACTTTGCAATACTTCTTCACCCTAATATTGTATCACCTTACCCTCTCGCCGGACATTCTTTCGCACCTATCTCGTTTACTTATCCCGTCACTTATTGCCCCTTGCGGGTTAAATGTGTATTTGATGCCTCGGACCTAAGACTGTATATGTATATTTCACATTTTGTATCCTACGTGCACAAGGACTTCCACCGCCATAAATACTCTTACCTACTCTTGTAATAACAATGATATTGTTCAATGCACGATCATTTCTCCACTAATACGAAACTTTTTTTGCCTATGCTCGTAGTCATTAGTTCAAGTGAGGTAAGTTTAGCCAGAAGAATCAGGTCGAGTGTTGATCTTCCGGCAAACTCCTACACAAATTTAATAATACGCCCCTGCTCGATAAAATACTACACACTATACAACGCATCGATGAATGTCAGCACGTAAGCATCTGGAAAGATTGAGAAGCTCTCTGTATGCTATTTTCATCCCTCAAATAGTCTATGTAGTAGAACGTGCACCTTCGTATTGGGTACTAAGCAGCCTTGGAATCGTTCATTGCATTTTGCCGACTCGGTGTTCCGGGGGCAGTGATGCCAGTGTGAACTATGGTCACATTGTAGGTTAGTTCGATCAACCCGGAAAGGAGCTACTCCCAAGAGGACACCGTATCATTCCCATAACAGCTTTCGGTGCGAACCATGCAATATGCCCGATCATAGATTATTTCATAAAACCGGTGGCACTAACATCTTTGCTGATGATGATACAAAGAAGTGATAATGGCCGGTCATTCGCTCTGATAATTAACTCTGAGGCCTGAGGAGCTCACAGTAGATAACTGCTGAGCGCTAAGTACTGAGTGCTCACCAAACGTACAATCAGACGCTAGATGTAAATGCCACAAGTATGTCGGCTCGAATTCCCCGATTTGGCAACATGGCTCGTGGAGGCTGTGCAAACCTTTCCGAAGCCTAACACCATTTGCTATGGGGCTGAAGGTTCTCTCCATCGTACCTCCACCTTATTACGAACGGTTTCCACAACGCTCGCACTGCAATCAGGAACTCCCGGATTTTTTGGCGCTATCCGAACATATTTGAACATTGAACAAACATGTAAGCCTTAAGGTTTACCCCCCAGGGCCCACGTTTATTACTTAGCCATCCGTGGCATTTCAAAAGCCTAATTTGACAGTTCTGAGGCCATGTTCGTACCCTTCTTGACGAAACGTGAAACGAAGAAATTATATCGCCGTAAAGGCGGCGGAGGTGGTGGTAGAGGTGGTGGCGGCGGCGGAGGAAAATCAGGTAGCTCGGGTAGCTCAGGTGGGTCCCGTAGCAGTGGTTCAGGAAGATCAGGCGGCTCAACTAGCGGGAGTAAAGGTGGCGGAAGTGGTGGAGGAGGTAGATCATCATCCGTCTCAACAGGTTCTGGAGCACGAACCGCAAGTTCAGGCGGGAACGGTGGTGGTCGAATCACCACAATTCCTGCTGGACAACCATTTGCTGGGCGACAAGCTGGAGGGGGAACGAGGCAAGAAGTATTTGGAACACAGTAAGCTTTCTTGCTTGTGTAAGGATAACTTGGCTCACAACTCGTGCTACAGACAATACGGTAGTGGATATCCAGGCGTAACTGGCCGTGGAGTTGCTGGTCGCGGCTTTCCGTTTTACTTTTGGCCAATAGCATGGGGAGGAGCTGCTGGGGCAGGTACAGGTGCCTACCTTCATAACAATGAAGTGAGTGCCGATCTAACTATATTGAAATGCCAAACTAAACAAAGTTGCAATCGACTTAGTACGGTCGACCGGATAATTCTAGTCGTCCGGGGGGTGTCCTTGTGACTGCAGCTTTCATATCTAGCTCAAACGGCACGAATACCTTCCGCTTATTTGCTGACAATACGACTGTGACGTCGCTGATCGAGGATATCCGATCTAACTGTTCATCATCACTCGCCTCCAACAGCTCCGCATCACCATCTACTTTCGACCCGAATGGCGTGCCGAAGCCCGAACAGGCTGTACAATATTATCGCGCCAGTAGCGTCGCTCTCACGCTTGACGGGTACAACAATACCGGCGCGCTCGGACCTGAGGGAACACCTGACACACCTTTGCCAAGCGGTATTGATACTACTCTTCTGAACTGTCTTAACACAACTATCGGGAACAACGTGCCGCTGGTAGACGCCGCTCATGTACGGTGGTCGGCGCCCAATATGGGTCTATTGGCCCTGTTTTGGATGATATGGTCACTTTCATCTTACTATTAAACGACATACAGGAAGCGATACACACATCCCAGTTCCCGTCTTCGTTCCTCATTAATGTATTAGTAAGCTTGACCTATTTTTTGTATGATTCAAGATGTTTCGACGATACACGTACCGTATATTATACCATACACCAGTCCATCCCTCGTATTTCTTGGTGTAGCTATTATTTCATGATGGTATTGACTTACGCACCGTTCCAAAGGGATGGAACGGCTGTTATAACACGCACCCAGCGGAATACCGACTGACTCATATTCCTGGATGTAAACGACAGCCGCCTTTGGCGCTCTTTTTGAAGGCCATCTCAATCAAACTTCACGCGGCGATCATTATCCTCGTGGTACTCACTGCTCACGCGGTTTAAAACCGTGCCATGGCTGTTAAATTATCGATCTACCAGTAAAGCCTGTTACTTCTTTGAGTCATTCTGAGCGATTTGCATTACTCAGGGCATTGGGTTTGGGCCGGTGCTGATGCTTTACATGCGAGCACCTATCGTACTAATAGGAAATCAGTTATGCAAAAACTAGGTTGACACAGACATACACAAATGGAATAGCAGAGCGGCAGTCAAGCAGTTCCCTTACCAGTTCCAATCCATAATTACCGTTGGCTCGGGAATTAGACTATGGGGTACAGGGGACCTTATAGCCTTGAGCCTGTATGAGTGCTAGGGGACGATCGATTCCAGGGTTGGCAAGTGAAATAACTCGAAGACAAGTCGGAGTCAAGAAAATTGGCCGCCGTAAGTCCACCGGCGTAACCTATACATAGTTTAAATACGAAACATAGCATAATTGACACAGATGATGGGGTACTAACATCAGTCTGTATTCCTAGTCGTCATCTCAGTCGCATTGGGACAAAGTCATCGACTAGTGGAACATCAATGACCCGTGCAGCAAGTTGCTGTTATACGTCCAGTTACTGCTGTTATGACCCATCGGTCCCAATCCCTATGTATCGGATATGAGAAGAAGCTTACCGGTTACTTGCGGTTTATGCGCTTGCCATCAAAGGGTCTTCTTTTGGTACTATGCAAATTGAAAAATTGCAGCAAAAGGCATCGTCGCCCATATCCACACTAGTGACGGCGTCATTTACGAATTCATAGCATCTTCAGACTTCTACATCCAGCAATATACTTACACTCAAGACGCGTACCGAGTTCCCGGGCTCCCATCATCCCAATTCGTGAAAGTAATGACTTTTGCAATGTGATCAGATGTTGCTGTAATGAGCTATCACACAACGTGAAGGGTACGTATTCATCGGCCAGAGAACTGCATTCGCCACTCGCATCATGCTTGGCTCATCAGAGTTTCTTCGCGAAAACCCGTTCGTTCAAGTCTCCACAGGTTGCTATATGTAAAAATCTTTTGCCAATGCTCTTTGCATCAGATTTTCTTGGCAGGCTGATGATTTGCTCACCAGCTGAATATTGTTCTTCCCATGTAATGGGGTCCCAGCGAATCGGGTTCTCTGCTGAGGCACAAGGAGCAATAATTGGGTTGCGTGCTCATCTTGTTCTTGAACTTTCTATGGCAATGTCAGCCGAGCACAAGAATATATCCATTCGTATGCAAAACGTATTTTCAGGTCCAAAGAAAAGGTATTGAGAGGCCCAAGTCACAACCAAGTCATATGAAAGGGGGACTGATTGTCACGGTGAGCGTGAGTAAGTTATAAATAGACTGGCAAAAGAGCGGTGTTTCCAATTGGGGCCTCTTGAACCCAAACGGTTTCCTTTTGCTCCAGCTTCTCGATTCTTGCTCATCCGGGCGCTTTAGCCAACTCCAAGATATAAAAGCAGGGCCATGAAATATGCTCCGTACCAGTAACATCGCTCTTTCTGTTACTTCGTATCCTAGCGCATCCTTCGTAGTATGCCTTTAGAGAACAAGACCAGGTCGGACTCCACGCTGGAAGATATTTCGGATGCCATTGATGATGGTAAGTTCCTAAACGCCACTAAACACTCAGGGTCGAATCCGACATGGCTCTATCTAGTAAACGTGCTTAAGTTGAAGTGCTGGGATGAGGATTCACAGTTCGACGCTGAAAAGGACAAAACACGGTTTCGAAGGTATGAAGAGGCCTGCGACAAGGTAAAAGCATTTTACAAAGAACAGCATGGTAAGTCGTATTATGTCGTGTGCCTACTTTCAACCCTCCTCTGATTCACTTGCTATTCTCAGAAAAGCAAACAGTAGAATATAATATCGGTGCCCGAGAGACATTCCGCAAGAATGTTCGTGCACGTATGGGTACGTCACATGCACAATATGACCTGGCTGTCAGTTGACGTGCTGGGAACAGGAATATGGGAAGCGATGGAAATGCTGAACACCCTCATTGATGAATCGGATCCAGATGTATGCCTTCCGTCGTCATTTATGATGAATGGATGGTCGGCTGACCCGATTTAATGTAGACCAGTGTCTCCCAGATTGAGCACCTGCTTCAAACTGCAGAAGCCATTCGGCGGGATGGCAAGCCCGAATGGATGCAGGTCGTTGGTTTGGTCCACGATCTCGGAAAGCTCCTGAACTTCTTTGGATCGCAGTAAGTATATCACCCTCGTTTCATCTTGCCGTATTGGATCTGATGATTGCTGTTTCAGAGGTCAATGGGATGTAGTAGGGGTAATAATTTTTTTTTACTTCTTTAACAGCACGTGCTGATCGTTTGCTAGGATACTTTTGTAGTGGGATGCCAGTTCTCAGATAAAATTATCTACCCGGAAACTTTTGCTGGCAATCCGGATAGCCACGACCCCGTCTACTCATCAAAGTACGGTATCTATAAACCTAATTGTGGTCTAGACAATGTTATGATTTCCTGGGGACATGATGAAGTACGCTTCGTTGCCTTTTCCTCCTTTGTGCTTGAAGCTTACTCCGTGCTGCAGTATCTGTACTGCGTTTTGAAAGATCAATGCAGTCTACCAGAGGAAGGCCTAGCCATGATCCGTTACCACAGCTTCTACCCGTGTGTAATTTTTATTCCCGCGCTGTCGTATACGTATAGCTGACCATAATTACGAAGATGGCATCGCGATGGGGCCTATGCACATCTGATGAACGCTGCAGATGAGAAAGCTCTGGCTGCTGTTCGCGCATTCAATCCATATGATCTGTACAGCAAGAGCGATGAACCTGTGGACTCGGAGAAACTGAAGCCGTACTACTGCGGTTTGATAGAAAAATTCTTCCCAGACACTATCAGTTGGTAGAGGCTTGTCGTTACTGTAGCGGTTGAACTTGCGCTCCTTAGTTGTACCCCTAACACCGTTATCTAATCATAGCATCTAATCTAATCTCAACGCTGATTCGAACTGGTGAACTGACTCAAAAATTGTTATCGATCTTCATGCATTTATAGTCCTCTAGATCTGGCTTTCGTCACTTTTTCACGCCGACCATTTGTACTATTATCATTCCATCGATTCCAAAAGCTATCCTTTGCTAGATCAATGACTTCGTCGATGCCAGAGCTACCGAAAGTTCCCGGGACAGATCCCTCAAGTTGTGTGTTAGACGCATTCCGGACGGCCATCGCCAAGAGGGTATCGGAGGCGCTTCCACCGTTGACGGTTGAGCAGGTATACACCGGGGTAGATTATGGGAAGAAGGGTGTAGATTTCACGGTTGCACTACCGCGGTTTAGGCTCCCAGGGAAGGTGGATGAGCTCGCGAATAAAGTGATCAGTAAAGTATGTGGTATGTGCGCACGGGATCTCTGCTAGTCAATATATCTTAGCTTGTTTGTTTCGCAGTTTGAAAAGGACGAGTGGGTTGAGTCGATAGTACACGACAAAGCATTCCTTCACTTCCAACTTAATACATCGAACCTCGTCCGCGAAGTCCTCACACAAGTACATCAACTCACTCATGCGACACAATCAGGAAAGCCTGTGTACGGGACTAATGCGTCTGGCCAGGGAAAGAAGCTGGTTATCGAATACTCTTCACCCAATATCGCTAAATCCTTCCACGTCGGCCATCTTCGAAGTACGATCATTGGCGCATTCCTCGCTAACGTGTATAAGGCCTGTGGGTGGGACGTCGTGTCGCTCAATTACCTAGGCGATTGGGGTACCCAGGTATGTCACCACACAATGGTAGCGTTTCTATTCTATCAAACACAATTCTCTCTATAGTTCGGAATGATCGCGGTCGGCTTCGAAAAGTATGGATCCCAAGAGGAGCTAGAAAAGGACGCTATCAAGCACCTATTTGACGTCTATGTCAAGGTCAACAAGGATGCGGATGCCGATCCGAACGTTAAAGTTGAAGCCGCCAAATGGTTCAAGCGGATGGAAGATGGGGACGAGTCTGCGTTGGTGAACTGGAGGGTATGGCGGGAACTGAGTGTGAAGAAATATGAAGAAGAGTATAACCGGTTGAATGTACACTTCGACGAATACACTGGGGAGAGCATGGTTGGTAAGGAGTGGCAGGATAAGGCATTGGAACGATTGGATACGATGGGTTTGATAAGTGATGTAAATGGGGCCAAAATTGTTGATCTGGAGAAATGGAAGATGGGCAAAGCAGTGTTGCGGAAAAAGGGCAAGTAATCCTCTAGCCATTTCGTATCCTTCTATTCTTATCGTTGACTTGGATAGACGGCACTTCAATCTACCTTACTCGAGATATCGCCGCCGCCATAGAACGATACGAGAAATACAAGTTTGACAAAATGATCTACGTCGTATCATCTCAACAAGACCTCCACCTCTCCCAATTCTTTAAGATCCTCAAATTGATGGAATTCCCTTGGGCCGACACTCTTGAGCACGTCAACTACGGTTTGGTACAGGGGATGAGCACACGGAAGGGCACAGTCGTTTTCTTGGATCAGATGATCAAGGAGGCTGCCCAAGTAATGCATGATCAGATGCAGAAGAACGAAGAAAAGTATAACGCTGTGGAAGATCCTGAATATACCAGCTTGGAAATCGGTATCACTGGTGTGAAGATACAAGATATGGCGGCGAAGAGGTAAACACGTTCAGAATATCGTGTGCCAACATGCTGACCCACAAATGCTAGGATCAATAACTATACGTTCAATTGGGATCGTGTCAAATCCTTCGAGGGCGATACTGGACCATACCTCCAATACGCTCACGTCCGTCTCGCCTCCATCGGCCGAAACAACCCCCACCTCTTCCCTCTTCCTCCGCCAGAAAAGATCAACACCGCCCTCCTCACTTCATCACCGCACGCCAGGGAAATAGTCTTCCTCCTTGGGTCCTATCCCGACGTGGTCAAGGTCGCACTGAAGACACATGAACCCAGCGGCGTAGTGACGTTTGCGTTCAAATTAAGCCACGCTATTTCGAGTGCATGGGATACGGTGATTGTAAAGGGAGAAAAGGATCTCGAAACTGCCCGGGCGCGCATGTGGTTGTATGAGTGCGCGAGGGAGGTGCTGGCTGCAGCAATGAGGTTATTGAGCATTCGGCCGCTGGAAAAGATGTGATCAGAGAATGCTTAGTTATTCCACGAACCGTGCTGTTACTATTTACCATTAGCACTCTTACATAGTCGTAATATTTCATTGTTAGTTGATTCCAATGGTAGCCAGTATTTTACTCGGTAGTTCGTACACTGTAAGGCTGAGCCTGGTAAGTAAAGTAGTGGCACTGGCAGGACCCTCGATTACGACACGTGATACTCTTCACATTTCCAGCGCCAGTCTGAGTCTGTCTGAGTCTCAGGCTGTTGTTCAACTTGTTGGCTCCCTCCAAGTTTCCGCATGTTTCGCCAGTCAATGGATGCGAGGCTGCGAGCGCCCCCTGAGCTAACCAAGTTAACTGGCTCTCGCCATCATATACCCTTATAAGCGGTGTTGATCTCTGGTTCAAGACTTTGGCTTTGAAATGCATTCAAAGTTTGAAACTGGCCTCCTCCGAAGTATATTTCCGAGGGCCAGTTCGACGCATATGCATGCCATTCTGTCGCTTCTATTGCCTTCGTTGGTCTGAATGTCCACGAAATTCCCGAACCCTCGCAGATAACATTAGCACAGGATATTATAGTAACCCGTGCAATGGTGTGTTTGAGCATGCTAGCGCAGTTTGCGCGAATGCTCGATCCTGGTGCACCAGAGTCAGTCCAATTGGCGAATATAATCCTTCAGAATCATGTACATGTTTTTTCATGGCTGTATTTCCTTTTACAGCATTCCTTGCCATCGACTCCTGGGTCACCATCGGGCACGCCTGACGAGATGATGACGTTCATTCTTGCCGGTGTCACTACTTTTCTCATTGTTCGCCTTCAGCTGAAAGCCGATGTCCACACTATCGTCCTCGACGCTTTTATCTATGCGTGGCAGAAACTGCCGTATATCGGAAGCAACCCAATTCCGTCCCTGACGCGCACCTCGGAAGTTAATACCGAGCACCTAGTCTCGCACTTCCTCAACGGGAGTGATCCTCCCCCAGTGTTTTCTGATAAACTAGGAGGTCCATCCGGCATCATAGCGCTCATCCTTGTTCATCTGGAACTGGATATGAAGCGCATAGCAGCGCCTTCATCTGATGACGCTGACCAGCTTCGGCAAGTTTCGTACATGAGGATTAATGGTAATACCGGTCAGCTCGGTCTTCTCCTCTCG
Source organism: Pleurotus tuber-regium (assembly GCA_014058305.1). Taxonomy (NCBI): domain Eukaryota; kingdom Fungi; phylum Basidiomycota; class Agaricomycetes; order Agaricales; family Pleurotaceae; genus Pleurotus; species Pleurotus tuber-regium. The sequence goes on along the minus strand of JACFYU010000014.1, from coordinate 225,174 downwards.
AATGACGCCTTCACTGTGGAGCTCATTGTGCAGAAGGCCATTCGACGGACAGCATCTACTGTAAAACAACTGATAGACCATCGCGATACGATACTGGCATCTCGTCCATCATTCACCGAAGCCCTGGATCATTTAGACAGAATCAATGATTCCTACTGCAAATTCCTGACCTCGTTTATCCGGACCTCCCATACCATTGCTACTATGGAAATATTCAAATCTGGCATCCTTGAAACATTTCGTGCCAAAGGGTTATCAGCCCCCGGAACTTCTCAAAAATTCGGTCCGTTTTGCGCACTTATAGTAGAAATCATCACACACTCGGTATATCCTTCTGTTTCTAAACGCGTATCAAAGCTAGGGAAGGCACCCTTCGAGCGGCTTGAAGACAGTCTAGTGGCGCGAAGTTGGCAATATATGGATGTAACCGAAACGACATATAGTGTATTATGGGAGAGGACTGAAAAATGGCCGGAGCAAACGGATCGGTGCTCGAATGTCAGTGCTTCTTATAATGCATTCACATTTAACGCTGAGTGGTGGACGGGTAGTGCAATGCCAAACCCAACGAATGCTGCTTGAGAATATGTGGTGATTGCCGGGTAGTCAAATACTGCTCAGCGGAGTGTCAGCGTGAGGATTGGTATGGAGGACATCGGATATATTGCAAACTGTTTCAATATAATCAAAGTTGAGCAGTCTAGTTCCATGACTATCTCATATTAATTTTGGCGTGGATATCTAGCTCATCGTCAGGTGATAAACGGTTGTAGAGGCCTCTTCTACCTTGTTCAGATCGAACAATCTGCTACCATGACGGACAGTACAATTTCAGTCCTCCAGACGTACCTTGCCTCTGAGCAGGACGAGATAAAAGTCTTGGTCCTGGACCTTAGGACAGAAGAGAGAAAATGTCTGATGAAGGGCGTGTGCGATCACTTACCCTCGCATATTTAGTCAAAAAATTTGGACCAAGGAGCTCCTCCCAAAATTCAAGGAATTGATCGCGTCAGGCAAGATGCCTAAGTATCTAACCATCATGGAGCTCCCCTTGGGAAACAATAGCCTTCCCATTTTCAGTCCTCTTGCCGCTACCTTAGCGTCGGGTTTAGCTGATATAACCCAAACACCACTCGTTTGAACTATCAGTGATACTCATCATTTGAAGATATATTTTTTATCTCTTGTGTTTCATTAGCCTAACTGTTTCACTTCTATCAGTACTCCAACGTAGACATGAAGAATATGTATATCTAAATTTGTCGGCCTGGACGCCGCTAAAAATATTTGAATGATGAATTGACTACATTATTGGTTTACTATTGTCGATTAGACGAGCTTGAACCTCAAGTAATTTGTACGAGATTACCATGCATGATATTGCACGTTGTAGAGCTTGTCCCGACCCCTATATAATACGCACGTGATAGCTTGACGCTCTTCCAACTTGCGGAGTCTGAGTCTGTCTTCAACCCCTCTAACAACGATGGGTACAATGAATACACAGTAGGTAACTTCCTAGTGTAAAGGCACCTCGCAAACATATCTTTGAAAAGGAATTCGACTCATGCGCGCCGTTTTGTCGTGCCTATCCCGTTCCTTGGTTTTAGCTACCTTAACTCTGAGTCTTTCAGTCGACATATAACAAGATACTCTACTTATTATGCGGCTTAAATTGGCCCACGGGTCCCTCATCTTGCAACGTGTGAGTCGGTTCAAAAGATTGCTTGAAAAATATACACATGTCTTGCCGTGAGTCATATGCGTCTAGTAGCATTTTCTCTTTCTCATGTTTTCAAGAACTTCTTGCGAGCTACTCGTGGAGTAATAAACTTCGATCCTTCCCGGTATTTTGCTGTCTGTCTTGGATGCACTTATGGAGCTGGTTGTAGACATCCACACCACTCTGATCGATTTGATCTCGGACGCTACTGTCCATCGAATGAAATTCATCGGCATCCGCCATCCAATTGCTGGAGTACGATATAGAAATCTTATTCCTTCAATGGATTTAAAATATTGGGCTTTTGCGTATACCGAGTGGATATAACGCGTGTAGCATCAACGACAGCGACCACTCTCCAGCCTTCTTACTACGAATCTTGCGCCAGAGCTTGACTCTTTAGATGCAATCGCCCAGTGTTTCTGCAAGATTCCTGTTGCGTGTACCTGCAGCTATCTCTACTCGCTTTAATGGAAATTCTGAAATTTGGCACCACGCATTCTTATGTGGTCGACATATCTAGCTATTTCTAGACGCATAGCCAAGCTGCCTAACAGACCTTTCGAACCACTTCAAGGCGAAGACATATCGCAAACTCCCCAGATCTACATCGCTAGAGTCGACTTTCTTGCTAGACCTCCTGCTTATACATATACCTTACTCCAGGCCTGATATGCTCGATACTTGCAGAGGGCGTCTCGCTAAGTACCTGAGGCGAGGCAGATATGGTCGATACCTCGCACCGAGCCAAACAGTTGACTATTGTACCTTTAGCCGGAACAGAGGACCTGTCGGACGCAGACGATGTACGATTACCCGGAAATATTCAGCTACATGCCGGTTTACCTACCAGGAGCGAGACGTGGAGTATCATGAAAGGTTTAGGTTCCTCCCTCGTTCAGTGTATATCACCAGCAATTTTTTATTCAAAGTTGATTTTCGGGCTTCATGGTCGACGATCCTCAGTGTTGTGCTGACCCCTGGTCAGTGACCCAGTCAGTTGGGGTCAGGCTATGAGGGCTGCTACTGACCCCGTTTGACCCCAGGTCAGAAGGGTCAGTTACAAAAATGGATATAGACGGATGACAAATCTATGAATTGGCATAATTCACAACATTAATCTACCTCTAAAACCTCGATGGCCTCAGTATTGATCTCATAAAGCTTCAACTCGTCGTCCAACCTCCGAGATGCAAACTCCTTGAACATGTCCATCTTTCCTCCCCAGGGTGACTCCGTGTTGCGAAGGTCCTTATCGAATACATCACGGAGCGGGATCTTCTCAATTGTGCTAACATGGAGGGTTAGACGTGGGCGGGTTGCAGCATCTGATGGAGTTGCAGGAGCAGTGCCTTCGACACTATCTGGCACGTCATCTTCATCTTCGTCCACCGCATCTTTCATGGCCTGAATCATTTCTTCTGTAGTTGCGCTCTCGTCTTCGTCATCACCGTTGTCGTCTACATCAATACTTGACCATTCTGACCCATTTCCGATAACCTTCCTCTTCTTGCGGGGAGGCACCTTTGCTGCGTGCACACTCCGGACTTGCAGATGTGGGCCATTGCACGAAGCATGGCATGTTCGGGTCCAGTGACGATGTGACTCTGGTGTGACCAACACGATAGTACAAAATCCTCAACCCAGACTATAATAGAGGGAGAGGAAACCAGGCAATCAATGGATTGAAATTTACCATTTCCAGTTGAGATAACACTTTCTATGTAATCAGAAATTCATACCTCACAACTCTTCAACTCCAAACCAATAACAGATCAATCTAAAACAGAGATCACACCGGAGGCAATTTCAAGGGCAGTTGATCGACAACTGCCTTTAAGGCAGTTGGCGTGTAGTTGGTTGTTCACACAGAGCACGCACCTGATTAGATAATCATGTAATCAATCTTCAATCAACGAGCCGTTCTTCTTTTCATACACATCATCAAATCCTTCCATGGCTAAAAAGGTTGTTTGCCTCTGCTCAACATGCAAACTAAAGACATTTATAGATCATGGTCAAACTGTCCATGGCCGTCTAGTCAGTTCTCAGACTCGCCGGGACCATGAATTGCGGGATGAACGGGCTGGAGATGTTCATGATCTCCCTTACATCTCGGGCCCATCTGGTGATCCATCATCTAGTAATCAGCAAGCTACAGTGATGGAATTGCAAGCTCATTTGCTTGATCTTGATTTGACTCAGTGTGAGTGTTATCATTATTCTTAGTAGACATATTATTTACCAAGTTTGTAGTGATTCTTCCTGTTGTTGAGATGTTTACTTTGCTTGTTGCTTGGCTGAGTCTGCATGCTGGTGTTAGTCGCCAGACAGCCAATACTGTGCTAAAAGCCTCCTACTACATTCTCACAACTCTCCTTCAACTTATCCACACAGCATTGTCAACTGCTGGATTCCATCTTCCACCCCTTCAAGATTTTGGTCTCCCCTTGGATATCCGCACTATCTTTTCTCGCAAAAAGCTAGAACCTGACCTTCTTCGAATCCCCTGCTGTCCTAACTGCTTTCGCCAATATTCTTCTGACCTTGGCTCCCTTCCTCAATATTGTGATTGGAAGTGGTCTCCACGGTCAAGGCGATGTGGTGCTGAATTGTATACTTTGTGTCGCTCAAACAAAGGGCTGACTAAAGTTCCTACATGCATTTATACAGCTCAATCTTTTGAATCATGGCTCATATTCTTTCTATCCCGAGCCACAATTACTGATTGTTTATACCATACTTTTGCACGCTCACAAAATATTCTTCCTCCGGAAGGCACTATGCATGACATATATGATAGTCCTGCATGGAAGTCATTGCAGGCTTTCCGGCAGACCCCTTATCATCTTGTTTTTGGGTTATATGTTGACTGGTTCAATCCATATAGCAATAAAATTGCAGGTAAGCTGATTGATATTATAATATTCTCTAGCTAACAAATCAATCATAGGCAAAGTAGTATCATGCGGGGCAATTATTCTTTATTGTTTGAACTTGCCTTTGGAGGTCCGCTTTCTTTCTGAGAATGTATATGTCTTAGGAATGATGCCAGGACCTGTTGCTCCTGATAAATGGAATATTTCTCATGTCCTTGCCTCTGCATACAGGATGATTATTGACTTTGATCTTCCTGGCAAGATTCTTGCCACATTCCGTCATCCTGCTGGTGCCACTATTGCTGCTCGTGTAATTCCACTTATTGCTGACTTGCAAGCCAGCCGAAAAGTTTCTGGCTTTTTATCCCATTCTGCTACATCATTCTGCTCTTTTTGCAAGTGTATTAATAATGAAGTAGAAGATCTTAATTATCAGAACTGGACACCACGCTCTGGTCTAGAAGTCCATCAGCAGGCACTTTCATGGAAGAATGCTGTAACAGTGACCAGAAAGAAAGAGTTGGAAACAGCCAATGGTGTCCGCTGGACCCCTCTACATGATCTTCCATATTGGAATCCTGTTCAGCATGTTGTACTTGGCTTTATGCATAACTTTCTTGAGGGTGTGCTTGAGCATCAGCTTCGAGTACTCTGGGGGGTTGGTCGGACAAAGGCAGCGATGAAAGCATTAGAAGCTGCAGCTGCAGCAAACACTGAGGAAGATATTTCATCTTCAAGGGAAACATCGAGATCAGGTTCAGATGTGGAGATGGATGATGGTGATCATGCAAGTACTTCAGGTTTAACTGATGATCTCAATCGATTGGTAGATCTTAATTCAATGGATTTGGATGACTTGGATGATGCAGACATGCCAACTCCACGGCCATCCCCTGCCCCTGAACCTAATATTAATACTGCTGCTGCTGACTCTGATGATAATATCACTCCAGACATTCCTCTTGGGGCATTTGAATTCTCTCCTGCTCAACTTGAACAGATCCGAGCCTGCATTGCCAATGTTCTTTTGCCAACTTGGGTGCAGCGTCCACCTAGAAATCTTGGTGAAGCCAGCCATGGAAAACTCAAGGCACATGAACTTCTTGTTCTATTCACCAGCATATTACCACTTGTTATTCCTGAGCTTTGGTGGAGAGATAACAACTCACAGGAATTGCTTAGAAGTTTCTGCAATCTAGTCAGTGCCACTAACATCATTGCTGCATATTCAGTGTCAAATGCTGATGCTGATGCTTACATGCAACATTTTGTGAATTATCGTGCCTCCATTCAAACTCTATTTCCCCAGTTTAGCTCAGTTCCTAATCATCACTATGCTATGCATAATGGTGAACTCATGAAATTCTGGGGACCACTATCTCTTCTGAGTGAATTTCCTGGGGAGCGATTAAATGGTGACTTTGGTCATATTAAAACCAATCACCGTCTAGGTTACATAGAGTTAACTATGGTTCGTCAAACTAGCCGTCAGGGTCGACTAAATGCAATATTCCATGATGGTCTATTTGAATATGAGTCATCTCGAAAACTGGCTCAGATTCTTGAACCAAATGACATATTCAGCTTTGCCAAAACAACTCAACCACTGAGCAATCAAGAGCTTATAGATGCTTTTGCTAAAGTTCCTGCTCTTGGCGAGTGGCAATATACACTACTTCTAGAATATCTGAAGGCAACTGGCCGAGAATATGTTTCAGCACATTCATTTCCAATTGCAATGAATGCCAAGGTTCTACCTCCAGCAGCTCGTCAGCCTTCTCAATGTGCAATCAATAACCGCACATACAGTTGCAATGACAGCCATGAGGGAAACAGCCATATTCAGTTTTATATTCCAGGAGGTGGTACAAATTCCATTGATACAGGTTATATTGATGCAATCTGGGAGATACCCCTGGATGGTCAATGGCAGACATTTTTCTTGGTTCAACAGCACTGCAAACTCACAGCTGCCCAGCTTCGCAAAACTCCCTACTCCTTACAGCCTTGCTCACAACTAAAGACTAAAGTTGTCAGTAACCAACCCTCTGGAAACTTGTACATCATTGAACACCATCATATTATTACTCACTTAGCTGCTTACAAAAGACCAGCTAAGACTTTTGGCCTTACTCAGGATATTATGATTGTATGTTGGGCATTCAATCGTGGACGCAGATGAGCTGTGAATGGGAGTTTGAGCGCAAATCAGCAACCCCATATTCAATCAAGGAATATACAAGAGTACAAGGTTAGTATTTTTCATCTTTAAATACAGCTCTTTTGTAGGTGTATAGGAATATATGCACAAGAGATAGTCAATAACAACCAGCAGTAATTCATATGTGGTAAATATAAGACAGCACTGAAAAAAGAGCAGGTGAGTGTGTGGAGATAGAAACAGAAAGGTGGAAGGGGGTGGCACGGCAGGGGTGGTAGTGAGAGTGAAACGGCAGTGTAAATACACTGCAATTACAACATACAAACCCCTCCAGTGCATCATTCATGCTGGGGGTTGTGGAGGTAGGAGTGGCACAGCAGGGGTGTTGACATAAGCAAAGACAAAGCACTGGGGGGTGGAGGTGGGAATAGGGAGGAGGAAGCAGGCTGCACAGCAGCAGACCGCGGCTGCGAATACAACGTGCAAACCCTGCATAATCATTCACGCCAGGGTGTGTGTGGAGATGGGATGGGGAGGAGGAAGGGAGCGGAGCATCAGGCAGCGGCGAGGGCGAAGCAGCAGCGTATACAGTACGTATACGCTGTGATTATAATGTACGAATCCGCACAGCGTATTCATTCGCGCTGGGGAGGGTATAGGTGAGAGCTAAGCAGCAGCGTATACGTGTTGTATACGCTGCGATTACGACGTATGAACCCCCCAGCGTATTGATTTGCGCTGGGGGGGTATGAGGTGGGAATGGGGAGGATGAAGGGGGGCGGCACAGCAGGGGCGGCGGCGAAAGCGAGGCAGCAGCGTATACGTACTGTATATGCTGCGATTACGACGTACGAATCCCCTCCAACGAATTCGTCGGCGCTGGGGGGATGTGGAGGAGGAAGGGGGCGGTACAGCAAGGGCGGCGGTGAGAGCGAAGCAGCAGCGTATACGTGTTGTATATGCTGCGATTACGACGTATGAACCCCCCAGCGTATTTGTTCATGCTGGGGGCGGGGTTATGGAGATGGGAATAGAGAGGAAGGGGTGAGACAGCAGGGGTGGCGGCAAGGGCGAAACAGCAGCGCATACAGTACGTATACGCTGCAATTACGACGTACAAACCCCCAGCGTATTGATTTGCGCTGGGGGTGTGTAGAGATGGGAATGGGGAGGAGAGAGGGGCGGCATAGCGCCATACAGCGGGTGGCGGCGAGGGCGAAACAGCGGGTGAAACAGCAGCGTATGTAATGAGTATACACTGCGAATATGCTGTACGAACCCCCCCTCCCAAGTGTATTTGTTTGCGCTGGGGGGATAGGTGGGAAGGGGGAGGCGGCACAGCAGGTGAAGAAGTGAGAGCGAAGCAACAGCGTATACACGTTGTATACGCTGCTAATACGAGGTACGAATCCCCTCCAACGAATTCGTCGGCACTGGGGGCGGCAGGGGCGGCGGTGAGAGCGAAGCAGCAGCGAATACGTGTTGTATACGCTGCGATTACGACGTATGAACGCCCCCAGTGTATTCGTTCGTGCTTGGGGGGGGTTTGGAGGTGGGAAGAGGAGGGGGATTGCACAGCAGCGGACGTGTTTGATTAATGCTCAAATGAGTGGTGAGTAACGAGTGGGCAGAAGTAGGATGAGTGTTCTGATTTAGTCCTAAAGGTGAGTAACTTATCAACATAGAAAAGCAACATGTCACATACCGTTGAGCCCAATTGCTCATGCTCACTGTTCACAACATTGTTGTGGTTATGTTCAACGTTGAATTAGCGCTGAGCGCTTCGCAAGTCTACATAGAATAAAATGTATTAGATTTTCTACAAGCTTTACAGTAAATCAAGAATAAATATCTAAACTACACATTAAGATTCTACAAAACATATACTACTGTCCCCGTGAGTAGGTGTATTCAATAGAAAATTCAGTGAAAAAAACCACACAGATGCACAAATTGGTATAGACACCATGCGCGCCATTACCCAACAACCTCCATAGCCTCCATCTCCTCATTTTCGAGCTCTTCTTGTATCGCATCCTCTTCATCCGCCTCATCCAATGCATCAAGCTCTTCTTGAGTTGGAAGAGTATACTTTGCCTTGACTTTATCACCATATTTCGTCATGAACTCTTTGTCTGACATGGTCTTCCAATCAGTCACATCTTCCACACAATCCTCCTTCAAAGGTAGCGCGATGGGGGAGTTGATATACCGGCCTCGGAAACGGATAGGAAGCTGATTGAAAAACTCTGGCTCAAACCAATCCAATGGACAATTCATAGGCAAACGGCGAGACATCAGACTCGGTTCGGTGCCAGGGGGATACTCAGTTCGTGGCTCTGGTTTCCTGTAGTGACGCCTAGGGAGGAAAACTCGGAACGCATCTTCACTTTGAGCTTTGTCAAGCACCCGGTAAAATGAGGTGATCCAGGGATTACGAGCAGGTTTGGGAAAGACACGAAAACCAGTGTTCCCTGGATCTGGGTCCCGCTCATCATCTGACGTACATTCCGGTGCGCAGGCCAACTGCTGGATTCGGCGACTATATCCATTTTCACGTAGATATGCAGCACGCTTTTGTGTAAGCTGCTTTCAGATCAGTAGCTGCAGAGAGGTATATAGATAATTACACACCTGTAAACGCCGCTTATAAATAGGAACAAGTTTAGTGTCATTCGCGATACTCCCTGGCACCCGTGCTTCCTTCTCAGACAACTTAAACCAGTACGACCATACAAAATTGAGGTAAAGATTCCGAATGAGTCGCCTATCCTTGACCAAGCTCATATCAAATCGAAACTGGCGGTATGCAAACGAAACAACTGCCTGCTCGAAAGTCGACATAAAAATAGATTCAAGGGCACTGTTATAAAGGGAAGTAGGAGTGCTGGTGAAATCGGGGGACCATACGGTAAGACCAAAGCAGTGCAATGCACCAAATATCATCCGGATAGCGCTATCTGGAATGGCCTTGATATCTCTTGCCGTTATAGACGTTGAGCCCTTAGTCTCCTTTCGGAATTTATTAAGGGCCTCCGTCTCAACAGCAGTGGAGCCGAGTGCATTGATACCCTTCAAAAGAGTATCCACCGTAGCAGAATTGGAAAACCGTCGCTGAAAATCATTCATCGTGGATTCTGAGGGTGGAGCAGGGATGGAATCATTCGAAAGAGCCTGCCCGAGAATCCGCACATGTATTTCAACTGCTCGCTTGATGGAAATCAGCATACCCGTCTTGTATATAACATTAGAAATGTAACCTTTAGCCCTTCAGCCCCATCTGGTATTTGATCCTTCCTCATATGATAGCTATCTATTTTTTTCTTCTTTCCCTTCAATGTTGGCGGCATTGGACCTGGTCGTCTTCGCTTATTTGGAGGAGCCCCTGAGAGACCTGAGGAGTTTGGCGGAGGTGTTGAATCCGAGTCGTCTTCGCGTGAACGCTTCGAAGAGCTTGCCTGAGGCTGGGGAGGAGTTTGCACACTAGAAGACATGAAAAGGCTTATTAGTACACGAAATAACAGGCAAAGGACAAAGGACAAAGAATAAATGCCATGAGGCGCACATACCTTACTTAGCTAAAACGCGGTACAATAACTATGTGACATTGATTAGATATTATCTCATAGCCAGAATCTACTACATGCCGACTACTTGCCAACTACCTGCCAACTACCTACCAACTACACGGCAACTGCCTTAAAGGCAGTTGTCGATCAACTGCCCTGAAAAATGCCTCCGGTGTCACTCAATAGAATAAGCAAATGACTGTGAGAAAGCTTACTTGACTGCTAACTCAGTACCTTAGCTGATGTAATTGCACTTTAAGTCAATTGAGAAATTAGAAGTTATTAGATTACATAAATAACCTTCATCAGAATTAACGGAAATGAATTGCTAAACACCAAAGAAGCAGCCGGGAGAAGCAACCGGCAACCGGGTACTTCAATACCCTCCCACTTAGAATAAGCGCCGTATAAGCGCCGGTAGGTCCCAGGCCCGTAAAGGAACGGATCCTTCATTTCATTACGGACCCGTAATATGCTGTGCAAGGATTGTAGTCTTCTGGACACGCTGCTCATGTAGCCGATTACGTAGCTTGGTGTGTACTAATCCCATTCGGCTAAAATGTCGCTCAGCACCTGCCGAGTTGGCTACGACGCTATGCATCAATCTACCAAGCTTTGCCAATGGGTCCTGCTTGCTGAAGCTCATCCACACCATTGCAATATTAACCTGGCCGTCCTAAAACAAGGGAGTCTCGGTATCAGTAGTGAAATATCAATTGTCATGGGAGTCATGTACCGCTTCCTCGAACATCTGTCGCATCTCCACCAAATTCATCCTCTCGCAAGTATATGGTGCTTCACCATCATAGTACTAGGGCTTCCACCCGTAGCCGTATTGACGGCTTAGACGGTAACATATTACGTCCGACGTACCGTAGCGTATAGATATGGCAGGATGGCTGCGTACGGTACGGCAATATATGAGTACAGCACCGTATACGGTGCCAGAGAGTAGGGCCGTATACGGCCAATACGTCATCTGATTGTGTGAGAACATTAGTAAGCTCATCCATGGAAAGGCGCTGTACTGGACGGCCAAAATATGTTCACCGATACCCTGAGCGACTGTCGGGAGTGCCATGTGCTCCCGACAGTCGCTAACTCCGCGATGCCTGCTCAACGAGGTCACCATTTACATCCCATGTCATTCTTGCTGCATTGCCTTGTAATACTGAACATGCAGTCGCTCATTTGTGGACCAACCATGGTTTTCTCTAAGATCACCAGGCTCAAGAGGCATGGAACTCGACGTCTGGATGCTCACTTCCCATATGGTACTGGCCTGCAGGCAGTGATGGCGTGATGTGCATGTCTAGCAGTTTGGAAATTATAGCGGTTTTATTGGACCATTCTTTGACTTATGAATATTCCAGCATATGGTAAGGCTCACTTTCTCTCCGAATTCCGAGTTTGTCAATACGGCTCAACTTACTGACGTAGTGTTCAAGCTACCCTTAGTATGTCCAGAATTTCCCTATAAAAGCGGTATGTAATTGCTCATACATCTTCAAAAACCATTCATTCTTATATCTTTTCATGGATGACCAGTGCGCTATTGGACCCGATGGCAAGCTCCTTCCTGCGTCCAAAATTGACTTTATCTATGATCCCGATGACCCCATTCCGATGCCTGCCAACGATGGTAACGAAGTAGACCAATCAGGTGAGTACATGCCCAGTGCCGTGGTGTCAACTGACTCACTTCTTTAGTTGCAGCACATTCATCCCGCACTCGTCCTTCTCGCCGCTCTCAAAAAGCACAGGCAGCCATTGCTGAACTTCAGCGTGACGAATTTGGCAATACAGAGCGTAAGTTCATTGACCGAGACCCAACGAAGGCAAGGAAACCTCGTGCCACCAAGGCGAAGGCACTTTCGGATGGCCAACCGATACCCCACGACGACTCAGAAAATGACGAGGACTTTGTTCCTGACGAGGACTCTGAAGCAGATGGTGACGAAGAGGAGGATACAGAGCCCACTAACGAAGAGGTGAGCTATTCGCGAATATCAACGAGAATTGCATTGATCATAGTTCTGTCCAGATTGCGGCGATGCTTCCATCAAAGTTTATTCCTGCAACATCACATAAGGCACGCTCTAAACGGCGAAGACAAGATGGGAAGTCCTCACCACCTCAAACTAAGCGTGTTCGTGATACAGCATCACATGGGACAACACTTGTTCAGAAAGCCCCCGATGCAGCCCCTGGTATATCCCCTGGTATAGCCCCTGGTGCAGCCCCTAAAGCGAAGGTATTAATCTGTGTATATTATAACTTGCGCAGCGACTGATTTTTGTATTTTTAGCGAAGTCCAATATATCTCTTCTACGAACGAGTTGCGACCGATAGCGATGGTACCAAAGTAGACGGACATCAGTACTACCGGTGTTATCATGGGAACCCTAGGAAGACGTTACGAATCACATCAGCTATGAAGAATAATACAAATGGTATATTTTTCAATGATGTACTCTATAATACTTATCAATTCTGTTGATAGGATTGACAGGACATCTCAAGACGAACTTTCCAATGCTTCATCGTCTCTATGAGGCCATGAAATCACGTGAAACGCCCCCTACTGCAGAGGAAATTGAGATTGCAGCCAATCGAGCAACGGTGGACATGGAGACATTAACTAAGTTTGTAATGGGGATTGAGAAGGAAAGTGCGACTATTGAGGCTGCGTTCCGACGACAGCTCGAGAAAGGAAAGGTATGTTATATGTTATTCATGTCGATGAATATAGCTGATTGTGTTTCAAGCCCGCATTTGATCAAGACATGTTTGAGCGTCTGCTTGCTGAGTGGATGGTATCCTGTGACCAACCATTCACTGAAGTCGACCGGCCCGAGCTTCGAAAGTTGCTACATTACTTATTCTATCACGGTGGTGGCTCCACCGAACTTCAAATCCCAGGGCACACGGTAATCAATACTAAAATTATGAAATATGGGAAAGAAACTGTTGAACGCATGACTGATATGTTTGCGGTAGGTATATTTGCTCACTGTTAGTTTATGATTGCTAACACTGCTTATAGGAGCTTGAGTCGAAAGTATCACTTTCTCTTGACGCATGGACCTCTTCGAATCAGCATGCATTTCTTGCTATTGTGGCTCACTTCATTACAAATGACGGCCGTTTAGGTAAGTTACTACTGCAATAACATCTCACCCATATGTAGCTAATAATTGTATAATAGAGGAAATTCTAATTGATTTCAAGGAGCTAATTGGAGAGCATTCAGGTGAAAATATGGCTGATGCAGTCTGGGTGACACTCAAGCGCTACGGCCTAGTCGGACGTGTATGTATTTTCTTTCTTGTGCAATCATTTCCCACTAACGCCCAAGAAGGTTTTTGCTATAGTAATGGATAATGCATCGAATAATAATACACTTATGGATGCATTGGAGAAGCTTCATTACGATGAAGGGTACACATTCTCTCCTAGTGATGCTCGCCTCCGATGCATACCTCATACGATCCACCTTGCTGCATTACAGGTAAGGCCATAGATTGGAGTTCGGACAATTACTAATCAAACTTTAGCTTCTCGAAGGGCTTGGTGCTATCTCCAAAAGTGATAGCGCACATGCAGCTGGCCGTGGTGGAGACTATCAAACGATTACTAGTTCTAAAGATGATGAAGACGATGCAGTATTCCTGGAAGAGGAGGCACAGGATGATGATACATCAGCAGATATCTCCTGCTCTGTTACTCGGGTACTTACTCACTAATCAAGTCGTATCTTGTAGTATTAACTTTGTATCAGCTTCGAAGGATAATTCGTTCAGTTCGGTCAAGTCCCCAACGACGTCGAGCCTGGCTAGATGATGTTAGCCATTCACTCCGCTCTAACACCCCTATTACAACCCCAATGACCCCTTTGATGTTAATATTGGATGTGAGAACACGTTGGTCGTCTACACATCAGATGCTTCGTAAGTATTTGTGTCTATATCAATTCTTTTGCTATCTCATATGTTGACCATTCACATGCAGGTCGTGCTTTGCATTATAAGGACACGCTGAATGACTTTATTGGAAAGCAACGAAACCGTGACTTGCGTGAGTATGAACTCAGTGCCACCCACTGGAAAGCGATCATGTTGGTCGAGAAATGGCTACGTATGTTCCACACGGCAACCGTTCAAATGTCGACCACATCACAGCCGATGCTTTCCAAAACTCTGGCTATTTTCCGAGGACTCCAAGAAAATCTACGTGCGATCATCGCCGAGCTTCCCCACAATACTCCGACTACTCTACGTGATAGCCTTATCAAATCTCACCTCAAGCTTAGTGAATACTACACAAAGATTGACGAATCCCCTTATTATACATGGGCTTCTTGTAGGCGTGATCTCCTTATCCTTCTTGATTCAGATGCTAATACATTTATGGGTACAAGTGCTAGATCCCCGGATTTCGTACAATGCCCTTAAAGAGGACTATAGTGACGATGAATCATTGCTTTCCCAGCTGGAGGAAAGCAAGGCGAAGCTCGAATCACGCTACAGATCTGACTACAAGAGACAGGTTGCCCCTATTCCCCTGTCCGCCTCCTCTTCGGCTCAGTCAGTTACGTCTGACAATGGTGACATTGACTTACTAGCACGTTATCGTCGTCGCGATCGTATGGCTATCGACGAACTGGAGGAGTTCTGGAAGCTTCCGCAAGAAGATATGGACTTGTGCAATCCTGTGAAGT
The DNA here is from genome assembly GCA_014058305.1 of Pleurotus tuber-regium. NCBI lineage: Eukaryota > Fungi > Basidiomycota > Agaricomycetes > Agaricales > Pleurotaceae > Pleurotus > Pleurotus tuber-regium. Next base: position 210,122 of record JACFYU010000014.1, on the reverse strand, counting down.
GGTGGTATAGCCGTCGACACCAGTTTCCAAATCTGTATCGCCTTGCGCGTGATGTACTGGCTATTCCTGGTGAGTTGCCTCAGATCTTGGTAGACTTCTATTTGAACAATATTGCAGGTTCTGTACCGAAGATAGTTCTTAAAGAGTTCTATAGAAACAGTCTTGTTGTCAAGTTGAAAGACTCGGGCATACACACGCTTTACAACGCCATATAGACCTGAACGTGATAATGAGAGGACACTGCCGTCGAAGAGTCGATCCATAACAAAACTTTCTTTTATTTGTACCCTACTTGTGGAAAGCTTTGAACAGTGTGCTATATTCGATCCTTGCCTGTTGGATTCAGATGCTTGCGATTGCGATTGCAAGTTATTAGACGAGAAGGGGTACGTAGTGTAATTCAGGTAGAACCTGCCAAGTGCCAGTGGTACGGTATTCCATCGTCAAGCTTCAGTTTCAGAATAACTCGCTTTGTAAACACAAGACCATGCAAAAGATAGGGGTATTCGATATGTTCCCGGTCCTGAATCAGCATATCCGAATTAACCCACTTTCTCGTAGATATTGAACGACTGGTTCCGGTTCACCGTGAAATGGCCTCCACACCTCCAGATTTCAAACCTGCGTTGCTTGTCGTCGACATGCAGAATGACTTTTGTCCACCGGTATACTCTGCACCTCTATGTAGGTATTAACGCGGCTCAATCTCAATCTCTCTCTAGGATGGTTCCCTTGCTGTCAAGGGTGGACGAGACATCATAACGTTTATCAACACACTTATTTCTTCTCCTTCGTTTGTCTTGCGAATAGCGACGAGGGATTTTCACCCACCCGATCATATATCATTCGCTTGCAATCACCCAGAACCCAACAACGTCCCCTTCACTAGTTTGGCCCGAGTGGTGAATCCCAACAACGCAGATGAGTCGTACGAGACGCGTCTATGGCCAGAACACTGTGTACAAGGTACACATGGAGCAGAACTCGTTGATGGACTAGAGAAGGGGGATTTGGTTGTGGAGAAGGGACAAGATAAGCGTGTAGAGATGTATTCAGTGTTCTATGATCCGTTCAAGGTTAGCGATAGCGGGACTGCAGCGATTCTGAAGGAGAAGGGTATAAATTGGGTATATGTGGTCGGACTGGCGTACGATTATTGTGTAAAGGCGAGCGCGATAGATGCGAAGAGCGAGGGATTTGAGGTTGTGGTGGTAAAGGATGGTACGAGGGCGGTGGATGCGTCGGAAGAGAATTTGAGGGTTGTTGAGGAGGAACTGACCAGGGCTGGCATCAAGGTTGTGGACAAGAATGGTGATGAAATGAAATGGTTGTCCTTTGTGGGTTGACCGCTGTATGAGAAGGTATCCAGTCTCCTAACCACTTCCAATGCTACCGTGTATTCATCTCCTCACCGATCCTTGAGCACCCAGTTCGGGTTTCTGTCTTCAATGATGATACAGCTAGATATTTGTATAATACTCCTGAGGAACAAAGCTGAGTTATGAGTCTATGGCATACGATAGTATCAACACTCTAATACAGATTCTGGGAGGTAAACGCAGGTATCGTAATGAAATTTTCCAATAGCTACCGGGGTCCCCGGATAAGCAACATCCTCCCTCAATAGTTTCACGGAATCAGTAAGCACACATATCAACATGTGGCTTTCCAATGAATCCTCTCTAGTGGAACGCACTGAAGAAGCTAAGAAGCAGATTGTCTACTCCCTCCAATATCATTCCCACATCCATCGGAGTTACTGAGGCCGAAGAGATCTGAGCAATGAAAGCCACTAGACAGGCAAAGGCAGTGGCGGCCGTTTTGGATACACCCGTGTCGACCAAAAGAGTCCGAATAAACGCCTTCCGAGAATTGTCCCTGGGAGCTCTTTTCTATGTAGAATTCAGACTGCGTGGGGTCGTTTTGCGAGCTGTGTGAGAGCGAATATGATGATAGGACAGTATTTCGGGGACCTGAAGTATTCAGGTTCAATTGCGAGCTCGTTGTTTCTGAGTACATATGTAGTAAGCCCGACGATCAGGCACTACAATAGCTGGGGATAACACGCAGCAGACTTCTACACGGGGATGTCTTTTCCGGCATTCTTGACTGTAAACAGTAAATTTTGACCCTGTTGCATGATGCCAAGCGGCGCCATTGTATGAGTACGGGGATGAGTATTCGCGTGCCTGTTGTGTACGCGAAAGCCGGAGGCAAAGCGACTTGGTGGTAAAATCGATAGTTAGCCGAAATCAGCTTGAAACACATTTGCGCTTACCTGTTGTATATCTCACTCCGAGCGGGCACGCACCCGGGCCATCTGTTAACGGCTGCTCAAGGAGTTATTGATATTTTTGTTTTGCTTGTGCCTAGAGAGAAAACACTCGTACCACTGTAGTATGGCCTATTAGCCTCCACATGTTATACGTCTTACTACCGTTTGCACGTCAAATCCTTACCTGTCGAAGACTTCTATCGAGTTTAAATTGCGCGTTGGCTTCGTAGAGAAAATGATGTGAGTTTGCCTTGGTATGACGGTAGCCTCAATTGAGAGAGAGAGAGGGAGAGATGAATCGCTATCTGCGAACACCGAATACCAGGAGCTGACTGGATGGGTCATGTATCATTGTGTCGGTATCAAGATTTCTATGTTTACCGGATTCTGGGAAGTAAACGCAGTTAGCATAAGAATATAACCCCGGAGGCCTTGGACCTAGAACATCCATCGTCGATTTCGCGGAATCAATAGCCTACATGCCCTCATGTTTTCTAATCGATTTTTTCTAGTAGAAAGCAATGACGAACCTTAAAGGAGCGCGTACGTTCCGTATTCTCACATTCACCAAAGCAATTGGCGCCGGATAAATTGGACAATGGTAAGTGGCAGCGTCATGGCGGTCGTCTTACACATTGCAACGAAGAGCATACTCCATCAAAGAGTCCGAATAAACACCTTCCGAAGATTGTCCCAAGAAGTCATGATCGGTCGGGACGAGCTCTTTCTTCTTATGCGAGCGATGTGAAGGTAATTTTGTAGATCTATCGCAACTGGCACCGGTTAGTGGACCTGAGGATCGCAAGCCTGTTGTATGAGCTCGATGATCAGGCAGTAGTACAATAACCGGATGTAATAACAGGGTCAACGCAGCCACACTGGAATTGCTCGTTCGACGTTCTTAACTGTAAATCTTGAACCGTCGACGCCAAGTCATCACCGCTGAAAGCAGACGGGGATAAATGTTCGCGTACCTAGTAAGTACGTAGGAGGACTTGAAGTGAAACACACGCCGTTGCTATCGATATTACACGCTTTGAGCGCGCACATCTTCTGCCAGAGTCTTGAGACCTTTGTGATTTCCTTTTCTGTTACGCTTGTACGCACTCCTGGAAACGACGATGCGTTTGAAATGGCGATCGAAGGGATTGATCTCGATTTCGTTAGCTTTTGCCCTGGGGCGGTGACCACATTATCCATGAGGACCGTGCAAGCCCGAAGCTACTAAAGGCGGATGACACTCGTGCCTCCCTCTACATCAGGCGGTAGATCAGGGGAGGTAGACTCCCAAAAGGCGGTGAAAGGTGATTTTACCACAAACGATTGCCATCTCATTCTCGACCTTCCGTGCAACCTTCACTGGCTGCTTATTGTAACAAGACCACGCCTATAAGCAGCGGGCATCATAATGTAGCTGGAGCACACCATCGAAGCGGCTCTGCCGGGCTCTTGGAGCGGCTACCTGATCCATGAGACTTACTGACCCAAAGCACAGAAGACGAGAATACATACCGCAACAAATATCCAACTCCCCTGCGCGTCACTCACTCGGGTGGTAACCGGCCTAGAAATACGTTAGGCATTCGCGCTGCCCTCGGGTACTGAAATTCAAACATGATAGGCGGATGATTGAGGGCAATATGGGGAATTCGCCGTGGTTGGGCCAACTTGAGAATCGGAGGTAATGAAGAGGCCTTTCGATGATCTCGGCAGTGTGTCAGTGACCTCTGACGACTTCTAGGTCGAGCCCTTTTGAAACTTGATCAATTACCACTTGTTCGGGCTGGAAGAATGGCGGCTTACTTGATCGCATGGATTTCACTTGGATGGTGGACAGAAGGAAGCTAACGTGAAAATGCCTGCGGTAATACGACCGGTATTGGGTCTCGCCGGGCAACCTTGACATTTGGCCAGTAGTAGTAGAGAAATATCATCGTCTGCGATACCAGACGACCCATTCGAAGGGTCACTAGCGAAGTGGTTGTCAAAAAAAGCTCATAGGTGAACTTCAGGTATTGGGATAGAGCCAGGACTCAATCAGACAATAAACAGGATATGAACATAATTAAGGCATGTCATAGCATTGACAACATCATAAGACAGGTTCACCATATATTTCTGACGAAGTCAAGTGACGTACAACCCCACCACCAAGTACGAACTTTTTAAGCAATCAAGGTCGAAGCAGTGGCCGAGTCGTATTTGAAGGTAGGAGGAATCTGCTGCTTGGTCTTGTAGTAGCGAGCAAGACGGTGAATACGGGATTCGATGAGAATGAGACGGAACTTGGAGTCTTTGTCCTTGCGGTTGACCTCCAAGTGCTTACGAACGGCGACCGCCTTTTTGATGAGGTGCCAGAGGTCCTCAGGGATGGACGGTCCCAATCCTATCCCCAAACAAAAAGGTTTGTGATGAATTCACATAGAGCAAGATAAGCGTGAGGAGAAACGATGAAAACAGGCGATCAGCGCATGAGAGGTATGCTAATGCAGAAGAATTTCTACCACACACCATGTGACTTGAGGATACGCAAGATCTTGTTACCCGTAACGAAACGCACTTGGGGGATCCCGTGCGAATCACGGAGGGTGACACCAATCTGAGAGGGAGTCAAACCCTTACGAGCGAGTTTTATGATGTGGTCGACGACATCTTCAGGGGTCGTCTTGAGCCACGTAGGGGGTGCTCGGCGGTATGGCAGAGCAGAGGACGCTGAACAAATGCAAGGTCATTCATTCCCTATGAGTGTCAATGAACACATAAACGTACAAATGCCCTTTCCGGGAGCGTGCATGCGACCCATGGCTGATTCTGATATATCGGTTAGCGTACCATATCATCTACGTAGATGAAGAAGTACCCACAATTTGTATTGGTCGGGGTAAAAGTCTTGAGGTCGGTGTTGTCGTCGGCGACGTTGAAGCCTTGGGAATGAGGAAATTTGGAAGGAGGCTCGCAAGTTCCCGAAAGGTGGCTGACACGACTGTATAGTTATTGGCCGAATTTGGATCAAGCCACCAGCATCGATCTTTGTTTGGCCCTGTTACACTCAATCGCAAAACTAACACCAGCCCGACAAAGGTCGTCGTTACCGCCAGCGGCGACTAGCAAGCCATTCCTCAAGGTGAGCCCTGTTCTGCGCGTAGAACTCACACCATCCTCATCGCTCTCAAAGCATGAAGCTCAACATTGCCCGTAAGTCAACATATCAGTGTTTATGGGTGATATATCTTGACCGAAACTCATTCAAGATCCCGCAACCGGGAACCAAAAGCTCATCGACATCGACGATGAGAGGCGAATGTACGAATCAACGATTCATTGTCTTTAGGAACTATATTGATTATATATCACATTACACAGTCGCATTTTCTACGACAAGAAGATCTCGCAGGAAGTCCCAGGCGACTCTATCGGTGACGAATGGAAAGGCTACATCTTCCGTATCACTGGCGGTAACGACAAGCAAGGTTTCCCTATGAAACAAGGTGTTCTTCTTCCTCACCGTGTCCGCCTTCTCCTCTCAGACGGCCACTCCTGCTACCGCCCCCGCCGCACCGGTGAGCGCAAGCGCAAATCCGTTCGTGGTTGCATCGTTGGCCCAGATATCGCCGTTCTCTCTTTGGTCATCGTGAAGCAGGGTGACTCCGAGATTCCTGGGTTGACGGATAACGTACAGCCTAAGCGCCTTGGACCTAAGAGGGCTACAAAGATTAGGAGGTTCTTCAACTTGAGCAAGGATGATGATGTGAGGAAGTACGTTATCAGGAGAGAAGTCAAGAGTGCGAAGAAGGAGAACGCGAAGCCTTACACCAAAGCGTAAGTGAAGACACCTGTTTTTATGTCTTGTCAACCCTGACCTCACACGACCTTTTCATAAAGACCCAAAATCCAGCGACTCGTTACACCCATCCGTCTCCAACGCCGTCGCCACCTCAATGCTCTCAAACGTCGTAGAATCGACCGCCAGAAAGAGCAAAAGGCTGAATACGAGTACGTAGCCTTTTTGGGGTGTTCGAGAATTTCAATATTTACTGGTTATATAGTGCTCTCATCGCCAAACGTGTTGCCGAGAAGAAGGCCAAGGCTGCCGCTATCAAAGCATCACACAAGTATGTTTCTTCCTTTGCTCTTACCTACCAGAACAAAGCTCATTCTTTGTCTGCGAATACCCAGGACCGCCTGAAAGCCTGTACTGTCGCATCACATTCTTCTATAGTCTCATATGCACCCCATGTCCTCCCACCATATTGCCTTTGTTACGCTGATTACATGACATCTATGCTATGGGATAATTGTACCAGAACAGTGGCACTCATGGTGTGACGTGCCGACGAATGTCAGGTTACTAGACAGGTTTAGTGGGACACGTTGAGCACATCGTTACCTGCGCTTCAAGTTACTAAAGTGTTGTCAGTATTGTGCTTGTGGTCGACAGTCTAATAACTTGGGCATTGATAACGCCATACTCGACGAACGAGCGCAAGCACAGGTGCAGCATAGTAATTCGACTGCCCACGGCTCACTTGAGTGTCAAACTTTCTTGTCCAGAGCGAACGCGTTAGTCGTAAGCGATAAGATGCATGTAACTGTAGTATCCCAAAGTCATAGTACATCTGATGTTATCAATGACACGAATTTGTGCACAGGGATGGAAACATGGTGCCCATAAATGCTCTCAAGCCCACATCTTCTTGAATTTGGCGTTAAACTCCTCCGTAATTTCGTTGATCACTATGTACACCTTCCGATCCTTTTGCGACACCCCAGCGATAGTAGGCTTGGTGAACTTCGCACCTTCGCGGCGTTGGCACGTCTTCTCATCTTCTTCAACATCCTGTGAAGATTCTGAGCCGAAAGTGATACTATCGCTCTGGTCGTCTTCGTCAATATTATCAACCTCAGCTGGATCAACAACCATAGCGTGCATCTCGAGACCCGGCGCTGTCGAGGCTTGATTCATCAGCTGTTCGATCGTAGCGCGGATAGTCATCAGAGTTAGCGAAAAGTCTTGCAGTAAATACCAGATATCTCACGCCGAATTCCATTTGCTTTGACCAGTGGATTGACTTGTCCATGAACGTAGAAATCGAGGATGTATGCGTTGAGAGCGTGTTCGGAGGCGTTCCCTTTCTGGGTGATATGAGCCATGGACGGGAAGGCACTGGAATGGAAATGCAGGTCCTGTCGAACACTGCTGACCAGCTCTTCGACACTGTGAAACTCGTCATCGTGTCCAGAATTCGCAACAAAGATGGATCGAGCGGAGACCTTCACAGACGAATCATGTAGATGACGGCGAAATGAGGAGTTGCAAGGGTATTCATGATGGTCGAAAGTATGTTGGGTCAAAGGAAGTCGATGAACCGGTGCTTCGCCCTTCGCATCCATATCTCTGGCATAAGTGAGAGCGTAGTTACCGAAAATGCGCAAAATCTCTTGATCGTGCTCTTCGAGGACATCACGAGCATAGTCAGGAAGAGGAGGGAGTATGATGCAAGATGGATAGCGTCTCGTCAAGGTGGAAATCATCTCTCGGTTGGTATAAGAGTGGTTTAGGTATTGACGACCGAAAAGATGGGCCAACACAAGGACTAGAGTGTATTTTGCTGACTCGGTGCTCTTCTGATTGCATATACGATGTAGGATGCCACGTTGGAAGAGTATGACCAAAGCAAAGTTACTAGGCTCATGGTAGTAGAGGTGGGCAGCAAGACCAAAGAGATTCAGTGGTTTCCCGTCTTGATCGAGGAGACGTGCCCGATGAAGGTACTCGATACTAAACCGAGCATGGTGCGCAAGCTGCTGTTGTCCTATACCGGACCCAAAGGAGACATGTGGCAACTTCAAGAGGCTTCGAACGGCTTTGACAGATATTTCTGCGTTGTTGGAGCCCTCCATCAAGTTCAAGAGCCTCAATGTTAATGTTGTCGTAAAGGGAAAACCACCACTAAGCGGCGGGAGCTTGCTTAGCATCAGCCGCTGCACACAATCGTATGGGAGACCATAAAAACGACGTTTCCGCGGAGGTCGAAGCCTCGACGGCCAGCCCGGCCAGCGCATTGGCGATACTGGTAGGTAAGAGCAAATTCATGACCTTAACACATAAAATGAACAAACGACAAACCATGAGTGCAGTCAAATGGGGAGAATCGCCACAGAAAGCTACTGTTCTAGTCGGTGCATTTATTCCAAGTGCTAATGTACCTGAGGAAAAACAAGTTGACGAAAATCTGTATGCACTGAAATGAAGTACCTACCTGTAGAGATTATGGCACGGATGAAGCCTTGTCAGAAAAGACTGCCGAAATGATTGAAGAATTTAAACAATGCATGTTCCAGTGGCGCCTACCTTTCTATAAGACTCCTGTATTGTTTGTTCATCCCCGCATGATGCACGCCAATGCCACGACACAATGACTTGTATGCCCAATCCGGAGTACTGGTTACGGGTCCTGTAGGACCCGTTCCTTTACTGTCCTGGGGACCCTCGGGCGCTTATTTAAGTCTGAGGATAGCCGGTTGCCGGTGGCTTCTACCGGTCCGGGGGTCCTTAACCCCGGTTATTAACTGAGCGCGCAAATCAGTTCCCATCACGCTGATCTAATCCTAAATGGGAAGGATATTAGATAATGATGAGATAAGTCAGTAAGTATCAATTCATTGCCAAATTCTGCGATGATAAGTCCTTATTTCAATTAAGTAAAGCAGTGGCCAGCTACTCAGACCTTGCTCATAATCTTGTTCATTAAGACCAATGATGACCAAATGAGGAGTTTTGCTTCAAACAATACTTTAAAAAATATGTAAAATTGCGAAAAAAATTCTAAAATCTGAAGAAACTTTTAGGTAAATTCTCAGCATACTGAGTAATATTATAGACATATCAGATCAGTCAGTAACTCTTTTGATTAATAAAATTTTGCTCTATACACTTTAAAATTTCACTAAAAACTTTATGAAAAAATATACAATTTGAGAAAAAATTTATAAAATACTGTACCATTTCATTCAATTCGGCGGTCACGCGTCACTGAAGCCCCTGCCAAAGCCAAAATGTGGCCTCCATCACAGGTCACCGACCCGCCTGCTGAAAGGGTTACCCGGGTGTCACACAAAATCTGTGAATTTTCAGACGATTTTGGCCGTTTTGGGGTACCAAAATGCCGAAATTTTCGCCCGCGTCACAGATGCGGGTAGGTTTGCCGAAAGGATCAACTGGGTGGACCATTCGGCAGGCCGTTACAGTCACACCCACCTGCTGAACTGAATGAAATGGTACAGTATTAGCATATTTAATGCTATAGATATCCAGATAGGTCAGTGAGTCTTTTCAATATACTTGATCAATGCAATGTTTTCTAGACTTGATCCATCTATGGAATACAGTTTACATAATCAAGTGCAGACCCGTACATGCCATGCCTGTAGCAGTGGCCCACATCAGCAAGTCCATCGAGAAAGTTCAGAGATTTCTGCCTCTAGGTCTGCCTTCAAGTACAAAGAATTTTGGCCAGCAAAGCTGAAGTCAGATAAGACATCCTTTGGGTCGAATGAAGCTTCCCATGAAACATATTCTGAACCTAGATTAATTTCATCTGCATCTTTCCGTTGCTTCTTGCTGCGAGCAACCATCCTTTCTCTATCCCTCGCCTGAGATTGCCAGAGCTCCCAACATCTGACTTTCTCTTGCCAGGCTGGCGTCAAGTGGTACTGATCTTCTGCAGCCTCCAAGTCGTCATGGACAACTTGAGCTATAATCTCGCACTCCATACGGTTGAAGTTAAATAAGATCGCCAGCTTTCATTGGTGGCTGAGACAAATCAACAACAAGAGCACAATGTACTCACCAATTCTTCTCTACAATGCAGGTCGCATAGAAAGTATACCAAATTCTTCGTAAAGACGGCCATGCTTGCATGTCTACTCAGGACCTCTTTTGGAGTTTGTGCGATGATTGGATCAGTCAGGCAATCAATAACACTAGATATATGGGCAAAGGATTTGTTTGAGCGGTGCGAAGACAACATAGGTTGGATAACCTCTTTCAATGCCTGCTCATATTGTATGACATCCTTTTGTTGAAGTAGTCCAACATGGTGGAAGAAGAAATGGGTGGGTTCTAAATTTTGAATAGAGGGATTGAAAGGACTATAGGCTGACAAGGCCTGATATAACCGTAGACAATCTGAAGATTCAAGGGCAAGATCAGCAGGTATACTTTGTGCATCAGACGAAGTCATAGACACTGGATGTAAGAAACACATTTGATCCGTGTCTGTGTGATGACAGATTCCTGTGAATTGGCCATCGTTCTTTCGTTCTTTCACATAGAAGAACTTGCGGAGATGTGAATATCTGTGCGAATATTGAATCAACTCATGCACATAACCGTGGACCTCTTGAACAGATTTCAACCAAGTGTTGAAAGCTTCTGGGTTTCCTATTGTGGCAGACAAGCCTCTGATAGAACCAATGAGCCATCATTGTATAGATGCAACATCAGGTATTGCTTACATGATCGGACATGGCGCAAGCAGGATTATATGTTCCCAGACAGAACCACCCTCCTGCTGCCCAATCGTACGGATTTCGTCGAGGATAATACTAATGACCTTCATCAATGGATGGAATAAATTACGACAGAATCGTACTGTTTGATTCCTCCGGACCAAGTTTCCACCAACGTTGGAGACAAGAGCATGATAGACAACATTTCGGGCACTGTTACAAGAATCTGACATTGCTGTGGGTTGTTTATGCAGTAATCTCGAGTATGTATGGCCCAGCAATTGGCTGTTGATGATTAACCCCCCGCTTTAGTATTTCTATTGATGTAGGACATAACCAAATGCACTTACCGCCATTCAACTCTTTACTGAATCGGGCATAAATCTCGGCTGCAGTCTGAGTGACTAGAGCTTTGGTTGGTGCAACGTAGACAAGGATGCCGTCATCTGAACTCCTTAAGATCTTCTCCATCACGTAAAATGATATGAAAGTGTTGCCAGCACTTGTTGGGGCTGGTCAGGTAAAATGAGATGTGTGCACAGCACGAATCGATGAATCATCAATCACCCGCCTACGACCAACAATAACTTATCTTCGTCAATGCAGTCAAGGACACGTCACTGCCATGCATCAGGGTGAAAAGCGACGTGGCAGTCTGGCGCCGAATCCATGCTTCGATCCATGTATTCACCAAAGAGTCGGAGTTGCCATACAATTGGGTGCTCTGTAACCTGCATGAAATCCCACGTTCTTGTTTTTGTTGAAGAGCTAAATACTTTGATAAACTTGAGGCTGATGGGTTCATGAACCTCCAAGTCGGAGCAAACCAAGGAGATGGTATTGGTGGGAAAATCTAATGCTCGAAGCACAGATGTGACGGCCTTGGCAATGGTCGGGGTGACAGGACCCACAAGTGAATGAGGAGGTGCAGCCTATAAAGTTGAATCTCAGCGCCCAACGGTCCCATATGGTGCTTGTTGCGCATACTATGATTGAGTGATGCTAGCTTTTCCGCTGTTGACATCAAAGACATTGACTTGAGAGTATTCTTCCACCAACTGGTATCAGTATTCTTTTGCACCTTTGCCTTCTCTTCTGCAATTTTATGATGAATCTTATCAGCGGATGTGACCTTCTTAGAATGTGCATGGTTTCCTGGCTTCATTCACTTCAATCCCTGGTTGAACAGTCCGTTTCACCAATAAAGATATGAGCAGCCCACAACTCACCGAGTTCTGTATCAGTTCATCGTCAATTGATCTCCCTGTTGGTGGAATTTTTATTTGTTGCAAACTGGCCCCCAACGCACTGGTCAGGGTCGCCGCTTGATTCTGGAGGTTGGTCATGAAGTGCTGCTGAACCCTAAGCCGCTTCTGCCGATGATACTTGCTGATAGGTGCCTCACTCAAACCCCCCTGGTAAGCTGGGAGGATCGTTTTGTGGTTGTTATGCCAATGCTGAGTATCCAAGAAAACCATGTTTTGTACAAACGGAGACTCCTGCTCATTGATGTTGTCCATTGTCTGAGACACCTGGGACAGCATATTGTCCAAAGCCAAATGCTGAAATGGAAGCAAGTGCTGTGGGATGTGTTCATGGGTGTTGATAATCTTGGCTTCAGGCAGCTGCACTGCAAACTGTCCGACAAGGAGCAAGATGTCAATGCTAGGTCAGCCAGCATCGGCCCATATAGATCGCAATCGGGTTTGTGTTTGTGCGTCCAGGATCATTGTTATATCCTCGTCGGGCCGTCTGATTATGTAGTAGACTAAGAAGATGAAAAACCTCCCATCAAGGTCAAGTTGGACATCAACACCCTGCACAAGCTCTGATGCAATGTGCTGGAAAATACTCTGGGGTATAAACTTCCTGAAATCAGCACAGCAAGTGATGCTGGTAGTATCCTGGTCGGTAGGGCTCATTCTTGTACTGACATGCCAGGTAAAAGAAGAAGGTGGGCTCAAAAGATAAAAAGCAATTCGGGAATATATTGTGGTAGCGTCGCTGGTATTCCATGCAAGAGAGAAACTAAATAAAGGGTCAAGGGAGATCATGGAAGGGGAATTGATAATGGAGTGAGTAATTTGCATTATTTTTGAGTACTCTCAAGCTGTTAAATCATGAAGTCTCTTCGTGACCTTTTGAATAGTTTTCTCAGGTAGGGATTCTCCCAGACGTGGTTCATAGACAAACATAACAATCTGAGAAGTGGTTCAGTATTAAAGCTAGATAAAGACATAAATACTTACCTTTAAGTTGTGGTATTCTGCACCGTTTAGCAAAGCAATGGGGAACCTGCTGCTAAAGCAATTCCAGGCAAATATTCTCCGAAAATAAGTCTGTCTAGCCAAATGAAGATCAGTTTCCTCATTCCATGGACCACCATCATGCACAAGAATAAACATAGGCTACACAAATGTCAGCTCATACAATCAAACAGAAGCCGACGAATTATACTTTCTTTTCCGCTTCAAATTCCCTCCATGCAGGATCTCCCCAACCATGAAACATAGTAACAGAAATTTGAGGTAATTTCTTCGTGTGGTGAATCAATAACACCTGTGCCAGACTTAGCTAAGTAATGACAATGGGTGTGGCACCAGTTCGTATCGTAGGATGCATATTCTCTGGATATGACAAATCAGAACACTCACGGCCAATGAGGGCTTCAATCACCTTCCCATATCACTATCTCGGAATTCGCCACTCATCTCACAAATTCGTTTACGAACTTTTCAAGCAGGTATTTAGCGTGAAGAATTTGAAACCCGAGATCTATAAATACCTTGCGCTTTCAGTAGATGTAAACATACCACATAGCGAAAGAGCTACAGTATACCATCCGAGCCAAGCTGCAAGAGCGGGTCTGCAAAAACTAACTGCAAGATGGAGTCACCTGGAATGGGAGAAGAGTCATTTCTTCGTTAATGAGGCATAAAGCTGACTGGAGTGACCGTCAATGATGAAATGTTTGGAACCTGCATAGTCTCCAAACAGGTCCATCCATTGCACCCGACGACTAGCGGAGGCATACCATTGATCAATCAACTTCAACGCATCTAACGTAGTCAAACCGTCGCTCAGAGTCGACGTAGGTTCTGAGGGGGTAGTGTCGAATATTGCATCGAAGTTTTCTAAATCCATGTTTCTGGTAGCGTTGGGCCGTCTCAGACTGAAGGTATTTATACACTGTGAGGGCCCTTGGGAATCATTGCTTGAATAACCACTTCACATAGAAGCGCCCAAAGAAATTACAAAGCTTTTCTTCCTTTGGGAAGTCCCTTCATTTTCCTCTCAAACGAGTGCAGTTCAGTAAAAGGACGCACCATAGCCGGAGGGTTTAGGCCTGCGGTTGGCTTCTGTGCGCCTCAAGGAGTCAAGACCTTCCTATTCAACTACTGGCATCTCACTTGCATGCAGTCTTGCATTCCTATTAGGTAAGTCACCGCAGTCTGCAGCATTCTTTCTAGCTTTGTAAAGTTTACCTTCAAATTAAGGTAGGCTTTCCCAACAACATGGAGATAATGTCCTGAGCTTTGATTTTTCTTGGAATGGAAATCTGGGCACTACTATATCAATTGCTATGAAAAAACATGGGCCTTTTCAGGTGAGCTCTCGTACCAGCTAGTGACTTCTTCAACCGCTGCGAGACTCATACCTGCCAGAAGCTCACACAATGAGACTAACCCTCCCCCCCCCCCCGGGACCAGTCTCATACTTTGTTAAATACTGAATCCAGCTTCTACTACTAGACAGACTACAAGAAGGTATTTGGCTTCAACTACTGAAGTGCAGAGTTGCGCCGCCCACTACCTAACAAGTATACCTTAATTTCGGAGACGGAGATCGGGGTTACGGAGTAATGCCGGAGAACGGAGTTAGCGCGGAACAGGAGCTCCTTAGTAGAGAAGAGGGAACGTATTAAGTCGATATTCGAACTGAAGAACTATCTACAAGTAACTACGGCTTAAATACTGTGAAGGTAACCTAACATGCGGAATACATGAGTTATACCTTGTGGTAACTAAGCCTAAGTGTCCCTTGATAATTAAATAACTCTACAGTAATACCCAAGTCCATATCAACACGTGTTAAGTCCGCATGCATATCCCTTGATCCGAGCGTATCCGAAAATCCGATAGTCCGAAGCCGATGTCCGAGGTCACAGGAATGGTCATCTGACCGGGGCTAGGGGTTAGGGGTTTGCACGTGCGTAACATACTTGGAAGTAGAGTACATCTGCAGTTTTTCAAACTTGAAACACCACGAGTGAATCTTCTCCTATCGGCCACAAGTGGGGATGGGCACCGCCTATATGAAAAGTGTCCCTGTTTGGTCATATTTGTTCTCAGCCAAACCCTCGAAACCAACAGTTCCTATGTTTTTTCGCAGTCGTACAATGATTTCCATGGTTTCACTCAGGCGGAGAACATCCATTTGACATCACATTTGCTACTAGATGAGTCTTATCTAATCAAATTCAAACCATCAGGCATATATCAACCTGAATCAATATCTCTTTGGCTGTCCATGTGTTTCATACAATAACACCCTCTTGTCGCATTGATAACAGATCTCCCTCAACCCCGAGAAATTCCAGAATTTGTCAAGTAAATAAAGCTATGTATCCTGGGATATTCCAATAGTTTACTTTTCGTGTTTGACAAAGAATATTGATTCTGAGGTGTCTACAATCAGCCATCAGCCCCCTCCACCGTCAACCAATCCCCCTCGTTGAATGCACCAGAATACATATATTACTGTGGGGGATAACGCCGCATACAATATGTGCACCACCTGAGGGCAAAATGGAGTTGATAGGGCAATACAAATCCATGGATATGGGTATCGGGTGCGTATCAGCAAATACATATGCCAGTTTTCTCTCGATTCTCTCTCTTTAGACCATGAGCTGTTGCAAGCGTGTAGGCCATCCATATTGGGAATTACCACGATGACTACTCGCCGTCTTCGACCGTTTGCTGCCCTCCATCAGTACCAACTAATACCTCTCCAGCTCATGTATAAACACTCCTCCAAGCCACTGTACTGAGGTTGTATGGGCTCAGATAGCTAGTATAGCATCTGATGCAAGTTTTCAACATACTCGTTGGCTTCTTCCCCATGCTGTTATGGATCCAGAGCCAGGTTAATCACACCTAGTTTCTGATAGGCCCTCGTCGTCTGCACCAGAGCCATTCACCACTTCAGTACTCTGAGAAGAGGATATTTCTTCCAATGGCCCTTTGATAATATCCTTTCTGACACCGTTTTCTGAGCTCCCTGTGCTAGCAATGTGCTCACAGTTACGGGTCCGTAATGTAATGAAGGACCCGTTTCTTTGCTGGATTGGGCTAGTTACGGCGCTTATTCTAAGTCGGAGGGTATTTGAATAGCCGGGTGCTGGTAGCTTCTACCGGATGCTTCTTCGGTGATTAGAAGGCTTCATTTCTATGAACTCTACTATTTATAGTAAATTATATAATTCACCTGTCAGTGTTGATCGGCAGGCTGTCCCAATAAGTAATGGCTCCTGCAACCCACGCCGGTCTACACTCCTTTATCCTTCCCCCGATTTTGACACTGGGGATGTCCTTGCAAACAAGGTTATTCATCATTAATGCATTATATCCATAGATTGTTTGCTGTAAATATATATTTTATGTTTTAATAAATATTTGAAGATTCACATGGTCTCTACTTACATTTAGCTCCTGCCAGTGTTGTACCGGCATTGACGAATGCTAGCCAGCAACGTCATCAACAATTGATTATTCATTGATTATTCGCTGCCAATTGACATGACGTTGCCAGTACAGTCAAGGACAGCCAAAGACAGCAAAAGATTTGATGAATTATAAACCTCTCGGAATTGTTCGGGATGGAAAGGGCCATGAAAATGCTTAAGATTGAGCTCGGGTTCAGTAAAATCTGTTGAGCTGTTCGTCCAAAAAAGGCAATTTACTATGTAGAACAGTCAAAATATTTGGCCAGGCGAAAAAAATTAGATCAAATCTGGAGAAAAACGGGAATCGCTTCCTTTTGTACTGTTCTATGTTGTTCCAAAGTTTTGTAGAATTTGGTCAAGCAAATCGGTCAGAAAAAATTTGCGAGTGTGATCAGATAGGGGGGTGGTTTGATGTCTTATCGGACTCCCTCAGCTTGGATTGCACTCGTCACTGGCGCAACTCTTTCATAGCATCGTTCACAACGAGTGTCTAATATGAAGTCCCATGGACGTCCTCCCATAAAGCGGCAATACAACCTGGCCAACCTTCGCAATCAATCTCAACCTTCTTCAATAACCCCTGAGCCTGTTTCCGACAGATCTCCTGCACATTCTGATATTGATAATGGTTTCAACAGTGCGGAAAACATTCATGCATGGCAAGATGCCAATGCTGCAGTTATCAAGTACCTAAACAAGTGCCCCGTTGAAGTTATCCGTCGATTTATCAATCGCTCTTGGCGTTTCATGAGCGCATATCGGATGGGTCTCACGGGGAAGGCAGCGGAATGGGCTGTGAGGAAGCAAAAACAGCATCGCGCTGTCTCAAACAGTGCCATGGTGGCGCTCGAGTCAGTAGCAAGTGTGTAAATAGTCCGTCTGAGGCCCGAAGAGGTACACACAATTTCATTTCTTGCCCCTCAAAATTTGGCCAGGCAAAAATGTCAAAGGAAAAACTTCGGAGGTGGTTTTTTGCACTCTTTCGATGTCCCTGATCATGATTCTCATATCAGTTTGGCTCAAAAAATTCTCGTTCCCTCTCGATCATGATTGCTGTCTTTGGCTGTCCTCGACTGTAAGCGGTACCAAAAAGCGCACGTGGTGTACCAGGTTACCATAACTGGAAGCTTCTTTGATCGCAAGCGATAAGATCGATAAGATCCTCTGCAACGGCACACACACACATATATCTTACAATCAACGTCTCTGAATCAGGAAGTCCAAGAACGTTTGCACTGTCACTTTTGTCCTGGATACCACTCGACACCATGTATTACTTTCACCCCTGGTTCATCTACTACCACTTCTGGCCCTGTTGCTCCGAGTTCCTCTGCATCATCACTTCCTGAACTTCGAAGTATTGATCCAGCTCTCCATCCACAATTGCAGACAGTGATGCCGCAATTGAATTCAGGCACACTCAGTTGTTATCTCATACTTTCGTAGCGCAAATACCGATTGAAAATGATAGATTCAAATAATCTTCTGCATCTATAGCATCAACATTGGTGTCTTTAATCGCAGGTCTCACTGATGAGCTCGCCAGCCTCTGTAACGATGAAGATGATGAAGTTCTGATATCATTCACTAGTACTCCGATTATGCTTGAGCAGCTGTTCGATTTTGGGTATCAATATTGGGTAAAGATGTATCAGGAGAAGGTGAGTCGGGGCTTAGACCTGGAGCTAGAATTGTGTGGATTATTATATCTTGATGTGGACAGGGAAATAGTAGATGGTGAAGATGCATTGGCTGCTTGATACTTCAATGTATATTATGTATTTTACTGTTTTGCGAGCCCCTAATGGTGTTTGACGCAACCCCTGGCATAGCACATGATTGCCGATTGCCTTTTGAGGCTCGGGACCCCATAACCGCCCATCGTCAATGCCGGTAACAGGCATGTTTATTCAAAAAATTGTTTATTCACTGTTTTATTTGCATAAACATTGACTCGCACAACACTGGCTCCTGCTATAGTAGCTATGCAAAACTCATGCTCATATGAATAGGTTAGGCACTGCTCATCATTTTATGATGATTAGAACCAGACATAGTAGTAATAGCTCAGTGTGGAGGTGAAAGATGCAACAAGCAATAAGTATTCAGTATTGCGAACCCCCTAGCACTCACATGTCAGCTTATGTAATAAGCAGTCTGGACCCGTACATGCCATGCCGCAGGCAGTGGCCCACATCTGCAAGTTACAGGTCCGGAATGAAATGAAGGACCGTTACTGTATTCAGTGGGGGGGTTTGGGCGCCTACGAAAGAGAGTGGGTATTGAGGTTGCCGGTAGCCGGTGGCTTCTTCGCCTGGTATATTAATTTCGCGTGGCAGGTTCAACCTGCCATGCGAAATTGCTGGTTACTGGTGCCGATCCAGAAGTCTATTCATCAATGTTACACGCTTCAGCTGATTCACTGTTGGCCTTACTGTGTTCTTAGATATGCGCCGGCGTACTGGGATATGATATCAAACTTTGTGTTCTGTTCAAGCATACATCAAGCAAACTCTTTCTGACTACACCTGCGTGTTTGTTCCACCCTCGCAGACATCCATCTTAGCTTCCCGATTTCCGTGTCCTTCTTGTTCTCCGTCGTCATGCGGGCCAACTGTGTCAATTCTTGCTCTGACAGCTGCAGGAGAGTTGACTGCGTTCTTTGAAGTCTCCCTATTCTCGTATGCGTTCCGCCGCTTGAGCTTGCGCGTTCGGATCTCAACCTTCCTATTTCCTTCTACTGCCGAGGCTCGTGCTGTGATAGCGTCCTGTTCGGTATCGTGTTATTAACCTTTTCTCCTTTCTGTAACACGATTTAAGAGCTTACCATTGTGAAGTTGCCATTGATTAGCGCCACACTCCGCAAGATTAACTTCACGGTGAATTCGTCGCCTTGCGGGACACATAACATCGAGGCCTGGACCTCGACTATATCACCTACTTGAAAAATCACTGGGGCGGCGGGCGTGTATCTTGAATGAAACAAAGTTAGCTCAGACTGCGAGTATTCGTGACTGCGGCGTTTACTTTGGCTCATTCCCTTGTTGCGTGGTTATGACATAATAGTCGATCTTGTTGTCTTCCGTATATGTCCAACGTTTTCCATTCGCCTTGGCTAGTGCACCGTAAGGGTCAATTTCCTCGTTGATTGACACACCCTCCAGGTCGCCCTTTTGGTTCGCTGGCGTGAAGAACCGATTGCTCGCTGTGATAGCCACAAATTCTTCTAGCTTTTCTCCGGTGTTATGTTCATACGAGCTAATAAAGTCAGCTTTGTGTTTTAACTTGCCGTTTGGGGTATATCGGCTAAACATGGCGTATGTACGGCCCGCGTTTTTGATAATACGTTCGAACGCTTGGGTTCCCATTCCAGTAAGTGTAATTGACTGCCTCAGGTGCTTGTAACGTTTTTCATCGCGGCTTCAAACGGGTTAGAATATTGCTCAGAATACTTCATATCGCTTGCTCCCGGTAATTGCTGCGTACCTTAACCCTGCATCAAATGGCGGCAGGTACAGTTTTGCGATTATACCCTGTATCCCTATTGTTGCCTCCTCGATTTCACCCGGCGTCCGGCTTTCGCAAATAAGCTTCGACGTATTACCCGGTCGCTGTGCAATAATGTTGAGTCCGTATTTGCTAACAGTTTCCTATTTTTGTTTCTTGATTTAGTATAAGATTATACTAGCATAACGAAATACAACTTACGGGATTCATTGAGTACATCTGAGGTGAATCAGTTTGGCTCCTTTCTTGGATGCTTTCCTCGAGGGAGGCGACTATGTGATGTCATGAACGTGTTAGCCTTCTAATAATACTAGTCGCATTTTGTTTTACAGCTCACCTGCTTTTTCCAAGTCATAGTATGAATCCATAGTTCAGTGCATCTCCATATAGTCTTGCCGTCGTATTTATACCATTTGGATTTGGATGTGTGCAGCACGAGTTTTCGAAAGTGCCAAAGTGGTGAGGCCACTCAGTACTCTGTTCCGATTGTCTTGTGACATTATTATGTAATATGTGTCTACCTTCAGTGACTGAACTCACCGCATCAATCGCGTCGACTTCAATTCAGTTTAAACTTTCCATCCTTCTGCTCCTTTCCCCTACGTCTTCACATCTTCCGTATATCCTATCATTGCGCTGGTGCTCTGAACATGTGTAATTTCCTCAGGCCGTTGTGATGCGAAAGAGTAGGAAGTAAAGAAATACAAAATTTAGAAAACAAATAACAAAACCAACAATAAAATTCAACAGTAGTGGAAGTAGGGAAATTGTGACAGTGAAGGTAAGTTTAAGACAATGAAATACTTCCCGAATCTCTCCTGAAGGTTCTCGGACAGTATGCGCTGTCGGATTCCTCCAGTCGTTCGTTTAGGGTGAGGG
Source organism: Pleurotus tuber-regium (assembly GCA_014058305.1). Lineage (NCBI taxonomy): Eukaryota > Fungi > Basidiomycota > Agaricomycetes > Agaricales > Pleurotaceae > Pleurotus > Pleurotus tuber-regium. The sequence continues at coordinate 189,222 of JACFYU010000014.1, read as the reverse complement.
AGACCCTTTCTCTTGTTTCTATTGTATGGGATGAAGGTAGTTGGAGTGGGTAGGGTCGAAGATATCGATCCTGAGGGCGAGGATGCTGGTTAGAGAATAGAAAGATGTGTAACTTACTATAATCCCAATAGTACCGCTTCTGAGGGCTCACCACTCTCTGGGCTTGCCTACTACTCAGTTGCGACGAAATACTATCAAGAGTATAGCTTGCTAGACGAAGATGAAAGCTAAGAACTTGCTGAGAACGATACTGGGAATTGACTCTGAGATTCTGAGATTGTTCCATCTACAGTGAGTACATGGGTTTATATACTCTACTGAAAGTGTGCAAACAAAAAGGCTGCGTATAAACGAACGATGTTGTTGTAACAGTAAGTAGAATCAAAGAAAGGGGTAAAATGCGAAAAATAGGAGTGTCACAGACAGTCCATATGGCAACAAACAATAACACTCTCTCGCCTCAGTCAGGCAATGGCAATGGATCACGGGATCGAATCTGCTGGTCCAATAGCAAAAGTCTCTTGTTGATGGCTTCCCGCAGGATGACTGATGTGATTGCTAAGCACAATAGAGTTGCTCAGTCAGCCTTCGTCTCGGCAGGGGGTGAACCGTGCGGTGCGTGTCTGCATCAATCAATAGCTAGGGGTAATGATCGATGGGATCGTTGTCGAGTCACGTATAGCCAGACTGAGTCATGACTGTGAGAATCATTCCACGATGGTGGGTAGTCGATGAGTCATTGAGTTCTGGGCTGGTCTAGATCGTGGTGGCGCTAAAATAGGCTCGATGATGTGTATAGGAGAGGGGAGTCGATCAGGAACAAGAACTGGTATATCGTTGGGTAGATGCCAAGTAAGCATCCATCGCCAGAACCGTATAGATGCTGGAATACTTGTCTGAGTGTGATGGACAGCTAGATAATAGCTTGATGGAATTGTCGGCATATAGGGGGATATGATGTATATGATATAGTGTCGTTCGTGCCATGCAATACGATTGACTTGGAATTCTCCTATGAATGAGTCTGTTTCAACTCGATAAACATGTAGCCACGATCCAATCTGTAATAGCCGACTAGGCCGGTTGGTAATGATCCAAGGCCTTCTGGGATGGCCTAGATAGGTACTATGCGTGATGACTGAGATGTCGATACGGGAGGTCATGATGTAGAACGATAGACAAGAGCAGGGGAACTGGGAGTTGCTATTTGATTCCGTCCACGTGAGCTGTTATTGCCATGTCGATCGTAACGGGAGAATGGTAGAAGCGAAGCGAAGTAGTGAATGTATGATCGAATAAAACTATAAAAGCATAAATTAAAGTAGAGTTAGCGCAGTAATTTGAATGTGACAAAAGTGAATGCGATGATCATTAAGAGAAGAATGAAAAAGGAAATGAAATAGCTTAATGGGAGTTTTGTCGATCATGATCGAAAAGCTTGTACGATCAATGAATTAGACGCTGGCTGCGTCATGCTGTTGCGTCGCGTTCTGAAGCTGTTGAAGTTTCTCTTGCACGTGCCACGTGTTGTCACATGCCTGCTTGACTAGGAGTTAGGGGGTGCTTGCATCTTGATATTGCTCTGTCCATGTACCGAACAATTTCGGTGCATGACACCGTCCCTACTTGGTGTGATTTGCCTGATGGTAAAAAAATCCATGTATCAAGAAACCAAGTAGAAGTTGCTGTTAATTATGCTATGACAGATTTTGCATCTCAGGGTAAAACAAGACCCTTCAATCCAGTTCATCTTAATGATATTATGACACATCAAGGTTATTATACTGCATTATCACGTAGTGCTACTGCTGCTGGAACTATAATATTACAAGGCTTTGATCCCACTTTAATTACTTCAAAATGTTCTGGGGATCTTCGTCAGGAGCTTAGAGATCTGGAGTTGCTTGATGATATTACTTGCCGTCGTTTTGAAGGTAAATTGCACAAGTCTGTAAATGGTACCACTAGAAGAACATTGATTCATTCTTTCAGACAAACTCTGAATGAGAATTATATTCCTCAGCATGTGCATTGGTCAATCAGATGGAATAAGAAGAATCCTTATACTGAAAATGATTTTGAAGACAGGCCATGGAAACTCAAAGCCGGTTCAGAAGGTGATGCAGTTTCTGCATTGAGAAATAACTTACCAGATACTGCTAATCCAAACAAATCCTTGATGGAGACAGGTAAAGTTACAGGTGTACTTAAACGGAAACATGATGAAGTTGATATACTTTCTGAAGCTGAGTTTACTCATAAATCAAAACTCCACATTGCATCTATTCTTAATGACAACACTTTGCACTCTTCAATAAATGATTTGATCCCATTTGGTTGTAGATGGTACAACAACAGTTGTTCGTATGACGTGGTTGTTACTTTGCTGTTTAATATTTGGAAAGACAAACCTATGTCTCCATCTGATTTTCCAGAGATGAATCAACAATCTTTTGCTTTGTTGATCAAGTATTTTTGTTTAGAAAGTGTTTCAAATGTGGTTTTAGAACAGTGCAGAGAATCCCTGAGAAACTACTTGCAAAATTTGAATTCAGATGAATTTGAATATGGAAAATATGCCTCAGTATCCATGCTACTGAATGTACTGCTTGAGTCTGTGCCAGGAAAGTTAATTTCTGCTTATACTTGCAAGAATGATCATATGGTTGTACGCTCAGAAAGCCTGCTTACTAGTTTTGTGTTTTTTGCAGGAACAACTCAGTACAATTCCATTGACTTTTGGGTCAAGAATTTGGGTGGCTCTACCCGCCGTATTTGTGTTACATGTTCTGAGCCAGTTACATTTTCTTATTCATTTAGTTATCCTCCTTATTTGATTGCTTTTGATTTTGCTGATCGTATACCATACATCAATTTCCAGATTAATGTGCCTTATGATAGCAGAATGACTAAATATAGACTAAAAGGTGTGATATATTTTGGCAGATCTCATTTCGTTGCTCGATTTGTTGATAAAAATAATAGCATTTGGTTTTATGATGGCATGTCAAATAATGGTTTACTAGAATATGAAGGCTCACCAAATTTGTGCACCAATTTAACTTATTGTAGAGGTATGTCTGCTATTATTGCTATATACTGTCGTTCACCAAGGGTTCATATTCTGGAATAAACGCCCCTCTTCGGACCCGTACATGCCATGCGAAAGCACTGGCCCACTCTCACAAGTCTCTTGTATGTCCGAACCTTCTTATGGCTTCATTTCTCGGTATATCCCCTTGTTGTTGCAGGCAAAGTTACACCAAATTCTCCCCTCCATGATGTCTTCGAGCCCTTTTCCTCAGGTTTGTGTTACTTGCTCATTCATGCAGTGTCATTCCTGGAAAAATGCATATAACTTTGATACTACTCCTAATTTAAAAAAAACGGCTTGAAGACATTGTAGCTGAGCTATTTCTACATACTCAGTAATATATTCAGATTTTTATCGCAGTGTGCAAAGAAGAAATCATGGTTTTCGTGACAGGTAAAACGAGGAACTGTCGGTTTTGAGGTTTTGGCTGAGAGCAAATATGACCAAACAGGGACACTTTTCGTATAGGCAGTGCCCATCCCCACCACAAGCACTAGTGATTGCGTGCCTTCACGTGCTGGGTGAAGCATTCTGGCGGTATTGCCAATGCTTGCTCAAACGGTAGTGCTAATCACGCACGCAAACGATCATGTGATGCCTCTTACAATGACCACGGGCCGCACGGACCGCGCATCTAATCTTGAGCAAGATATAAAAGCACCACAAGCTCAATGGTTGACAAACGTGTTAAGGATCCCTCCTTTATCGTCAGTAATCAGCTTATCTGACTATCGGTATGTCCGTTCCAAACATCAAGCTGAATAATGGGTTAGACATACCCGCGATCGGACTTGGTACGCAGTCTGGATTGTGCATTGACAGGACGCATCGAGGGCGGCTAACTCCCTTGATCTATTGCATCACGATGCAGGAACATGGCAGTCGAAGTCCAACGAAGTCACAGCCGCAGTTGAATATGCCCTGAAAGAAGCTGGATATAGACATATCGATTGTGCTTGGTATGATGTTATCCTAGTGTCGCCTTGTCACTCACCGTAACTTTACAACAACGCTCAGGGGATATGGGAACGAAAAAGAGGTTGGTGAGGGCATTCGTGCCTCTGGTGTTCCCAGGTCTGAGATATTTGTGAGTATACATATCGCCCGATTCGTGGCTGAGGGTCGATCTCTGCAATTACTGTATAGATCACAAGCAAACTGTGGGGAACATATCACTCTCGTGTCGAGGAGTGTCTCGACCAGACTCTAGCAAACCTGGGAACTGATTATCTCGACCGTGCGTCGGCGGCCATGAGGCGCGTTGTCAAACGCTGACCCTACATCCTTTCTTACAGTTTATCTCGTTCACTGGCCCGTCCCTTTGAATCCTAAAGGAAATCATCCTGTATTTCCTCTCCTCCCTGATGGGAAGCGCGACGTGGATCACTCTTGGGACTTGAAAGATACCTGGAAGCAAATGGAGGCAGTACTCAAAAAAGGCAGGTTCAAAGGCTATCGCTATCGCCCCAGCATGCAACAGTTCTATTGTTAACGGAAAAACACAGGCAAAGTCAAAGCTATTGGTGTATCCAATTTCTCTGAGAAAAAGCTGGAAGAAATTTTGCCCACGGCTGAGATTATCCCTGCCGTTGATCAAGTAAATGATTGCCATTACTTTGAACCTTCTACACGGCTAAACCTCTATTTGAACAGCTGGAGCTTCATATCTATAACCCTCAGCATAAACTTGTAGAGTATCTCCGATCGAAAGGAATTGTTCCCGAAGCGTATTCTCCCTTGGGTTCCGCCGGCTCCCCTCTTCTCAGTGATGAAACTGTTGCGGAGGTCGCCTCCAAGCACTCAATCCAGGCCGCAGACGTCCTCTTAGGATATCTCCGTAAGTTCCACCTTTCACATGGGATATACTTTTGACCGCCAACTGACATATGGATCCATCAATCATACTAAGTGGCCAAGGGTTTTGTCGTCCTACCTAAGTCTGTCACTCCAGGTGAGTCGACATGCTTTCCCACTGAGCGCCGCAATTGCAATTGTGCTGATGATTGTGGATAGCACGCATTGCGTCTAATCTGACGGGCGCCGTCGCTGCATCCAAGAAACTGGATCAAGCCGATATCGAGAAACTCGATGGTCTAGCCGCAGCGGGAAAGCAGAAGAGGTCAGTTCCGCCACTTACGTTACATCCTCCCAGTTATTTCAATTCTGACCCAACGCTGGCACTGCTCTGTCCCCGAACGATAGGTTCATCACTCCCCCCTGGCGTAAGTCGCATTCACCGCATGAATGTCCGCTCTGATATCTTTACTGACCCTTGTTCGGCCATTCTAGCTGTTGATCTTGGATTCGAGCACTGGCCGAGACTTTTATAGCGTTCTCCGACACAAGGAGGACCGTATCGGCATCTTTGTCGCGTGTGTAAACTGTATAATCAGAAGTGATTTGATTCCGCTTGTAAATATGCTTTGCGGTACTTCTAGTCGCGAGCTTTTCTCAGGCTGGAAGTATGTAAGGTCCCTGGAGGATGTATAAGCGTCCACGCGCCAGTCGTCAATAGACTCAGGCTTGCGCAACTATAAACGCTCAGGATTATTGGGAGGAGTATGTAAGCTCCACCTGGCAACGGAAGCGGAGCTGATGGTGTATACCAACGGCGGATACGAAAATAATATTCCCATAGAATATTCACGTAAGAGGAACTCACAACGGGTTGCTGGATACGCGTCATTCAAAACCATCTGGAACTTCCACTTGTTACGCTGGTGAGTCGATGTTAAAGTGGGCCTGTCGAGATGGAGTGCGCCGCTGAGAATTACGGTGGTGACGTGGGTCGCATTGACTCTGGTGGCTCACTGAACCCCTCGGGGAGGGTTCAAGGTTACGTAGTATGTGGGAAGGGAATTGGGACGTGAGTCAATTGTATTGCCCCGTTAAAGGTGGCGAAAAGGTTGGGAATCGTAGTCATCCACGGCGATGATGAGCAAAAGGAGGCTCACTTATAAGCGTAACCCTAGCTGTGCAAGGCACTGTTGAGTCCGTAGATCTCGTATTATTTTATAGAAAAAGTCTGAAATAAACACGGAGAAAAGGAAAACATCATACCTGTCTCATCCGGTAATTCGCGTCGCCGTCGCGGCCACCGAGCACTAGATTTCAGGGCTATGCATAGCGTGCTACGTAGACGGAACCGAATCTGAGCGTCAGCCACCAATGCTTGAAAGGTACAGCCGGGGGAACACAGCGACGCTCCTGTTTTGATGCTGGTAACCACGTGCAGGGACTTGGGATTTATCACAAACCCATGCTCATATTTGCCGCTGTTACTTCGGAGGAAGATTTCTCTCATAGATTTCCACCGAATAGGAATATGAAACTTGCTCTTTTGCTTCCATCCGTTTTCCTTTATGACCTACCAAATTCAATTAATTCACTTATTGAAGCCGGCTGAATCGCAGATGGTGCGGGTCAATCTCTGCATCTATGATCTCTCAGCCCCAGAGCGAAAATTTTTGGCTCCATGTTCCAATTTGACACCGTCAATCCAAAGCTTTATAAGCCGAGCCGTCTTTGTCTCCAGGAGTTCGCTATCACACTCCTCTTCATCCTTTCTCCTCTTCGCTCGTAGGCTTCTGCCCTCTACCGCTATCAGCTATGCCTATCGCCGTACGGGATGGTCGCGAGCTAGACGCAACATCTGACGCTATTGATGATGGTGAGTCGCTTGGATGATGCGCAGACCTCGCGTTACTTATTGCATGTTGTATTCTAGTCAATGTACTTAGAGGGAGACAATGGAACGAAGAGTCGGAATTCGACGAGGGGAAAGACAAGACTCAATTCAGGGACTATGACGCTGCTTGCGATCGCGTCAAGAACTTCTACAAGGAGCAACACGGTATGCAGATCTCGCCTCGCCATGTCATCAGTGGCTCATTAAATTCTAGAGAAACAAACAATGGAGTTCAACATCAAGGCTCGCGTGGACTTCAAGAGCAGAGAGCGCATTCGTATGAGTGTTTGGGAAGCCATGGAACTTCTCAATACCCTCGTGGACGAGTCTGATCCTGACGTACGTACCTTATCTCGCGGTCAATGATGTATGCTGACGCAATGACCACTCTTCCAGACCAGTGTATCTCAGATTGAGCACTTGCTCCAGACCGCTGAGGCTATCCGTCGCGATGGCAAGCCTGAGTGGATGCAGGTTCGTCTCTGCCTTTCTCCCGTCGTTGATCTGCCCGGACTTAATGCCGACGATAGGTTACTGGTCTCGTTCACGATCTAGGCAAACTTCTCTTCATCCTGGGCTCCGAGGGTCAATGGGATGTGGTCGGCGTGAGTATCCTATCTCAGCGCCCTGCTCTGTACATCCTCTGACCTAGATGGTACAGGACACCTTTGTCGTTGGATGCAAATTCTCGGATAAGATCATCTACCCGGAAACCTTCGAAAACAACCCTGACTCCAAAGACTCTGTCTACTCCACGGAATATGGTATCTATCAACCTAACTGTGGTCTAGACAATGTCATGCTGTCGTGGGGCCACGATGAGGTAAGTTCCCTAATATCTATTTGACTTTTTTCTGACAGATGGGCTGATTCACATTCATTTTACCACTGATAGTACCTCTATAATGTACTCAAAGATCAATGCTCGCTTCCCGAAGAAGGGTTGGCCATGATTCGATACCACAGCTTCTACCCTTGGCACCGCGAAGGTGCTTACTCACATCTCACCAACGAAAAAGATGAGAAGATCTTGGAGGCCGTACGCGCCTTCAACCCGTACGATTTGTACAGCAAAAGTGACGAGCCCTGCGATCCGGCGAAATTAAGACCTTATTACGAAGAGCTCATTGCCAAGTTCTTCCCTCCCGTTCTCGAGTGGTAATTTCCCCGCCCTTTTTGCGCCAGACTCGCATCTCTTTTCTCCGAATTTCTTTATTGCTCGCTATTGCTATCGTTTTCCCGCTAGACGATATTTTATTGTTGTTCCTGTTCCTGTTCATTTGCATCTCCATTCCTGATTGACACACCCCCCCTCTCCATCATAGAGTACAAGTTGGTTATTGGATAACTGTATTTGTCACACAACCTCAGGTTCCATAGATCGCGTACGTATCCGCGGAGAAATCATACCTAATATTTTCAGTACATAGCTTATATCATCGTCCGCAATTGTTTAGATAGACTTAGCATGTAGCTTTTACTTATCGTGTCCTAAAACTCAATCTTATCTGCTTGCTATCCTGACCCTCGTACACGTGTGTGATATACGCGGCGCACGTGGCATACCGCCGATCGGATAGACAGAGATAAGATCATTTGTGTACCTTAACTACCACCTTTCATCGACTTTCATCGCCCTTAGTACATTTCAACGGCCAGCTCTCACAATGACCGACCCCGTCCCAGAAAGCACATTGCCGTACCCCCCTGTCCACAAGGATAAGAAATTCGTCGTTCTCTCAGATTGGTGATGTCCGATTTTTGTTGACTAAGTGCGGACCAGAACTGACCAGCGCCGGCGGTTTCATCATGCAGGGATGGTACTATCACTACGTGCGATTCAAATGACTGTGAATATATCCCCTTTATCAGTCTTATGCATCGATGGAACGCTGAGGGATCCCCTCGGCAGATATGACGGATAATCTGGGATTTGGGAAGGAGAAACGCAGACAGGGTAATTTGGATATCTTGTCTGGGAAGTTTACATTCAGGTCAGTTAATGTTAGAAGAGGGGCGCGCTCATGTATTGTTGACGTTCATTAATAGAGACGCTTTTCGTGAAATGTTGGAGAGCGTGAGTGCCAATGGACATACATTTGATGAATGTATAGAAGTGTTGAAGAAGAGTATGGTGAACATCTGTCCAAATTGTCGGACATTAAGCGCTTATCGATTTATTATTTGATCCAAGATATCGAGCTGGATCCCGGATTCAAGGAATTTTACAAATGGTGCAAGGCAAATGATATACCAGTCATCATCGTCTCAAGGTAAGTCGTGTCCCCGATATGACGGAGAGTGATCTCATAGCAGCCGCAAATACCCGCTTCTATTTTATCACAGCGGGATGACCCCCATCATCCGCGCTGTCCTGTCCAACCTTGTGGGAGATGAAGACGCAAAGGACATAGATATCATCTCGAATGACGTGGATATCCACCCCGACGGTACATGGAATATCAAGTTCCGTCATCCATCCAGGTGTGTATCATCATAATGGAGATGCCATCCCATGAACACTGCCCCCACGGGAAAATCCAGCTGTATTCATATACATGGCTAAATGTATACTGTGTGGCGTTTACTAATTATAATTTCCATAGCGGGTATGGGCATGACAAGTCTCAAGCTATCCTTCCCTACCGTGACCTTCCTGATCCCCCGACTCTGTTCTTTTTCGGTGACGGCGTTTCCGGTGAGTCGGCGAATTCCTATTTCCCAATCGCCTAAAATCTCCGTCTCGACGCTCTTCTCCTTGTGGCTGAACGTCAGCTTACCTATTACGCACTCACAGATATGTCAGCAGCGAGACATGCTGATGTCCTATTTGTCAAGGAGAAACCCGGCGGTGATAACGACCTTGCTGCGTATTGCAATACGCATGGCATCAGGCACATCTTGTTTGGGGATTTCTCCAAGGCCCTGGGGGTCGTTCAGTCTGTTGTGAAGGGCGAGAAGACAGTAGACGAGGTGCTGAACGCTGGACAAGCTTGAATAGAGATTTAATACGTAGAAGGCGATGTTGTTATGTTTTATAGATAGAGATTGATTGATTGTTATCGATACACATTGTATGCAATTGAGGCCGATGCGCGTGCTAGAGAAGCCCATAACTTCGTTGCTCGCGACGTTGACACAGTGCTCGACAATCTCGGAGCCGACCCCGCGTAGTTCGAGTTGATCATCGTCCGGGGTAAAGGGATATGCACGTGTCGCTATTTCCACTAGTTCCGCCCGCCAGCTTCCAAAGCTTCGACATCAAATGAAGACTTTGAGGACTTTGACCCTGGTAACCTCAAGGATCTTGCAGACTTCCTTGACATAAAAACGAGCTATTGTGGGCCCACTCTTTTTTTTACTGAACAACGACGCAGGCAGTCATCTCGCGCTCAACGAGGATGAAGGTTCAGCTCGTGCGAATAGGAGTCCTAGGACAAAAGAAGGCGACGAGAGGGGTATTAGGTCGTTCTCGGGGGATTCGGTTCTATCACGACGAATCTTTTGGTTTCCGGAAACCTCGAGAGTTCGTGGTTCCAGATTGTAAGTGTCGCCTACTCTCATTTCGTAACGTCGCCGTATGAAATATATCGTGCCTTTGCACATACAGATACCGAAGCGCAGTTACAGAATAGGACCAAGAATGCGCCCTTGCTGCGTTATGTCGATTCTATGAGGACTCATGGTCACCGAGCAGCCCGTATTGACCCTCTCGACATCTTACACCGCGAAGAGGTCGCCGCTTTAGATCCGGCGCGTTACGGTCTCACAGATCCAACCAAGAAATACAATGTGAATGGGATTGTCTGGACTAAACCCGTAGGTTCTCAACACGAAAGCCACGACTCCGAGGAATGGTGGACACTCGAAGAAATCGTCCGGCACCTGCGAACTGTGTATGTTGGACCAATAGCGTATGAGTATATGCATTCCCCATCGAAAACGGAGAGACTTTGGTTTTCGCATCTTTTGGAGTCAGGATTACCCGCAAGGGGTACGTCTGAGCCGAGCGAGGAGGATAAGCAAAAGAAACGGCGCATACATGAGCTGTTAGCTCGGAGCGAGGTGTTGGATCACTTCCTTCAGCTGAAATTTCCAAACTTGAAGCGTTATGGATTGGAAGGCGGGGAATCTATGCTCCCTGCATTGGATTCACTGTTTTCGGTCGCTGCCCAAGGTCGGTGATCTGCGTGAATATTCATTCCGATATAGTAACGATTAACTATTGGACATAGGTGGTATACAACATATTGTCCTTGCGATGCCACATCGTGGCCGTCTTAACCTTCTCACTGATCTATTGAGATATTCGCCCGCTGCTTTGTTCCATAAAATTAAGGGCGGATATGAGATCCCCGAAGACTTAGGCGCCGAGGGTGATGTGCTAAGCCATTTAGGTGAGTCCCGCCAAATATGAGTTCAGAATGCAATGTTAACTTTGAACACAGTCGCTTCGCCGATCCTGAACTACGATGGTTCGGGAAATCCTCTGAAAGTTTCTTTGCAACCTAACCCTTCTCATCTCGGTTCGTATTTGATGCGCATATTGTGAAGCGACGTATTTTCATCAGAATATATGCCCATTTAGAGGCTGTGAACCCTGTTGCATTGGGCAACACGCGGGCCAAGCAATATTCATTACTCAAGACCTCGCCTGCGGATTGCAAACTGGGTGACAAGGCGATGTGTGTGCAATTACACGGCGATGCTAGCTTTACTGGTCAAGGCGTCATTATGGAAAGTTTGGGCCTTAGTTCGTCTTATCTTGTTATCGTCTTTTCACAAGGCATATTAACCTGTTCTCAGGTAATTTACCGCACTTTACCAGCGGGGGAAGTGTACATTTGGTCGTCGAGTAAGCCATTCATTGGTCGATAACGGAAGCGCCTGACCTTGCGTTCCTATGACCTTTTTAGTAACAAGTAAGTTATCCGGACATGTCATGAACTGAATGCTAACGTCATTATATCAGTATTGGGTATACTACACCCGCCAGCAGCGGGCGATCTTCATTATATTGTTCTGACGTTGGGAAAATGATCAATGCTCCAATTCTTCATGTTAACGGAGACTATCCTGAAGGTGCGTAGCGGTATTCGGTTGGAAGATAGAGTCTTGATCGATTTACTTTGAATAGATGTTGTTCGTGCAATGGACATTGCATTCAAATATCGAAACTATTTCCGTAAGGTATGGAATTCAGTCCGATCAAAAGAATTAACCCATTCATTACCCTTATAGGATATCATCGTTGATCTACTCGTCTACCGACGATGGTAACCTTATTTTAGTTTCAAATTTTACGAGCGATAGCTGACGCCTTCTTGCAGGGGGTAAGCATTGCGTATATTCAATTGTCAATTTACCTAATGACGCCGGGTCACAAAGACACAACGAACTCGATGTACCTGACTTCACGAGTCCATTGATGTATGAGAAGATTCGAGCAAGGCGTTCGGTTCCACAGCTTTACGAGGACAAACTCATTGTATGCGTTTTCCTTCGTTGTATGCCAGGTCCGCGTACTTACTCTCTTGCAGGCTGAGAAAGTGATTGATCCAGCTGATGCTGCTCGGGTCCGTGACTCGTACAAGGCTTATCTCAATGATGAACTATCGAAATCGACATCCCATACTCCTTTGGCGTCCATGCTTGAGGACCAATGGAAGGGGATGGTTTGGCCTGCTAGTGCGCAGGCTATCCGTGAACCTGTCACTGGTGTTTCCAAAGAGGTCTTGGTTCGTGTTGGTGAAGCTAGCGTCGCCACCCCGTCAAGCTTTGTAGGTAGTCGGTTTCGGCCAATGATCACACCTCAGTAAAGTTTGAATATCCAGGAAATCCACCCGAAACTGCAAAGGCACGTGAAGAACCGCTTGCAGAGCATCAAGAATGAAAAGGGTTTGGACTGGGCAACGGCAGAGGTATTTGGGTCACTTCTTGATAAGCTCATACTCCAGAAACCCAATTATCGGATAAGGCTATGGCATTTGGATCACTCATGCTTGAAGGTAATGATATCCGAATTTCGGGTCAAGACGTTGGGCGCGGCACGTTCAGCCACCGTCATGCCATGTTGGTCAACCAGAAGACTGAGGGCGTCATTGTTCCTCTAAATGATGAACTCGATGCACCAGGCAAGCTGGAGCTTGCGAATAGTGAGCGCAGAATCCTTTTGTAGATGATCTCCTTGTTGATCGTATCTAATAGGTTCCTTGAGTGAGATGGCTGTCCTTGGTGTGAGTCTTTTGATCTGCAAACCTGAGAGGTAGATTGATTTTGTAGTTCGAGTACGGTGCTAGCTGGGAAAGGCCGAACCTACTTCCAATTTGGGAAGCTCAGGTGGGTGATAATGCGCTGAGTTCTACGCTTAGTCCTTACCTCCCTGATCATCGAGTTCGGAGATTTCTTCAATGGCGCTCAAGTAAGGCCTGTCTAACGACCTATATTTGCGTGGGCCTGTGTATGACGTCTATTTCCAGATTATCATTGACACGTTCATCTCGTCGGCGGAAAGTGAGTTGCGAACAAGCTTTTGGGGCCCCAATGATTGACCATCTGTCGCAGCTAAGTGGCTGAAACAGAGTGGCATTGTAATGCTTCTTCCCCATGGCTTAGATGGTGCTGGTCCAGAGCACTCGTCGTCCCGGATAGAGCGGATGCTCCAGGTAAGATTATCCAATCAACCCGTTCAGCTCTCTAACATCGATACAGCTATCCAATGATCGCTATGAATTCAGTGAAGGGTCGGCCGAACTAAACGTTAATATGCACGTCGTTTTCCCAACCACATCAGCCCAATACTTCCATCTTCTGAGAAGACAAATCAAACGTAACTACCGCAAACCTTTGATTGTGGCCTCACCAAAGGGCCTGCTGCGTCTTGCGGTATATTGTAACTTTTGATGTGGTTTGTTCCGATCTTGACTCTTTTGGTTTCACTAGGCCGCTTCATCCCCGCTTTCCGAGCTTGCTGACGGCACGAAATTCAAGCCCGTATTAGCTGATCCTTTCGTCTCTGAGGACCAGGTGAAACGCGTTATTCTCATATCTGGCAAAATATATTACGAACTCGTGAAAGAGCGTCAAGCTCGGGGCCATGATAATCATGTTGCGTTTGTTCGCATTGAGGAGCTCGCGCCTTTCCCCTTCCAGGAGGTGCAACAAGTGCTAGAGCGGTATGGGCAGGCAAAGGAGTACTTCTACCTCCAGGAAGAGCCGAGGAACCAAGGGACGTGGACACATGTCTCCCCGCGTATTCAGCATGTGTTGCACCGCATGGGGGAGCATGTCGAGGTGGTGTATAAGGGTCGTAAGGAGAGTGCAGTCCCTGCGCCTGGAGTTGGCAAGCTTTATGCTGCCCAGCAAAAGGCCGTCCTGGATTCGGCGTTTGAAGGTTTGTGAGATCGCTGTTAAAGACTGCATATAAATTACAACTTAATAGCGTATGTATATATTCCAATGAAGATATTATAAGGTAGAGTCCAACCTATTATGATGGTCTCCTTGTTCTCCTCTCCCTCTCGGTGCGCTCATTGGGTAGGGATGCTTGACTATCAACAGAATGTCTGCTCGGGACGGGCTGGATGCCCTTGGATATTTCAACCTGTCGTCGAACAGCGCGCCATTGTTCGTCATTGTTCTAACGTCGGATAGACTGGTCACTGTCATCGTCGATGCCATAGTAAGCATCGAGATCACTGCACAGGAGGTCCCAGATGCGTGACAGTTCAATAAGACCCGGGCATGCCGGAACAGGAAGATCTCCTACTAGGTATGACTTCAGCTTCCATGTCCGGCATGTTTTTCCAACTCACGATCATTACCGTTCTATAGCCCAGACGCCAACACTTTCATTCCCGCTCAAAACCACCACCATTATGGGGAAAACTCCGAATCAGCAAAATCGGGTCACAGGCGCCAGATCATTAGTGTTAACGAGAGCTAACGAGAGCTAATAGCAAGACTTTCACCTCTGGAGGGCGAATTTTCGTCCCAGGGTTGCCGCTGATTCGAAGTCCAATATGTTCGGAAGGAAGCAAATTAACTGAAAAATTCGCCTCAATTCATCACTTCCGTACATACGGAATTTCGACTATGTCTTGCCAACAGAAAGGTCAAGGATCGTTTCAACGGGGGCGGGTTTTCCCCTATTCTTCCAGTCAGTGTCAGCGCAAAGGTCGATTGAGGGGTGCCAGGGCCTTCCGCATACATTCTCCACCTCGAGATACGCTACATTGAACTTGACTACATAGTTTGCAAGTCGCTAAGCAGTGTGACGTGTCGGATGTCAGCCCTATGAATAAGCTGGTATCATTAATATTGCCATTATTACACAAGAGTTTCGAAAAATGTCAATTATTGATGACAGGGGGAGACGAATATTTCTTTACAAGATGTGACCGCGTCCGTACGTGTCTTGCTTATAATCGTCATGGTGGAATCTGATTGGATTCATAATTCCACCAGTTTGCCGGACGCTGCGGATCAAAATAAGTCACTTTGCGGCGTTTTTGGGACAAGATATTTTCCTTTGGTTTTGTGCTATTGCATTTACTCCGTATACCGTCCTCAGCTCACCTCCATCACACCCTCCAAATACTTGTTTGCCATCCAATAGTCCCACTACAATAATCCGCCGTGACTTCCAAGATAACTTTCGATGAATGACGGGGACCTCGAAGACTTCATGAGGGCCATCGAGAAGCGAGGGGGTGCATCAGCAGCGCAAAGATTATGTCGGATGTGCATACCTGCCCTGTGAATGTGCGCTGGTTGCACACTTTGCTCGTTAAACATCCCAGCATTCGGTTACATTGGCGTTAGCGAGTGATCCTACGCAGATTATTTCCTGTACTTCTATGACGCAAGTCTCAAGGGATTCTCATCACCATCAATAGGCCACGCGGAAGCTAATAAAACCTTTCGTTCAGAGAGACATCTCATTCTTCCTATACCTTATCCTAATCCCTGTTACAGAGATCATCGAATAATGGACCCGTTGAAGATCTAAATCTGACAGTCATTTTTGTTGAGGGGAATACCATGAGGGGGTTCGCTAGGAATACATGTCAACTCGTAAGTAATATAGTCGGAGTGCATGCTACCATCTAAGCGCATGTTAAATACGAGCTTAAACCAGAGATGGAATTATCGACTATGGCTCGAGCGCCTGGAGCCGGCAGGCACTAATCATCGTGGGTCGGAAAACAGGCAGGTATTTACGGCGGATGGTTGTCCGGCCGGAAGCCAGAATGATGAAGCATTGCTGATCATCAGTATAACGAGTATACAAATGCGATGTTAGTGTGGTGGCGCAGAATAACTGCTCACACTGGTAGAAGCCACGTTCATTGAGCTTACAGAGTGGGCAAGATATCGAATACCTGGGGCTACTATATTGGAGTCATCTCATACCGTATGATTTGTACTGAGGTCATAATTACGAGGATGCGGCTTTGTTGGCTGACCTTAACAAGAGCCACAACGGAATAGCTAAGCAAATTCACGGTCAAAACGGCATCTTAGCTTCTCTTCATGGCTTGAGCAGCAACTTACGTAGAGCAGTAAAGAAAACCGCTGATCTATACACCATCAAGTAATTGACGGTCAGGATTTCATTTTGAGGGACACGCAGCTGAGAAGGAAGGGGATATAGCTTACCTTGCCCAGCCTTTAAAAGAGGCATTGTGGTTGACGTAGATATAATTATAGAGGAATCGTAATCCAATACTGGGCAAGGATTGAAGGTTAATCGCGGAAGATAGAAGAAGACCGAGTAGACTTACTATGCGATAGAAGCAAGATTCAGGGTACGATGATCCAGACCGACGAGGTTGGAAGTGATCTACGCATATCAACTCAGTCTGCAAGTTATGGACCACGAAGGAAAGACTCAACAATCGCAGCAGCCCAGAGCGGAAATGCTTCGTTTCCGTTCTGATGGGCACCTTCCATTCGTTGAATCCGTGCAACAACTTCAGGAGACAGGCCCTTGTCGTCTTTGCTCTTGAATTGCGTGTTGGCGCGTGGATTTGTGCTAACATCGTTGTTCACAACGAAGTTCAAAACGTGAAATAATCGGTAAGCGTACTTGTCATAGCCAATCGTTTTGTCAATAGCGAGGAACTGTAGGTAAAGACGAATGATGTGAGCTGAATCGGGATTAAATCACAAGGAGGGGGAGAATACCTTCAATGTACTTGGGTAGAATGCGAGGAACCATACTATCGGGATGGAATACAGAGATAAACCGGGGCTCAAGAGGCCGATAGACATGATACTGGTTTATGATGAAAGTTCACTTCAGCTGCAGATTTTTTGAGGAACCTTTTCATTCTTGTCTGAGTCGCTTTTATCCCAACCCTCAAGCACACATGGTCCTGGAGCCAATGCACCGGTAAATCACACGGTTATCGTCTATGTCCTTGTGTAGCTGGTTAGCCTGCTGTATTGACAAGTTCTTACGCGGCGCGCTACGGCTTTCAGCGGTAGTGGTGAGGATTGGAACACATCCGAGATGCATGATGGAGGAGAACTTGAGTTTCAATGGAACCAAACCGAACAGGGATATCACGTGATGCTTTACTACAAAGTCGGATGCGAAAGAAAATGGAGGGCCGAACGACATGCTAATGCACAATAGTACTGGGGAAACTCAGCTGCAATCATAAATGGCGGCTGGTATGTTAGTGACCATTCTTATCATACGAACCTAATGTTTGCTGATGCAATCTCTTTAGGAATTACGAAGGAGACTTCCATTGGACGTGTCAGAACACAAAGTCGGCATTCTAGAATCTAAACTTGTCGCAAGCATATGGAACGGAAGGTCACATAATGTGTGAACTTGACTGTGGTGAAGTGCTGCTGAAGATACAGGCGAATTGGGATTTATCAGTGATTTTCAAGTGCACAATTCACATCTCACCGCATGTCCTCGGAGAATAATGTATCGGATTATTCTTTTGTGAACACAGATACAGGGCCTCTCACGTAATTTGATGAAACCAAAGCTCGGGGAAAATTATTCAGATTCTCCTTGTAATGGTTGGAATTGGCACCAGACGTTGAAGGATAAGAAAAAACTGAGAAATGTTAAAATCAGGTTGGAACGTAGCATTTTTTGATTGAGAATCAGTGACAGACTAGGATGGGCTCTTATTCTTAGGCCAACAGAGACAAAGGGGATAAAGGGGATGACTAGTTGACCCCTGAAGGCTCCTATTAGGCTGAAAATATTGATCATGTGAGCGTCGCGTTCATTGTGTGACCCTGAGTCACAGAGTTACGATACGCGCTTCATCTCAGGACTCTTCGCTTGCAAGGCAGAATAATGCCTCTTGTTCAAATTGAACTCTGCGACTTCAAGTCGTATAGGTGCGTTTACAAGGAACGCACATGTCTTCTAGAGCTGATCATTAAATTTCTCTGGTAGAGGCCATCAAACAATTGGTCCATTTAAGAATTTCACATCTATCATCGGTCCTAATGGCGCAGGCAAATCCAACCTCATGGACGCCATATCCTTTGTCCTTGGTGTAAAGAGTGCGCAACTTCGAAGTAGTCAGTTGAAAGACTTGGTTTATCGAGGGAGGCGTCTCGCGAAGAATGGCATAGATGGATCCGAAGCACAACCTGAGGAGGATGGTAACAACGAGGAAGAAGAGGAGGGGGAGGGGGAGGGCACAGCGAAGAAGGCATGGGTGCTGGCTGTATATAAGGATGCGGAGGGAAAGGAGTGGAGATTCCAGAGAACGTGAGTAGCACTCAATTATCACCAGGTCCGGTTTGACTATACAAATTATTGGTGGGACGCAGAATATCGACAACTGGCGCCTCTGAATACAAACTCAACAACAAAGTCGTCACATACACTGCCTACAATGCCGCCCTCATCTCACACAACATTCTTGTCAAAGCGAAAAACTTTCTCGTCTTCCAAGGCGACGTCGAGGCGGTTGCCTCCCAATCACCACGCGAACTTTCCCGACTAATAGAGCAAATAAGTGGATCTCTTGAATTGGCTGGGGAATATGAAAAAGCCAAAGAAGCACAAGATCGTGCTACAGAGAATGCTACGTTTAATTTTACGAAGAGGAGGGGTATTGCAGGCGAAATCAAGCAGTATAAAGAACAGAAAGGGGAGGCAGAGAGATTCGAGGCGCTTTGCAAACAGCGTAACGAGTTGATACTTCGGAGAATTCTCTACAAGCTTTATCATATTGAGGAAGCTATTGAAGAGAATACTCGGGAGATCAACACGCAGAATAAGACTTTGGCTGGATTAAGGGAGCAGCAGCGTGTACATGATCAGGCGCTGGAGGATGCAAGGGCGGAGCAAGCGAAGGCAAGGACGGCGGTTATGCAAAAGGAGAAGAAGATAAAGAAGGGGGAGAAGACGTTAGAGGCTAAGGTATTTCGAGCACATATTCATTGTTCATAATCTTTTTCCGTCTGGCGACTAAATTGCTATTATTTAGAGACCTGACCTTGTTGCTATCGACGCACAAATCGCGCACTCCACGCGAAAGTTGAACAATGCACAGAAGAATAGGCAGGAGCTCGAGAAAAGCCGTGACACTTTGCAGAATAAAGTGAACGAGTTGCAGAAGGAGTTGGTAAAAGTGAAGAAGGCTGCGAGGGATGCACAGGGTGGGCTATTCTTTGAAAGCTTCATCATCATTTTCTCATTATCGCCTCTTGGACGTGTTGCAGAGGCTCAACGAAAAGCATCCCAACATAACATGGCTCTAAGCGAGGAATCTCTCGAAGAATACCGACAGCTCAAAGCCCAAGCCAACCTCCTCGCTATCGACGAACGACAATCTCTCGAATCCCTCACACGCGAGGAAAAGACCGCCTCAAGATCACTAGCGCAGTTGACGCAGAAATATGAGGGGTTAAAAGAGAGAAAGGAGAAAGTAAGTGAGGATCTGGGTGTGCAGACTGCGAGGAAAGCTGAGGTGCGTTTTTCCCTTATGACTGATTATTACTTGAGAGAAGGTTAACTTTAATGTGGGGTGTGATGTTAGTTGGAGGAAAAGATGAGCGGGTTGCAGAACGATTTGGCAAGGACAAAACAAGAGTTGGATAATCAGCAGTCGGAGAGGACGAAAATTGCGTACGTTCAGTCGTTCGCCGCCGTTTACTCTCTTGGCCACCCTAACCCTTAATTTTTTTGTAACGTTGATTTTTAGTCAACTTGAAGCAGAGGCTAACGAGAAACTCCAAACCGTTTACGGCCAACTCCTTCAAGCGGGTGTAGATAGGAATGAGTCTGAGAGGGAAACGAAGTTGAAGGAAACGTTGGCGAATCTGCAGCGCATATTTCCTGGTATGTTTGTACTAATTATATCACGTCTATCATTTCGTTGTAGGTATTGATGTTGGTCGTAATAGGTGTAAGAGGGAGAGTTATCGATCTATGCAAGCCCACGCAACGGAAGTACGAATCGGCGGTTTCGGTTATCTTAGGGAGGAATATCGATGCGGTTGTAGTCGATGAAGAGAAGACAGCGATTGATTGTATCGAGGTATGAACACCTTCTATAGTCACTATCCTTCATTCCCTGCCTTCTCACTTTCTCATTTCTATCAAAACTTAGTATCTGCGCAACCAACGCGCAGGTCAAGCAACCTTCATTCCCCTCGACACCATCCAAGTCAAACCAATCAACGACAAATTCCGGTCCTTTGCAAAAGGCGCACGTTTAGCTGTCGATGTGATCCAGTATGAACCGGCTGTGGAGAGAGCAATGCATCATGCTTGCGGGAATGCGTTAGTGTGTGATACTATGGAGGTGGCTAGGTATGTATGTTATGAGAAGGGACAAGAGGTTAAAGCGGTTACGTTGGAAGGGACGATTATACATAAGAGTGGGTTGATTACTGGTGGGAGGAGTACACATAATACGGCGAAGAAGTGGGATGAGAAAGACGTCCAAGGTATACAAATTCATCTCATTTTTAATTCATTTGACTGATTATCGATAAATTTGAAGGGCTCATCCGCGTCCGAGACGGTCTGATGGCCCAACTTCGAGACCTTGGCAAGCAGAAACCTCGCGCGAAGACGGATGAAAACCTGTTGGCGGAGTTGTCTCGTTTGGAAAGCGCCCTGAATATTTCCAAGGATGATTTGAGTGCAACAAGACTACGGCTCAACGGTCTCAAGGACGAGCTCAAACATTTGGATAGGGAGCTGAAGAAGCTTACTCCTGAGCTCAAACATGTCAGCTATCCACATTCGTATACAACGACTCCCGTTCTGATGGTTAACGTGTTGTTAGGCTCGAACCGCGCACGACCGCGTCAAAGAGCAAATAGAACAACTCCAATCAGTTATCAACGTAGCCGAAGATGAGATATTCGCATTGTTCTGCGAGAAAATTCAAGTTGAGAATATCCGGGAGTACGAAGAGAGACAACTCAAACTTGCTCAAGAGGAGAGTGAGGCGAGGTTGAGGTTCGATAACCAGATTGCGAGGTTGACGCATCAGTAAGTCGTTCATTCATACTTCCATCTATTGTTTTTGACGTTGGTGTGAAATAGGTCTGAGTTCGAGACCGAACAGCTGAATGGTGTTATTGAACGGCTTGCTCGTTTGAATGATATCACGACTAGCGAACAAGCTGTTGTCGAGCGGCTCCAAGGACAGAAGCAAGGTCTTCAGGATGAGATAAACGAAGCTGAAGAAGCGATCGCTCAGATGCGCGAAGAGCTGATATCTCTCAATGAAGTGCTGGAAGAGAAGACGAAGGAAGTGGAGAACGTGAAGCGGACCACAGGAAAGGCTGCTAAGGCACTTGACGCGGCGCTGAAGGAGATTGCTACAAGGGTAATTGTTACTTCCAACCTTCTGTAAAAAAAATAGACAAACAGGAGCTAATGATTATCGGAAATAGAACGACGAGATTGAGAAACTAGCACTCGAACGATCGAGTATTTACAGAAAATGCCGTTTGGAGGAAATTAAGCTACCTTTATTGAAGGGCAATCTTCGTAACGTACCCATGGAAGAGGTTAGTGTCTGCTCCCTGTTATCGTGACCTGATTGGCTTAAGGGATTATCTCAGAACTTGCGTGACGAAGTCACCATGGACGTCGACGAGGACGAGAACGCGACTCAACCCGTTCGAAAGTTCCAAGACTATGGTATAGAGGTTGACTTTGACGCATTGGACGATGAAGATAGAGAGGTTCGTATGCGCTTTACTTCCTGAGTTAGAATCACGATTCGACGAGGTATTTCTCAGGATGGATCGCCAGCAAAAGCAGCCGAATTCGATAGTCAAATAACCAAACTGAACGCAGATATAGAACGGATGGCGCCTAATCTCAAGGCAATGGAACGGTATGTCGTCTCGTATGAGGATGAACGCGACTTGCCCTCAACATGAGATTTGCCTAGGCTTGATGACGTAGAAGCGAAGCTCGCAGAGACCGAGAGAGAAGCTGACAAGGCTAGGAAGGAATCCAAGTCTGCCCGTGATCAGTTCAACGACGTCAAGAGAAGGAGATGCGAGTTGTTCAATAAAGCATACAACCACATATCGGAACGTATAGACCAGGTCTACAAGGACTTGACGAAAGGGAAGGCATCACCAATGGGCGGTGTAGCGTATCTGAGTTTGGAGGACAGTGAAGTTAGTTTCACATTTTACTTGCGTGGCATTCATCTAAAGATGTGATCTAACTAGGAGCCTTACGCTGGTGGTATAAAATACCATGCAATGCCGCCGATGAAACGTTTCCGAGACATGGAACAGCTCTCCGGTGGCGAGAAGACTGTGGCTGCGCTAGCACTCTTATTTGCGATCCACAGCTACCAACCTGCTCCTTTCTTCGTGTTGGATGAGGTTGATGCAGCTTTGGACAATACCAACGTCGCGAAAATTGCCAATTACATCCGCACTCATGCATCCGATTCCTTCCAGTTCATCGTCATCAGCTTGAAGGGTTCACTGTATGAACGAGGTAACTCCCTCGTGGGCATCTATCGTGACCAAGATGTGAATAGCTCGCGTACGCTAACGCTAGATGTGAGTAGAGTTCATCCCACTCACTAGTTCGTCACTGACTGCTATCCCGGTTAGTTGACACAATATGATGATTAATGAGTTGCCTGCTATCCTTATTTCTTTGCTCGCTGTTGCTTGTTCTGTTTCGCATGTTTACTTATAGCAATACGAATTCATTACTAATGATTTGTGCAACTGCCAGGAATGTTGTAGTACTAGTGGAGAATTATACAAAAATGCAAAAGGATGTGGATGCGAATGTAGTGATTTATTCACCCAAAAGATGAGCAAGAAAATGACTCTAGTGTAAGTGCATGAAGTGGACCAAGAGAAACTCAACGGAATGCCAATAAAATAACAATACATACAGATGAAACAAAGAAATAAATTAGGACTGCGGGCGAGCGGGAAGACGAGATGAAAGGGCCATGGCGAAGTCCACTTCCTCATCGCCGCCGATGGTTGAACGTCGGCTCCTTGGTGTCTGAGAGGCGAGCTCGTGGCGCAAAGTGGCATCCTCGAAGTAAGAATTAATGATGGACATATTTCCCGGCGTCATTTGGTCCTGCAAAGGAGGGACCGGGAAATCGGATAGACCAGACATTCGAGACCCGTCGGAGCTGGTCATGTAGCTGGTGCGACTGAACAGGGTGGGAGGTTGCAAACTGGAGTTCGATACTACGCGGATGGTAGGGTCCGCGGATTCTTCTGGTTGCTCGTTATCCGATGGCTCAGTGTGGGTGATATATGAAGAGAGGTGTTGGGAGAAACGACGGTCGTCAGAGGTGCTTGGAGGGGTCTGGGTAGCCTCTACTACGCCGATCCGGAAGCGTGCTACGAAGCAAGAGTGATAAGCAACAGCTGAACAGAAACAAGGAATGATGCATACCAGTCAGGTCTTCGTCCTCAGACAGCATATGGTCTCCTTCGGTGGAGCCATGGTGAGAAGACTCGATGTCTTCGGGGATGGTAGCTGAAGGGCGGAAAGCCTGAATGCTCACATGGTCTCCGCCATCGCCAACGTCCCGTAGTGGCGACGCTCCTTGAGGCGATTCAGAAATGACAAAGCGAAGGCTCGACTCGAACGGGGGTCGCGCACCAGTGGATCCACTGTATCGGGATGATGCTGAGTCTTCACTAATATCCATCCCTACCTCCGCGGCTAAAGCATTGAGTTCTTCGAGCTCTTCGCTCACTTTCCGCACGAGACTCGTTAGACCACTACTGGCCGTACGATGCCTAGACAGCCCGACACTCATATTATCCCACGGGGCGTGCGAGGTATGAGAGGATGACGGTTGCGCTGGGCCCATCCCCGATTGGAAAGACTGCTGCCTGCCGGGATCGGGACGATAGAATATATCTCTGAAATACTCCAGATCGTCCGACATGTGGCCAAGGGGCCTTGGAGAAGGCTGTGGTGAAGAACTTTCTGAAGTCATAGGAGATGTAACAAGAGGTGATGCAGGCGATGTAGGCAGGGCAGCAGTAGCACTATCCTCGGACGCTTCCCTAGATGGTATGCTTTCGGGACTCCGCAGCTCAGAAGAATTGCCCACATCCGCCGTAGATGACTCCAGCGTGTGACTTACTACAGGATCGAACGTCTTTGCAGGCGCCTGGCGGTAGATGGGCCGCGAAGCATCATATTGGACAGGCTCGCGATGTGTCCCACGGGAACTTTGCAACCCCACAGCAGATGTCACTCTGGGGTTATTATTGGATGAGTGCTTCCGTGCAGTGTTCCATTCATGGCTACCCTTGTTCGTGACCTGAGCTCCCCCATATTCCTCACTAGTCCCCACACCACTGTCCCTGCTCGTCTCTTCCTGTACAGCCAATGCCAGTGTCTCACCTAACGCAACACTGTCAAAGATATTCCTTGAATTACGAGCGTATGCTGCTAGTGGCCTTATCGCAGACTCTCCCCTTGCCTGGGTTCCAAACTCATTCAACTCGAGTTGCCTTTCAGAAGCTGTGAAGGGAGAGTATCGAATCTCATCTGGCAACACCTCCCGTACGACGCCAGCGGAGATTGGGGCCCACATTGTTGACTGAGGTGGTACATTACTATCGGGACGGGGATGTCCAATGATCCGTCTATCGCTCTGGTAGGAGTCTCGCTGGTGGGCGTATGGGTGTCTGCCGCCAAAACGAAGGGACTCGGAGGTCTCAGATGTAGACAGGCCAGCAGGATGTGGAGCAGCGACGGAGGGCTTCCTCGTATCGTGTCGTTGCTCTGAAAGACCAGCTGGAGCGACAGCGGGAACATACGTATGATGGTAGGCATTGGGCATAGTCTGCGCGTATGGGTGATCAGGTAGCCTGATCGACTCACGATCGATGTCACTAGGTGTAGGCGTGGATATCGCAATTCCGACTCCTTCCATACTGATAGGAGTGCCTTCCGCGGTCCCATGGCCATGACTGGAGGGCCCATACCCATAACTAGCAGTGGGTGAAGTCCCAGGTTGCGGTAAAACCACAGCGGGATCTGTGAGTCGGATGACTTGCGTAGTATCGTTCCTCAATGCACCCTCCAGGGCAGCAGCACCGCCAGGTGTGGGATGCTCCGTCTCTGGGCTCGCATTTGTACTATCTTCCCCAGGTATACCGCACAACGCCGCCGTACCCTTCGCAATCTTATTCAGCGCAGACTTGGACCAGGAATCATTCCTCGAATGACCCCTCGAGTTATTCCTGGAATGAGTATTGGTTGACTTGCTCATTTTCGAAAGTGATTGCGAGTGCCTATGCGAAGTTGACGGTCGTCCCATCGAATCAGTCGGCGCATGCCCCGTATTCGATTGGCTCAAGCTGCGTTTTCGTATACCCGTCGATACAGGGAGGATATCCTGATTGCCTAGAAGCGAACGCGCAGCGAGATACTCGAGTTTGCTATCCTTCCCAGCCCCATTTTGCCCTTTGGCACCATCCTTGCTCTGCTTACCCTGCTTAGAGATTGTCTTGGCCCTGGACCGTGATAGACTACGCGAGCGTTGGTTTTGGAATGACTTCTGTGCTTGAGCCTGCCATTTCCGTCGTTGATGTTCCAGGATTTGACCCTCAGCTAGGACCCTGTATGCGCCCAAAAACAAAAACAAAAAACGCGAATATCAGCGCAAATCTTAAATGAAGATGTTTCAAGAATAAATAAAAAAACGCACGTCATCAGTGAAGGGACAGGACTAGGCAGGGCCAAGTCGTCCAGCGCCCAACTCTTTGGACGCGCTGGTCGCGGATCGCCCACATTCAAACCCTTCTCAATCTCGACAGTTGATTGTTCAGCGACAGCGACCCCCTCGGCAGCACTGGATCCCATACCACTGTCAGCGGTACCTATCCTGATGGGGTGAGCGCTGGACGAAGGTAACGTTGCACCCCTTGCCCTCATTGTGCCCGGTGCAGCATCAGCGGTTGAGGGCCTACCCACAGCCCTCGCCTTGCCTTTATCCCTACGATCAACCATTACGTTCTCCTGCTGGCTACTCAACCGAAGGTCTGCTAATGACCTCGAATGCGCTAAAACACGCGACTCGAGCGTTTGCACACCTTCACCACGAAAGGCATAATCCCTAGCGATGGGGCTCCCAGGCGGACTGACTATTCTCCGTGTCCCATATATACTTCCGCCCTGCTTGGAAGGACCTGCAACAGCAGTGCCACCAGAAGCGAAATTGCTACGATTACCGTAGGGCGAATCGTCTCCCTTGAGCCGTAGTCGCGGCTTAGGTAAAAAGAGAGCGTCACACCACGTCTCAGCAGACAACCATCTATCCAACCCCTTCGGAAGTCCAGCCTTCGGACTAGTGGGAACTGACTTCTGCTTTCGCAGTACAGCTGGGTTGTTAGATCGAGGAGAGACGGGGGATTGGTTTTGTACAATTTTCGTCTTGGAAGACTTGCGAGTATGTCCATGTTTGGGAGAGGCCGCAGACGAGCGAGACGACGCGCCGGATAGGGAACCAGACGAAGCAGAAGTACGAAGGTTAGGCGTGGACATCGACAACTTCAATCTCGTTCCCAAATTATGTAGATGCTGCAAAGGGTGCGGAAGGGGGAGTGTACGCGAGGGCGACTGTGTTTGTGAGGGTGAGTTGACCTGGGAGTGAGGTTGGGATTGAGGAGGAGATGGTGGTGAGCGCGCCTCGTTTGCGTTTGAGTTTAGTCGAGGTGAGTAATATTCATCAGGATTTGGATGATGGGGCGAATCAGTACGTGGTGGAGGCGAGAGATACGGATGTGTTTGTAGATGCAGATGGACATTCGGATGTGTATGCGGATGAACGGAAAGCGGTGAAGAGTGCTGCGAAGGCGCAGTGAACGTCAGTTTCGGAGGTCTCGGTTTCCCTCCTCCCGCGTTACCGTTGTCACCTTCACCTTCACCACCTCCTCCGCTCCCATCGCCTTCCTCTAAAACTATCCCTCCTACTCCTGTTCGATCCTGTTCTTGGATAGCATCATCGCCACTATGATACCGAGGACCGGTTCGAGGATTCGAAGAGGGATAGGAAGGAAAAGTGAACGCGTGAACGTTCGCATAGGGATGCACGGCTTGCCGATCTTTATTCGTCGATGACGCCCTACCTCTTCCTTCCTCCCCACCAGCCTCCTCCCCCTCCCGTTTATCCTCGGCCCTCTTCCTCCTACCCAACGTGCCCATATCCAACTTCGGACTCCTCCTTCCCACATCAACCGCAGCACGATTCGCAGCAAACTGCGAATCACTTCTCGGAAGGATATTACTAGATGAATGCATCGGCATTGGTACAGGCGGAATATCCCCCCTGCTCGTATTCGCACTAGGACCTACACCGACCCCGCTACTAGCAGCGTTACTCCTGAACGAGTTCGGCGTCCTCCCACCAGACGTGGTAGGCGTTGAGAGAAGAGTAGCGTAGTAAGCGTTATAATACGCCTCCGAGTTAGCATCATTTTCAACGTTGTCGTCTTCATCGGCGTTGGGACCATCAACATCATCAACATCATCAACATCAAATGTATCACCAGATGGAAGAACACCACCGCTTCTATCTCTGATGGCGCCAGTGCCCACACCATCATTCGCGTTCGCATTGGTGTTGGAAGTAGGAAGATGCGAACGGGCGTCGATGTTGGGATGGGCATTGACGCTCTTATCGGCGGTAAGCGCCCCGCTCATCTTATCCTTATCTTGGTTCTCCAACGGACTATGTGCACCCGACACGATCACGTTATCCTTCCTCTTCCCATCGTCGCCCCTAATATCTATCACGTCCCCATCATCATTCGGATGCGGTGAGCGCGCACTCGCATACGGATGTCCTCCTCCTCCTCCCGCCCTCTCTCGCTCCCTCTCACCACCTTTCCCACCACTCAACTTTGAATTCGAACTCTTCTCTCGTAGTCGATTATCCCACGTCCTCTCCCTCTCCCTCTCCCTCTCCCTCTCCTTTTCTCTTTCTTTACCCTTCCCCTTAAACCCCAACGACCCAGCAAACAAACTCGCCAAACTCAACCGCTGATTCCCTACCATCGACTCCCTACCCGTACCCACACCTCCCCCCGACTCTCTCGAAAACCTCCCAAACCCGAACCCACCCCCTTCATTCACCATCCCACTCCCACTCAACGTCCCATTCGCCGTCCCAGGTGGAGACGAAAACGTCGAATACGTCTGCGGAGGCGAAGACGTAGACGTGAATATCGACCCTCCCCCTCCTCCCCCTCCTCCTCCGTAATGCGTCGTAGGTTGAGACGGAGACGACGTAGAAGCAAACGACGAAGAGGTCGTCGTCGTCAGCGTATCCCGAGGGTTCGAAGCGAGATGATGTACGGAATGAAGGGAAAAGAGGGAGAGTGGGTTATGATGTTCGGAGGATCCTAGAGGTAAGGTAAGATTTAGTGATGAATAGGATGATAGATAGATAAGGGAGAAGGAGGACTGTACCAGGTTTGTTTGACCGCATGACGGGTACGGGCGACTCTCCGATTCCACCCTGAACATGTACCCCGGTTCCGCTCGAGACTGTCGCGCGTCTCGGTGTAGCCGAACTCGACGATCCACGGGCAAGAACAGCAGCAGCAGCAGCAGTGTTATTCGAAGACAAAGACGAGGGGAAAGTGAAATTGGAATTGGAATTGGAATTCGGTGAGAACGGAAGTGGTTTTGACGTAGTAGTAGTAGTAGACGATATCGCACGGGGACGTGAACCCGAATTCCAATTCCAACTATTATTATAGTTAATATCCGGATCTCTAATTGACGTGTTGGTGCGCGAAAGGAAGGTTCCTGATGTAGCCGGAGGTGTCAATGTGTTTGCGCTTGATGGAAGGACGCTAGAAGAATGAGTGGGAGGAGGAAGAGGATTAGAGTGGTTAGAGTCGATTATCGGAGTGGTGCTGGAAGTTGGGGGTGCCGACATCGGGTGTTGTATCGGATACGAGTGCTGCGAGTGTGAATGCGAATACGAATGGATAGGGTGTGTCAAGCCCGTAGCAGATGGAAGAGGCGTATGAAAATCAAACTCGTCTTTCTCGTTGTCGTACCCAGACGAGGAAGAAGCGTAGTAAGAGTACCCATACCGCTCTCTCAAATCCATATCCCCACGAACGATCTCCTCGCTCTCGTCTTCCAAATCTTCTCGTTCTCGTTCTCGTTCTCGTTCTCGTTCTCGTTCTCGTTCTCGTTCTCGTTCTTCGTCAACGTCGCTATCCCCGACGTCGGTACGGAAGTTGATTCCTTCTAATGAGCCGTGGTCCAACCGGTTTTGGTTGTGATGTTGATGACGGTGGAGGTGGTTGTTGTGGTTGTCCTTCCCGAAGATGCTTCCAAGGCCGTCGTCGTGACTATGGCTATGGCTATGGCTATCCTTGCTTCGAGCATAGCGACTCTGACTCTGACTGCTTTGATCCCCGAAAATACTCCCTCTCCCATCACCACCACCGGAGCTCATTCCCGTCCCTATGCCCATGCCCGTTCCCATCTCATCATCTCCAGAACCTTCAGTACGGCGCAAATCAAGAACGACATTCTTCAAGCCTAGACTCAACCTCTTCTTCGGCCCATAACTATTACCCGCAACGATAAAAGACCCGCCTTCTCCTCCATCCCGATTGGACGCGTACGCGGGTGCAGAACGTGGTGATTCGTTGGGTGATGAAGGTGGAGGTTCGTATGGACCGTTGTAAGGGATGTACCAATCCTCCTCCTCGGATGGTTTTGAAGGGTTTTGGGAGGTTTTGAATGTAGAAGTAGAAGGATCTGTTGAGGTGGTAGAATGAGCGTGTCCTTGCTGGGATTTGATGCCGAGACCGAAGCGAGAGAAACTAGAACGAAAGCGCAGAGGTTGTTGGTCTCGTTGTCTTGCCATAGTACCACTCTCTGCTCAACGGTGCGAACGACGAGGAGGCTAATCCGCTAGGGTCGTAAAGAAGGGCGACGAAAGAAGTTGAAGAAGAGCGTCCAACGCTGAATAGAATGTAACTGTAATGTAATACCGGCAATAATTAGCCAGATTCATGATAAGGCTTAGAGCGACTAACCTACTCAAACGACTATCCCCAGCGGTATCGTCGTCGTCGACATTCAAGCTGTCGAAGTCAGCATCAGAGAGACAGAGGGAATGAGAACAAATGATCAAAAAACTTGGTCGTTTTTTTTCCTACAAGCCAAAAGGTATTTCGTTTTTTCGCAATGATTCCCACGCATGCTTGGGCCGATCAGAAATGTTTGACGGATTGGGACGTGCCTTTCGACCTGCTTTCTCCCACGTGGCTTCTCTTCCCCCCGCAAAAGTTGGGCACCTTGCCACGAGGTTCGCATCCCCTGGGCTCCGAGTTCATCGAGAGTCACACCCTAGCGTAGCACAACATCCTCTCGAGTTTCAGCGACGAAAAAAGAATCCTGCTTCATTCCGACAGCAATGGATCGAAACAACGTTTAGACCGCCATATAACTGCGAATGGTGTATCATTGATTACTTAGATCCACATTGACCACCGGCTCTTTCCAGTAAGTAAAAATCATAAGTATGTTTACGAGCTCTTATAACCACATACCAGAATTCGCAACCCTTCGATTACTACCAAAACGTCAATCAAAGCCATTCTCGGGGTCATCGGCTGCGTCGCTGCCACAAAACCAGCGCAACGTACGCACCAACACCATCGATTATCCCGAAACGTCTCATCTCGCTCGGCTCTCAACCTCACGCCGATACCCCCAGCAAGCAAAATCCTAAACCTCACAAGCTCCAGCCTTCTTCCCGTCCTTAATCATTGATACCTGATCCCAATCCCTAGCATCGACAGGAATACCCTTCTTCCCATATGCATATGTCCTCACTGATCCCAGGCAACTCGAGAACATCCCATACCGAACCTTGGTCCTTCGCAACCCACACCCAGCTCATGCATCAACGCACATCACACATCACATATCAAACATATCAGATATACTTACATCCGCATCCATCCCGTTCGCTTGTCATGCTCACTCTGATGTTCTTCATATGTTCTCATATCACATGGTCTCTCTCGCTATCTAATCAGAGGATATACATGTATTCTATGATATTGCCCATCAACTCTTGTAGCAACACAAACAATAAGCTATCACAACTGACAAACTCTGACTCTCGCCAGCCAAAACCATATACGCTAAGAAAACCCTCCAATACAACGATAATAGGGGCTCAAGTCACGAGAAAACGGCGCCGCGCCGTTTTCTCGTGACCTTTCCCATGACTTGCCTTTACAGTTCTTGTCACTTACTTTCAAAGCCATATAGATAAGTGGCAACATGGCATAGAGCTATGCACTTACCCATGTATAGGCACTTGCATATGATAGTTTCCCTGGCCTTCTCAACAGCCCAGAAGGATCAGAAAGGCAAAAACAGACAAAGAGTGCACACCATTATACACTCTTTGACACCATCCCAAGTGGAAATGTCTGGAAGCACGGTTTGAAGACCAGCTACCAAAGAAAACCTTGTCAGTGGGAAATCCAAACAACAACGGTTCACTCACAGCTGAGGCCAGGATCATCAAGAAAGAGGTCCAAATACAGAGTGACTATCCTGAGGAAGAAGTCACAGGCCAATTCTACATGTTGTGTGTTGGTGAGAAGTTGATGCAGCCTGGTGAGATACAATCCAGCCTGTGTTGTTCATCCACCTTCTTGTTACACATGGGCCAACCCCTAGCCCCTAGCCCCATCAGCTGACTCCATCATGTGATATCAGACAATCAAATCTGTCAGACTTATGGATTTGTACATGAGGACTTACACATTTTGATATGGTGCCTTATTCTTATTGTAGGATACTTACTTATCAAGAGACACTTAGTTTTAGCATACACAAGTATAACTCATGTATTCTGAATGTTTAGATACAGTATCCTCATAGTATTGAAGACATAGTTACTTGTACATAGTTTCCTCAGTTTGAATATCAACCTAATATGTTCCTTCTCTCTAAAGTTCATCTTCCATCTTCCGTCTTTTGTCTGTCCATCTACTCTGAGGCCTCTGAGGCTTCTATTTTGTTCTCAAGTATCATTGTCTGTCCATAGATTGGAAGTAAGGTACACCTTGCTAATCAGTGGGAGGTGCAACTCTGTAACCCAGTAGTTGAAGCCAAGTACTGATTAGTCTTATATATATTAGATAGCCCCGGATCCAGTATCTAACACTTCTCTCCAGAATGTGCTTTCCATGGTAGACACTCACTATGTTCTGGTGGTTCCTAGACCAACTTCGCATACCTTTGTATAGCTAGTATTAGTGATGTACACACAGAAATTCACCTATTTCACCACAACAAACACTGTTTACCTGTGTCTAAGAGTGTGTGAATGAGATACACGTACCACGTCCAGATTGATCACACAGAGAGTCATCCAGCCATGCATAGGTTCATGTAGCTCGGCTATACAAATATTGAGTCACTTGCCCTATGTAAAATGCTTGGGGTAGCTGAGGCTAACCTGAATAGGCTAATGTACGCCAGCCCTCAGTATAACTCTAACCCAAGATGGTCAGTTTCAGCTGCTTATGATGCATTGAGACTCTCAGGGACAAACACAGGTAGTTCATGAACAAGACATATTGGCGATGCTTACAAACTATGTATTCTACATGCAAATGAATACCTGGTACAAGAAGCTCTTGCTTGTGGTAGAGAAGATGGAAAAGTTGAGGGTGAGGAGAGTGATGCACCACCAGCTGCAGTGGAACTGGCACCTTACTTACAGTACGTACCCTTGATCTTTCTTCCCTGCACAGGGCTCTCATGTCCTGACAGCTCTCATTCATGGGGACCCAATCTCTGCCTGCTAACTTCTAGGATCTTGGGCTCACTGATATGTACAAGCAATGCAATGATGCAGCAGCTATCACAGGAGAATTTTGGTGTGTGTTGGGCCTGCTTCATCAAACCAGAATGATGAGCTAACAATTAAAGGAGTCAGTGTAGCTTCTGGTCATTGAAGAAAGGTAGGTGTGACATGCTGATGTGATGTGCATCTGTTACGCACGTGCAAACCCCTAACCCCTAGCCCCGGTCAGATGACCATTCCCGTGACCTCGGACATCGGCCTCGGGCTATCGGACCTTCGGATACATTCGGATCAAGGGATATACACGCAGACTTAGCACGTGTAGATAAGGACTTTGGTATTACTGTAGAATTATTTAATTATCAAGGGACACTTAGGCTTAGTTACCACGAGGTATAACTCATGTATTCCGCATGTTAGGTTACCTTCGCAGTATTTAAGCCGTAGTTTACTTGTAGATAGTTCTTCAGTTTGAATATCAACCTAATACATTCCCTCTTCTCTACTAAGGAACTCCTGTTCCGCGCTATCTCCGTTCTCCGGTATCCCGCATCTCCGACCTACGCTCTACCTTCTATCCGTCCTCCGGCGTTATTCCGTAACCCCGACCTCCATTCCGAAATCAAGGTACTCTTGTTAGGTAGTGGGCGGCGCAACTCTGCAACCCAGTAGTTGAAGCCAAGTACCTTACTGTAGCCTGTTTAGTAGTAGAAGCTGGATTCAGTATTTAACAGTATATTCGAACTCACCTCCCACTCCCTAGCCCTCTCTTTTTCCCAGATGACCACAGCACGCGTTACCAAGCTGGCTAAGGCTGCAGAACAGTCCCCCGCAGCATCCGGATCCTCGACCTCCGCACACGCCCGCAGTCACCATAACACCACACGGCGACCCGTAGGGCAAGTCTGTGCTTCTTCGACTCCTGTTGTGAGCACTACCGCTCCGACCGAAGAACTCCAGGAGAACCCCGAAGAATCTCGGAGAAACGAAACGATCATCGAAGAACGTCTCTCGCAAGCCTCGTCCCATTCTCCGCAACCCCAACGGGAGCCCTCCCTCCGGACCTGGCGGACCTCCTGGGCCTCCGGACGATGGTGACGACGAACCCGAAGATGACGATGCATTCGACTACGATCAACCTCCGCACTCCGCTCCCCGTCGAGAAACCCCGATCCGATCCGATGTTGGTGAGGCACTTATTCAGTCCCTCAACGGAATTACATCTACGCTCCGCGATCTGAATCGTGGGGTCTCCGTCCCTGCCTCCGCCAAAGCTAGCTCTCGCGTCAAGGTTCCCGATACGTTCGATGGTTCAGACCCTCGGAAACTCAATACGTTCCTGGTCCAGTTGAAACTGTACTTCACCGCGAACTCCGGTCAGTTCTCCGATGAGGACGAAAAAGTCACATTCGCGCTTTCGTATCTGAAAGGCACGGCCTTCGATCTGTTCGAGCCATACCTCGCGGAACCCGATGGGGAAGTTCCACCCTGGATGTACTCCTATGAGGCATTCGTGGAGACCCTAAAGGATAACTTCGGTGCTATTGACCCAGCCCGAGACGCGGAAATGGCCCTCGACTCTCTCAAGATGCTCAGCCACCACCGGATCACGAAATTCAATGTGATCTTCCAGCAGCATGCCTCAAAGCTGGTTGGTTGGGGCGACAGGGCCCTCCGATACATGTACTACAATGCGCTCCCGGACCGAATCAAGGACGAACTCTCGCGTTCTCCGAAAAGGGAATCTCTCTCCGCTCTCCGATCCGCCGCTTCTGAAATCGACCAACGATACTGGGAGAGGCAAAAAGAGAAGAAGTCCGATCCCTCGGAGAAGCATTCCGAGAAGTCTGCGAAGAAGTCCACGTCCTCCCACCACTCGTCTAAACCCGCATCCTTGAACTCCGCGAACCCGCCCTCGTCTTCCTCCAACTCCGGCAATAAGTCCTCAACGTCCTCCGCAAAACCCGCTTCGAAAAATTCCGCACCACCCCCTTTCGCCAATCAATTAGGAAAGGATGGCAAGCTGAAGCCTGAGGTCCGTGCGGAACACATCCGGAAGGGACTCTGTCTCTTCTGCGGTGGTTCCGGACATCGGGTTAAGGAATGCCCCAACGGAAACTCGAACTCCGCCAAGGCCCGCGCAGCAGTAGCCGAATCGGACTCCTCTGAACAAGAGGCACACATCTCCGAGACGGAAAACTGATGTGCAGCCCAGAGTCCTCGGACCCTCCGCGGAGCTGCGATCTGTACATATGGCCCGACATTTGTAGACTTAATGCTGCGTCTCCCGTTCTTTCTCCTTCCGCTACCTACATTTCTCTTACCTCGGACAATCTCTCTGATATCACTACGATCTTTACTGCACTAATAGATTCCGGTTCTACTCACTGTTTTGTAGATACAGGTTTCATTCGTGCCCATGGACTCTTAACTTACCGTACACCCCCAATAAAGCTTTTGTTGTTCGACGGCTCCTCAAATAATTTCATTACCGAAGCTCTTGACCTACTTTGTAGGTTTCCGACTGGCGAAAATCTGAAGATTACGTTCTTTGTCACACCTCTGGACGTTTCCTGTTCTGTTGTTCTAGGACATAACTGGCTCACCCGCTACAATCCGTTGATTGACTGGGTTTCGAGCAGTATCTCGTTCCGAGCACCAGAATCTGGCAGCGTTATTGCGGCCCCGGCATTGGAAGCACCTCCGACTACTCCGACATCTCCGGATACGTCTCCGTGTTCTCCGCAGCCATCTCCGGTGACTTCTCTGTCTGTTCCGGATTCTCCGGAAACTCCGCCTTCGACTACGATTCCCTCCGATCCTCCGAATATCTCCTTCATTAACGCCGCTGCTTTCAAGACAGTCTCGCGTATGAGGGGAGTTCAAGTATTCATGATCAATATCCGACCCGAAGGAACAACTTCTGCCAGATCTTCTGTCGTGTCCGATCCTTCTCCGGACCTCTCGAACGTTCCTGCCGAATACCACGAATTCGCGGACGTGTTTAGCAAAGGTAAAGCCGAAACTCTAGCTGATCACAGGCCCTACGACCTCAAGATTGAGTTAGAGGAGAATGCGTCACCCCCCGTGGGTCCGGTGTATTCCCTGTCCCAAACAGAACAGCAAGCTTTGAAAGAGTTCATCGACGAGCATTTGCAGCATGGTTTCATCCGTCCCACCAGCTCTCCGCACGGTGCTCCCGTCCTATTCGCTAAGAAGAAAGACGGTTCTCTCCGCCTCTGTGTCGATTACCGCGGACTTAACCGCATTACTCGCAAAGATCGTTATCCGCTTCCGCGTCTAGCCGACCTCCTAGATGCACCCCGCGATGCCAAAATCTACACCAAGATCGATCTCCGGCATGCATACCACTTAGTCCGGATCTCCGAAGGAGATGAATGGAAAACAGCCTTTAGAACTCGCTACGGCTCCTTCGAGTGGTTGGTTATGCCTTTTGGGTTAACTAACGCTCCCGCGGCTTTTCAAAGGTTTATCAATGATGTGTTCGCTGATCTTTTAGACGTCTGCATCATTGTTTATCTAGATGATATCTTGATCTACTCCAATAGTGTAGAGGAACACAAGGAGCACGTTAAGGAAGTTCTCCGACGTCTCCGGAAACACAAGCTCTATGCTAAAGGTGAGAAATGTGAATTTCATGTTGACACCGTAGAATATCTAGGTTATATCCTTTCTCCGACCGGGCTTACCATGGACCAAGCCAAAGTCAAGGTTATTCAAGAATGGCCTGAACCCCGCAAAATCCGCGATGTTCAGTCCTTCCTCGGCTTTGCGAACTTCTACCGACGATTTATCCGCAACTACTCCGATATCGTCGTTCCGCTCACCCGCCTGACCCGCAAAGGCACCCCTTGGGTTTTTAGTGACAAGTGCCGGACAGCGTTCAATGAATTGAAAGCTGCCTTTACTCAAGCTCCGGTACTTACCCACTGGATCCCCGATGCTCCGATGATTGTAGAAACCGATGCCTCGGACTACGCTCTAGGAGCTATCCTCTCGATCTACACCTCCGACGGAGAAATCCACCCCGTCGCTTTCCACTCGCGCACGTTCACCTCCACGGAATTGAACTATGATGTCCACGATAAGGAACTTCTTGCAATTTTTGAAGCCTTCCGAATCTGGCGTCAATATCTTGAAGGTTCAGCTTCCGTTATCGATGTTGTTACTGATCATAAGAATTTAGAATACTTCTGTACGACTAAAGTCTTAACCCGAAGACAGGTCCGCTGGTCAGAGTATCTCTCCCAGTTCAACCTTTGTATTCGTTTCCGTCCAGGCAAGTTAGGAGCCAAACCCGACTCCTTAACTAGACGATGGGACGTCTACCCTAAAGAGGGGAGTGAGCGCTACCAGCACATCAACCCACAGAACTTCCGACCCGTTTTCACTCAAGAACAACTCGTAGCATCAATCCGCACTTCTTACCTCTTCGTACCCACTCTCCGCGGATCCGTAGTCATGGATGTTGAACAACTCCATTCCGACATCAAGTCCGCGCAAGAGTCCGATCCGTCACTCTCCGTCCCCATCTCCGAACTAGGTCCGCGCTGGTCAAAGGATGACTCCGGTCTCCTGTGACTAGACAATCAGATCTTTGTTCCCGACTTCTCCGATCTCTGAGTCCGTGTTCTCCGCTACAAACACGATCACATTCTTTCCGGTCACTATGGCCAAAACAAAACATTAGAACTTGTCCGCCGGGAATATACCTGGCCCAATATTCGCGATTTCGTCAAAAGCTACTGTAAGTCCTGTGTCACTTGCATGCGAGCTAAACCCCAGAGACACAAACCCTATGGCAAACTCCGACAACTCCCTGTACCTTCTCGACCCTGGGATTCCATATCCATGGACTTCATCGAGAAACTTCCCAAATCCTCCGGTTTCGATTCTATTCTAGTCATCGTAGACCGACTCTCCAAACAAGCAATATTCACCCCTTGCCACGACACAATCACCTCTGAAGATCTAGCCAAGT
This sequence comes from Pleurotus tuber-regium, assembly GCA_014058305.1. Lineage (NCBI taxonomy): Eukaryota > Fungi > Basidiomycota > Agaricomycetes > Agaricales > Pleurotaceae > Pleurotus > Pleurotus tuber-regium. The sequence goes on along the minus strand of JACFYU010000014.1, from coordinate 151,096 downwards.
TATTCGTAATGCATGTATTCTCCAAGCACGGAGTTCCGAACCACGTCACCTCCGATCGAGGTTCGGAGTTCGTCTCCCACTTCTTTAGGTCCCTCGGTAAAGCCTTAGAGATGAAACTACACTACACCTCTGGCTACCACCCTGAAGGTGATGGACAGACCGAACGTACTAACCAAACTTTGGAACAGTACCTCCGTGTTTACTGCAATTACCAACAAGACAACTGGTCAGAACTTCTTCCCATAGCCGAATTCGCGTACAACAATGCTCCAAGTGCTACCACCGGAGTATCTCCGTTCTTCGCGAACAAAGGTTACCATCCCCGTATCTCCGTACATCCGGAATACGATCTCGCTTCCACCCGTGCAAGAGAATTCGTAGTCAACCTCGACGACCTCCACCAAGAACTCCGAACCGCGATGTCCGATGCGCAACTCCGCTACCAAGCTCCTGCAGACCGCAGACGCTCCGTGGCTCCGGACTTCAAGGTAGGACAAAAGGTCTTCATCAAGGCTCAGTTCTTCCGCACCACAAGACCCTCCAAGAAGTTATCCGAGAAGTTCATCGGACCCTTTGAAATCATTGCTCAAGCAGGTCCTTCGTCCTTCACGGTTAATCTTCCCCAATCACTACGCTCAGTGCATCCAGTATTCCACGTATCGATGCTCGAACCCGAAACTCCGAACGAGATTCCTCTCCGCGTCCAATCTCCGCCTCCTCCGATCGAAGTTGATGGCGAAGAAGAATACGAGATAGCCGAAGTTGTTGACTCTAAAATCGACAAGTGTTACCGAAAGATGCCCTTGCGATATAAAGTCCGATGGCTAGGCTATGAAGACACCGCGGAAGAATTCTCCGAGCTCGGAGCGGATGAACTCGAACACGCTCAGGAACTTGTTAAAGAGTTCCATCGTCGATACCCGGACAAACCCGGTCCACTCAGCAAAATTAAACCCAAGTAGCTTAGCTACACATATTCATTCCTTTCTCCCTTTCTCTCTCTAGTAGTGATAGCCTCAGTTACTTACCTTATAATCCTTTCTTTTCTCTTGTTACTTACTTATTGATCACTCTTCCAAAGAACTAACACAAACGGTATATATCAAGAAAAAGAAAAAAAGGTCCAAGGTAGTTACAAAATTCTATATACTACAAAAAGTTTCATTCCGAGGAGTCCGTATGCTCCTCGACCTCCATTTCATAGTCCTCTTCCCCCTTCTCCTTCCCCTTTCCTTTCTCCGTCTTCTCCAACCTCTCCATCTCCTCTTCCTCCTCCCGCATCATTCCTTCCATCTTAATCCACGTGTCTAACCGGAATTCGATGTCTTGAAGGCGATCCTCGACATCAGCGAACTCCTCGTCCGTCTCGTATTCATCGCGCTCATCGAGGTGTTCCATCGTCCGAAGGATGTTCTCAAGGCGCCTTGTCCGTGACCGTTCCTTTGCCATCGCCACCCGGAGTTTCGCGATCTCGGCCGAGTGTTCCATCTGGCGCTGTTCAAAATGTTTCGAGAACATATTGATCGTATGCATCAGGTCCCGGTTTGATGGACCTTCATCTGCACCGATCTCCGTCTTCCTTGCTGAACTCCGCGTAACACGCGAGGGTCCCGCCTCCGGACTTGCGTCCCTCTCGATTTTCCTCACGGACACCTTTCTCCGCGGAGTCCTCTCCGACGTCTTGCCCCGCCCGGATTTCGTCTCCTGACCTTTTGGGAATTCGCACCGATGCTTTGCCCGGTGACATCCCTCACAAGTACTCGCGTTAGCACTAGGGTCACCGGTCAGCTTGAACTATACTACAGGAGATACCAGGACTCACCTCGCCTGAGGCAAGCATTGGCGCTTGCGACCCCTGCAGTTGTAGCAGGCACGAAGCACCCCATCTGGCCACAGGGTCATGAAGCCGTCTCCGACTTCCCGGTCGCGGATCTCCGGACGTTTCCGCATCGATGGTTCCTTCTCCTCCTTCTCCGGTCCCCCGAGTACTGCCGGCAACTCTTTCTCCTCCGCGTCCTCGTCGTCGTCGTGCACGGACAGTTCCTTCATAGCTCGGGCAATCCCGATCTTCGTTCCTCGAACCCGGCGATCTTCGGATTCCTTCCGATGCTGTGCACGGACGAGGGCAGTCCGCTCGTGCTCCGCAGCAGCCTCCGCTGCCATCCGCGCCTTTTCCGTCATCTCCGCAAGCTCCTGCGCCACTTCCTCTGTGATCAACGTCAGCTCAGGAGACTCTGACTTCACAGATATCCACGAACCTCCGGGAGCCTCCTCCACCATTCTCCGCTTGCCCTTCGATCTCTTCGTTGGCGGAGAAACTCCGGTAGGCGTCTCGTCCCGTGGGCGGGGAATTTTCGGAACTGCCACCGTAGGCGTAGTAGGCGCGGTAATGGGTTGATGCTCGTTGGCGAGCATTTTAGTAGCGATCTCTCGGGCGACGAGAGCTTGGAGTTCAGGGTACTGTGCCAAATCCTTGAGGGATAAGCCAGACATGTTAGAAAAAGGTTGGAGTTCGGAGTGTTGGGTTATGAACGCGTTGGAAAAAATGTCAAAAGCGAAGAACATCGGAGTTCCCCCTTTCCGCTTTTAAAGCATTGTTCGAACTCCGCAAACTTCGATCTAGGTTCTCCGCAGCAAATGACGTCATCGTCTCGAACCTCGGACAGACCCCGAAGCTTCGACCTTAGCTCCCGGAGAAATTTCCGAACCCCGGATGAAACTCCGAAGACCGTTCTGGATTGGCCTCTTGGGACTCGGCCTTAAGGGGGGAGTACTGTTACGCACGTGCAAACCCCTAACCCCTAGCCCCGGTCAGATGACCATTCCCGTGACCTCGGACATCGGCCTCGGGCTATCGGACCTTCGGATACATTCGGATCAAGGGATATACACGCAGACTTAGCACGTGTAGATAAGGACTTTGGTATTACTGTAGAATTATTTAATTATCAAGGGACACTTAGGCTTAGTTACCACGAGGTATAACTCATGTATTCCGCATGTTAGGTTACCTTCGCAGTATTTAAGCCGTAGTTTACTTGTAGATAGTTCTTCAGTTCGAATATCAACCTAATATGTTCCCTCTTCTCTACTAAGGAACTCCTGTTCCGCGCTATCTCCGTTCTCCGGTATCCCGCATCTCCGACCTACGCTCTACCTTCTATCCGTCCTCCGGCGTTATTCCGTAACCCCGACCTCCGTTCCGAAATCAAGGTACTCTTGTTAGGTAGTGGGCGGCGCAACTCTGCAACCCAGTAGTTGAAGCCAAGTACCTTACTGTAGCCTGTTTAGTAGTAGAAGCTGGATTCAGTATTTAACAGCATCCAATGTCATGGTGAGACATCACCTCCTGGTCAGCGTCTTGTTATGCCAATGATGCTTACTTGCCTTCCGTCAGAGTGGCTTGCTATATACTCTCATCGCATCTATGCACGAGTTTGGCCCATTGCGTTTTACTGTGGCTTTCCACCATGGCCAAGCTAGATGGGAACGTACTTTCATCTTTGTGCATGACTCCAAGCTTGTGCAACCTGAGTTCTTTTGCTACTTACATATATCCCTTGCCTTTGGGCTTCTTCTTGAGGCAAAGCACTGTAGAGAATCATTCTATACATCTATCTAAATACAATCTGTATAACAAAAATATCTAATATCATTGATGTACTAGACACATTATTTTGCAGCTTTCCTTGTGCACTCATGGCATATTGATTCATGACACAATCTGGCTTTGCCTGCATGTGTCATCCTGGCTACTCTCACCTCCATGGAATTGATTCTATCCCAGCTAGACAAAGCTAGAGACACATGTTATACTAAGCGAGTTACCACAGCCATCTATGCGCACCTAGTCTGAGGTACATGGATGCTCACAACTATTCATGTAGCTTGATATTCCTAAGCTTATTTTACATCTCTAAAACCACCTCCACCTTAGTATGCCTACCTAAACTCTGCTTAGAGTACGCAAGCATGGAACACAGTGACCATGCTCTGCTGTGGCTACATCATGGATTCTTGTCATCAAGCAGCTCAAAGAGTGACTCACAGTGCTGTACCTGGTCTGAGCAGAACACTCTCCCATATGATCTTGTCTGACTTGAGCAAATCATCTGGATGACCACCACCACAGAAGTAAAGCAAGGGATTTCCTGCATTCTCTAGTGAAATAAAGTTGCCAAGCAGCCAAAATTTAGTTCCAGACATTAGCAAAATGACTGTACCCAATCCATTGGCATCCAAATGAACACCATGGAAGGCCCCAGCAGTGGCTACAAGGGACCACTCCATTGCCTGGATGGGATAATCCTTCAACCTTTTCCTGTAGTCCCATGCTGCCAGCCAAGATTTCCTATCCAGAGTAGAGAGGTTGAATTGATTAAGAAATAATGAAGGGGAGTTCACAGGCCCAGGGAAACTTAGACCATTAAGAGCCTTGCCTCTGGAATGCTTGCTAGCCAGCAGTATCTGGTGAAGGGTGATTTCCTTGTGACCCAAATTCTTGGCCAAGTCATCCTCATGGAAGGTTCACTATCCATGGATTTATCTGAAATGGCTGAATGGTCTATGTATACCTGGCTGTTAGAAATTGAATACTCCAATTATAATGGGTGCATACCTGTAACTTCAAATGGTGGGTGCATTGGACCATCCAAGCTAATAACAGCTGATTCAAATGATGCTGGGATGGGATCTGGAATATCTATAATAAATAGGTGTTTGTCCAAGGCCACTTTGCCCTTCATCCAAGACACCAGCCATGACTGCAGCCATATACTCCCCACAAGTCATGACATGGATGCAAGACAGTAAATTGTCTGTGGGGTGTAAAAGCCTGGGCCTTCCATCAATGTACATATCCTCTCTTCATGGCCTGAACCATATTATGGAATAGGTTGTGGCCTCCAGTATGGTCCTGGTTCTCTTTCAGTTATGACTCTATGAAAATATACAAGGAAAGGAAAGCTCACATGGAATTGAATGCCAAATGAAGTTGTCTCACCCTTCTCATCATATAACTCCACTGATGCCTTATTTCTAGTCTGTAGATATCCACATTTAGAGAAATCAACCAAGAGGGGAGAAGGTGAAATATATGTTATTGTCAACCACTTCTTCCAGTGGCTCTAGCCAAGCTTCCTTATCCCAGCTAGATGTCAAATCTGCTCGTTTGTACATCCTACTTTGAGGCTTTCTGCTCCCTTTGGACTTGGACCTACTAGAAGCCTTCAACTTGCCATTTCTGACTGCTGGGGATTGGGCCTTCAGGTATCATTAAGGAATATAGTTCTAATATCAAAGATAATACTTTGACTTACTAAACATTTGTTTGATGGCATATTTTCCTCCAATGCATCAGACTTTCTCTTTTGAGACCTGGTCTGGATATAGAGATACTGTAAGAACGGAGATAATTAGTAGAGTCTACTGAGGTGACTCACCATTCTTCCCTTCTCCTGCTCCTGCTTCTCATCCTCATCCTCATCCATCTCCTTGTCCATCCGCTCCTGCTCCTGCTCCTGCTCCTGCTCCTGCTCCTGCTCCTGCTCCTGCTCCTGCTCCTGCTCCTCACCCACTTCCTTCTGCTATAGCTGCTCCCCTGCTCCCCTACATCTCCCTCACCTGCCTCCTGACTTTGTCCTTGTCCTGGATCCCCTGCACTCTGCTGTCCTTTGCTCCTTTCCCTCTCCTTTCCCTTTGTTGAGCCATTCTGTGAACATATATCAATGCAGGGTTATAAAATAGGATAAGATAAATCACATACAATGGCATTTACAAGAGCATTGGTAAATGACTGCTGCAGATCCTCATTTGTATTAGGTGTAGATGGAACTGCTGACATTGGTGAAGAGGGTGGATGACCCAAGGTCCTTGAAGGGGGAATAGCAATCTGGGGGAGGCTGACAGTTGTGATGGTATGGGATGCTGTGGGAGAAACTGCCTGGGGTATAGCGAGAACCTGTCTATGCAGTCTGGGCTCATTTCCACCATACCCCTCAAACCAGCTTTTGGAAGTCCCATCAAAGTGAAAGACACTATTACCCAAATATTGGCAGAGAGAGCTAACCGCAACTACAGGAGAGGCCTCCCCTTGGGCAATGCTGAAAATGGTGTGATGCAAAAGAGTAGGAAGTAAAGAAATACAAGATTTAGAAAACAAATAACAAAACCAACAATAAAATTTAACAGTAGTAAAAGTAATGAAATTGTGATGGTGAAGGTTAGTTTAAGACAAAGAAATACTTCCTGAATCTCTCCTGGAGGTACTCGAACAGTATGCACCGTCGGATTCCTCCAGTTGTTCATTTAGGGTGAGGGAGACCCTTTCTCTTGTTTCTATTGGGTGGGACGAAGGTAGTTGGAGTGGGTAGGGTCGAAGATATCAATCCTGAGGGCGAGGTTGCTGATTAGAGAATAGAAAGACGTATAACTCACTATATTCCCAATAGTACCACTTCTGAGGGCTCACCACTCTCTGGGCTTGCCTACTACTCAGTTGCGACGAAATACTATCAAGAATATAGCTTGCTAGACGAAGAGGGAGGCTAAGAACTGCTGAGAACGGTACTGGGAATTGATTCTGAGATGGATATAAGATTCTCTGTATTCTTGTATCTACAGTGACTACATGGGTTTATATACTCTACTGAAAGTGTACAAACGAAAAGGCTGCGTACAAATGAACAATGTCGTTGTAACAGTAAGTAGAATCAAAAAAAGGGGTAAAATGCGAAAAATAGGAGTGTCACAGACAGTCCATATGGCAACAAACAATAATATTCTCTCGTGTCAGTCAGGCAATGGCAATGGCTCACGGGATCAAATCTGCTGGTCCAATAGCAAAAGTCTCTTGTTGATGGCTTCCCGCAGGATGACTGATGTGATTACTAAGCACAATAGAGTTGCTCAGTCAGCCTTCGTCTTGGCAGGGGGTGAACTGTGTGGTACATGTCTACATCAATCAACAACTAGGGGTAATGATTGATGGGATCATTGTTGAGTCACGTATAGTCAGACTGAGTCATGACTGTGAGAATCATTCCACGATGGTGGATAGTCGATGAGTCATTGAGTTCTGGGCTGGTCTAGATCGTGGTGGTGCTAAAATAGGCTCAATGATGCGTATAGGAGAGGGGAGTCGATCAGGAACAAGAACTGGTATACCGTTGGGTAGATGCCAAGTAAGCATCCATCGCCAGAACTGTATAGATGCTGGAATACATGTCTGAGTGCAATGGACAGCTAGACAATAGCTTGATGGGATTGTCGGCATATAGGGGGATATGATGTATATGATATAGTGTCGTTCGTGCCATGTGATATGATTGACTTGGAATTCTCCTATGAATGAATCTGTTTCAACTCGATAAACATGTAGCCATGATCCAATCTGTAATAGCCAACCAGGCCGGTTGGTAATGATCCAAGGCCTTCTGGGATGGCCTAGATAGGTACTATGCGTGATGACTGAGATGTCGATATGGGAGGTCATGATGTAGAACGATAAACGAAAGCAGAAGACGGTTGACAACAATATGCACTAGAACTGGGAGTTGCTATTTGATTCCATCCACGTGAGCTGTCATTGCCATGTCGATCGTAATGGGAGAATGGTAGAAGCGAAGCGAAGTAGTGAATGTATGATCGAATAAAACTATCAAAGCATAAATTAAAGTAGAGTTAGTGCAGTAACCTGAATGTGACAAAAGTGAATGCAATGATCATTAAGAGAAGAATGAAAAAGGAAATGAAATAGCTTAATGGGAGTTTTGTCGATCATGATTGAAAAGCTTGTACGATCAATGAATTAGACGCTGGCTGTGTCATGCTGTTGCATCGTGTTCTGAAGCTGTTGAAGTTTCTCTTGCACGTGCCACATGTTGTCACATGCCTGCTTGACTAGGAGTTAGGGGGTGCTCGCATCTTGATATTGTTCTGTCTATGTACCGAACAATTTTGGTGCATAACAACAGTCTTCCAGACATTGGCCTCTATGTCCCTAAGTGTAAAGGCAGCTGTGATGAAATTTGTGACAATCTTATCAAACCTGGAGTTTCTGCTCCTTATTAAAACAGATTGTAAGAGTTGAATAAGATGGTCCTGGAAAGTCTTGGGGGCATCCTTGGTAGTTTGTTCAATATCTGGTACTGAAGCAAAGGCATTTAAAGCCTTCTTCATCAATTTGTCTAAATTGCAGAGAGCTGAGATGGACTTTTTGACAGTAAGCTTTGAAAGTACATAGCTAACAAAAGAATACATGCTTACTGCCTTGAAAGGGTTCTTTAGGATGGCCTCCCCATGCCCTATTGGAGAGATGGCCCTGGGAGGACTCTGATATCTGGTAAGATGTGCAGCAATCAAGTCTGCAGTAGCATAGGAAAGGAGAGCCAAAGCTTTTGGCTCATCCTCAGGAATATTCCTGTGAACTAAGTTGGTGTAGTTTCCATTGCTGTCCAAGATAAGAGGCAGAGGTGTATTGTTGTTGTTTTTACTTGTCCAGATAGCATTCATCATCTCAATAGCCTTGCTGTTCTCAATCTTGATGCCCCAGAAGTAAGGACCTATGCCCAGCATTCCATAGAGGAACTCAACCATTGACCATTCTTTCAAGGCTGCTTCAAGGCTGCTTGAAAAGCTTGAATATAACTCACATTAGTTTAGTGAATTTTATTGAATAGTATAAGTGTGACTTATCTGATCTAAATCCCCTTTGACTATCCTTTGCAGTGTTGGAACATCTTTGGGGTTGGACCATGCCTTCAACTCTATTATCATTCCTGGAAATAGTCGAATGGGATGGTTGATGATGGTGACTGTTGGGCAGACGAAAAACCAGGCCAGATCGGGAATGCACATTCGGACCAGTTCATCGACGTTTTTTTATCTTAACCATGACCTTTATCCCACTATTCCAGCCTCCAATGAATGCCCCTGTCTTGGTTCTCTTATGGAGTTTTTTGGAGTATTGATGGTCCCTAACTAAAATTAATTAATACAATACTAGTGAGTCAATGTTAGATATTTGAGTTCTTACTATGGTTGTTTCTGGAGGAAGTGCTGACTTCCATCCGGATTTGTACATAGAGTGTCATACCGAATATGTGACCTGAGTCCTCCTCCAGGATCTGGCCAACCCAGCCAAAGAGAAGCCAGTACACAATATGCCAAACAAACTCCTGGGTGGAGCCCATGGCATAGGTGTATGCAGAGGCAATTTGATGTTGATAGAAGGTGAGTTGAGCTGGTGTAGGGGATTTATTAAATCTCATGGCTAGTTGTTGGACTGGCCAATGAAGCAATCTACATAGCAAATGCTGAATGGTCAGTCATTACACTATCATACATTGATAAAGGTGTTCACGAGCTACTTGAAGGTATCCTTTGATGTATGGAGGTGGGAAAGAGATTAGAACCATTAGCATTGGTAATCCACAAATGTTGCTGATGGCCTGATCCTGAGGATCCTCAAACTGTATGCTTATACTGCACATCCTCCTTCTCCAATGGCTGATAGGAAGTACACTCACCAGAATTCTCCACCCAGAGACTACCCTTATGTTTTCCACCATCCTCTTGTGATTGCTCAAAAATCAAGATTATGGAATATATCACCTACAGTCCAATACTGACTTGCAATCTTTGTCTTCTAGATTGGGTGCCATATTTGCATTCTAACCATTTTAGCTGCAGGCAAGTGTCAAGATGTAGCAATAGGTTACTTACCAATATCACATCATCTCTGATGCATCAAAGAAAAGCAAAGAAGAGAAGAACTTGATAGTTGTATATATATAGTGTGTAAAATATTCTTGTTTATCAACATTTATCAAGTAACCAGCACTCAAGTGAACTCTGGGTGAACTCTGGTCTGAGTCTAGGTAGAGAGAGTTCAGGGTAAAATGTAAATAGAATCCACCCAATCAATAACTGTTTACCATATTAGAAAGTAACCAGAGTTTCAAGTGAACTCTGGGTACCCTTTTAATGAAACCTATGTGAACTCTGGTCTGAGCCAGGGTAAAGCCCAGGTAAAAGTATTTATAGAGCCCTGAGTAAACTCTGTACAACCCAGAGTAATTCCAGCCTGGCCTAGACTGTTTCTATATTTAGACTGGACCTAGACTTGGGACCATCTACATATAATCTGATTTGAATTGAACTCTATGGAAGGGTGTACTATAGAGTACTAAAAAGATGTGTGTGGAAACAATTTTTAGGGTTCTTTGAACTTTCTCCATAGAGTGAAGAACTTTTTTGCCTTTTCTGGATGGGTGTTTGTCTGTACCTGGTCCCTTGCTTGTTATGAACCCTGACCCTTTTCATAAGTGTTTGAAAGTCTTCAAGTTGTGCATACATAAATGACATCACCTACCCTATATTATACATTCTTATTTTCTGTTCTCCTCATCACCTACAACACACTCTCCTCCAAGTTTCTCCTTATATTCCCCACATGTGACTGCCTTTGAATCAAAACTGACTCAACTTGCTGTATTCCAAGGCCACCCCTTTTATCTCACTAGTAGCTCAGAATTGTGTCTCTAGGGAAATAACTATCATCTTACCATCAATTTGTTTTATTTTGAACTATATTGGTCTAATCTACCTATTTAACAAGAGAAACTGAAGATGTAATGAACAAGAGATTGAACTTTGTTTTGTATATAGCGCAAGGGAGATATTGGGGATGGAAGAAAATTTAAATTTACTATCATACTAAATTGGTGTGCATTTTTCAGAAATTAATTAGTAACATGAAGCCCTGGATCATAGTACTATCCCTGTGATCACTCATATACATCTAGTCTTACAAAACCATGGCTAGAGTTCCTCAACAACACACTCCTCTTCCAGCTCAATAACAACACACCAAAATAACCTACCCCATGGGTCACTATCATTTCCTTCGACATCACCACCTCCTTCCTTATCTTTACCTTGATCCTCAACTTTATCTATATGTTTTCGCTCACAGCAAACAAACCTCACTGGCTGACCATCCCAATAACGCATGAGATCAAAGGAGAGTCCGCCGGGGAGGGATAGAGCGAGGGAGGGGTTGAATTGGAGGAAGCCGTAGCAAAAGTCAGTTGTTATAAGGTCCTGTTGATGTGGATGTGATAGAGTTAGTGGGTTGTTTTATTTGAGGTGATGGAGATGAAGGGATGAATGGATGAATGGATTGAGGGAATGGAGGGACGGAGAAAAGGGGGACGGAGGGTCGACTTACATTCGGACCAAATTCCACACATTTACGATTCACCGCGTTACTAAAATACGCTCTTCGCTCGTTCGCCGTTTTAATTTTTTCGAATTTGGAGATATATGCGTCCTCGTGTGGAGAGCACTTTTTGTCTTTTTTGATTGTGGATGTTGCGTTCTTGGCTTTTGAGGATAAGGTGGAGATGATGGAGGAAGGTTTTGAATGGGTGGAAGAGTTTGAAGAAGATGATATGAGGGAGGAGGAGGAAGATGATGAGAATGAGGGAGAACGGGAGGAGCGGGAAGATGTTGATGAGCTGGATGAACGAGGAGAGTTGGATCGGGGTTGAGAAACGGCAAGGTGTAGTTCCGAGATGTCATCACCTATAGAGTGCGTAGGCGGGAAAGTATGTTTGAAGTTGTTTACCCGAGTGAGACGGTGATGTGTGAAATGGGGCATGGTTGCGATTAGAGGGGAGAGCGCCCATGGACGAGTTGTTGAAGTTAGGTCGTGTTCGAGTACTGGGTCGATGTACTTGATGAACTTGAACGCAGCACCAGACCCCCAAGGCAACTTGATCGGTTTATCGAAAGTGTTCCCGAAGAGGATATCATCGGATGAGTAGGGTGCTAGGAATCGACCTGTGGGTGACGTCAGTCACAAGATCAACGAAATGGAATGAACACCACCCACCTTGTACCTGTATACTCCAAGTTATCCCCTCCCGATCCTCCCTCTCAAAATACCCCGTATCACACCCTCCACCCACAAATCCTTTAATATTCACAGCGATCTCGCCTTCGAAGCGGTCTGAGCGAATGGCGTGACTGCGACCAGAGTTGACGATGTCGGTGATGGGGGTTAGGGAGGATGAGCAGGGGCCTGCAAGGACGCGGAGACGGGGCATGGTGGGTGTTGTGGGAGAAAGCGAGGATGTGTAGGATGATGGGCTGGTCTTCGTTCACTTCCAAGTACGATAGACTGGCGCTGGAGCTTAAAGGCGTAATAGAGAGTATACAGGCGTCCCGCTGCGCAGCAGTCGTTTATATTTAGAATTTCAAAACGAGCGAATTGGGGCAGATGTCAAGAATTCGGAGAGAGTAGACCAGCTACTGGAGGAGGCTGACGAAGGTGAGAGAGGGTGGGAGATGACAAGATGGCTGGCATGGAACGACATACTATAAAAGGTATTCGTCGAATCTCGATGGTTTGAACAAAGATGGGATGGCTGTCATAGACAGTCGATAAATGGAACATGCCAAAGCAAGGCCTACTACTCACGCCGTATTATAAAAAGTCTGGTTATCATATTCGCGCACGAAAAGACACAACATCCCACATATTGAAGAAACCTCTCATAAAAAACAAAAAAAAAAGAAAAATCTCCAACGACGCCAGCAGGATTCGAACCTGCGCCCTCAAAGAGGAACAGATCGCACTACTACAAGTAATTCTAATCTGTCGCCGTAACCACTTGGCTATAGCGCCCTGAAGTCAAATCTTCTCTATTCTGCTAGCGATCCAAGCTTAATTAGTGAGAAGCAAGGGATACATGAACGAATTCATAACTCAAGACTCTGCATCGGCGCTTTAATCGAGTTGTTGAACGAACGTAACAATGGCATAGCGTACTGAAGTGAGACTCTGACTAAGCCACTCCACATCGTTCGACGCTCAGCACAGCGCTCCAACAAAACATCGCCTTGTACAAATTTAATATTCTTTGGCCCATCATTGACTCATCGACCCAACCACGAGCAAGCTCAAGCTCAGACAGCGATTGCACGCAGTACTTGAAAAAAAACACTTATGATCGAGTTGGCTATGCACGAAATGAACGAGATGAATCAAATGGTTCAAATGAATTATGAAAAGTACGAACGAAAATCAAAAGTCTAAAGAAATAACAATTGGCAAGTGACAAGTGACAAGTGACAAATGACAGCCCGGCGGAAAGCCGATGCCAGCCCAAAGACAGATGTCAGTAGTTCAGTTGCAAATCAATCGATGCTAGTCGCAAGTCGTAAGTCGTAAGTCGTAAGTCCCCAAGTTACGGGTCGTAAGCTACAAGTGCGACCGCGGTGAAATACTCGACGTCGCGCACATCTGTACAAGCCTGTCAGATCTCTAGACGATCTATCAGACATGCGCGTGAGATGTTGAGAGTTCGAGACTCAGACAAGGCAAGACATTGACAAGGAAATTCGGAAGCACGGATGTATACTGTTAGCCTTCGGGCATCGATCAGGTTTGTGGTCACTGTAGATTCCGACCTTGAGTTCTGTGGTGTAAAAGTAGATACGAAGTGAGAAGAAGCAAGATGGGAAGGAGAGAGAGAGAGAGAGCACGTTCGTATGTACATGTAAGTTGGTGTGCATGCATACGTCTGGACTCTGGGGTCATACGTCGTATGTCGTATGTCGTGTGCGCACATCAATCCAGTAAATCAGGAAATCAAAAAAAGAAGTAGTCACTAGATACACGGCTGTCTGAATCGGCCCGAAGAGGGGGCGGGGGGGAGGCGAAGGGTTCGAACTTCGACGGGGAGGGCAAATTAGTTCGGAATCCCAGATGAAACACACACGAAGAATTCAACCGGGATGGAGATATTATCAGCAGGAGGCGTGAGGCGTTAGGCGTGAGGCGTTAGGCGTAGGCGTAGGAGGCGTTACGATCGCAAAGGTGCAAGGTGCAAGGTGTAAGGTTAGGGGTAGGGGTAGGATTGGGAGTAAAATGGGATAGGACATCGTATATTGTGTATGCGGTATCGTGTAGAAAGGGTAGGTAGGTAGGTATTCGTACTGTGGTATGCAACAGGATAAATAAATATTGTATATATACGAAAGATATAAAAGCGACCGAATGAAACCCCAGTAGATCGAAATATAACCTTAGATCGTAGAAATGAAAAATTGTAGTATTGGGAGAATGTGTTGTGGAATGTGTTTGCGTAGGAGGGTACGACGTAGATATAATCAAGATAAAGACAAAAGATCAGAAATAAAGCAAGATAAGCACATAAACACAACAAACGCCACCAAGAAACCGAGGAACCAACAAAAGTTAGCAACCCAATAAATAACTCCAAACCTCCAAATCCAAACCCTCCAAAAACCACAAAAAAAAGCGCAACTCCCAATCCGAAATTGACCCTCAAAAACAATCCATGACAAGCGAAGAAATAAAGAAAGTTCAATCAAAGCAAACTCTCAACCACGAACCACACAACCACAACCACACCCACCGCCGTCCCAACATCCCAGATCCCACCCTTACCTTTACTCCTCCCCTTAGACCCATTAACCACACCCAACGTCGCATACCCCGTCCCACAAGTCGACACCGCTCTCTGTGCAGCAGCATCGTACGTTTTCCTCAATCCCGTTAATACTTTCTTTCCATCCCCACCCGTACTCCCACCATCACTATCACTCCCCCCGTCACCACCACTACTATCATCCTCACCAGCATCCCTCTTCAAAGCCCCCGCATACACCCCCAACAACGACCGCGTACACGCCGAACAAGTCGGATCCGCACTCTGCGGCAGCGAAGTCCCCAAAGGCAATTGATAGTAGTACAAATCCGAAGGATTAGCATTGTGTACTGCGTTGACGAAACAGTAGGTGTTTGTAGAAGGGTCAATTTGACAGCCGGTTGTGCGCATTAGGGTGTATGCATCTAGAGCTGAAGGATAAGGGAAGAGATAGTTGTAAGTGATTGTTTCGTGTGGATTCGCGAAGAAATGAAGAAACCAATAAACGAAAAACCACCCATCAAAAACAAGGCACCCCCAGCAAACACACCACATGTCCACAGTCCACAGTCCACAATCCACGTAACGTCACGTACCTATCAACGTCCCCACAGCCCTAGCATTCCCATCCCCTAGATCATCAGCGCATTGGGACCTCAGTTGAGTAGCGAAATCGGACATGGTAGAGCCGCATTGGGAGGATGTGGCGTTTGTGTTGCAGGTTCCCCAGATGAGGGTGTTTAGAAGGGTTAGGTTGTTTTGGGCCTGTTTGAGAGGGTTGGGGTTAATGTTAGTGGAAGTGATAGGAATACGAATAAGAATAAGGGGTAAGGGGAGGGGAAGAAGAATGGATTGAATTGCGTGCAACGATAGGAAAAGGGAAGCAAACGGATAACACACAAAAAAAAAAACCACCCACCTTCAAAAACTCATTCGAACTCTGCAACAACAATCCAAACGGCCTACACTGTCGAAACTCCAACTTGTTAAGCATATCCTGAAAAAAGTTGAAACAATCCACGCTTGAAAAGTTTGTTGACAGATCGGAGTCGAATGGTTGGGGGAATGGTTTTGGGACGTCTGGGGGTGATGATGAAGAGGGGACTGTTGGAAGGGGTTGGGCTGTTGCTGCGGTGGTGGAGGCGGTTGAGGGGGTGGAGGCGGTTGTTGGGGAGGGGATTGTGGAGGGGAAGGCGATTGATGATGAGGAGGGGGAGTTGTTGAGTTGGTTTTGACGTTTGGAGTGGGGATCGTGCCATATCGATTCCGACCACGATGACGAGGAAGATAGAGAAGCCAAGGAGGAGGAGGAGGAAGAGGAGAAGAGGTCCAGGAATGTAGGATGGGAGATATATCGTGTCGAAGCGGTGATGAATATGAGAGCCAAAGGAACGAGTATAGCTGCCCATTTCATTCTACGACCGATCCGGCGCTTCATCTGTATCTGAGAGTCTGATGCTGATGAGGGGGAAGGTAAAGGCAGATGCAGAGGCGTCGATGGCTCGGAAGAGGTCTTGGAGGTGTTTGATAATGACATGGGTAGCGATATCATATCATCGACGTCAACGATTTCTGGTTGTGGGCAAGGTGAAGGCGAGGGTGAGGGCGAGAGGTACCGTTTTGACTTTGTGCGTGGGGAGGATAAGGGAGAATGAGAGATGGTAGGTTTTGAGAGTGAGGGAGGACGGGGGGAAGGTGGTGGGGTGAACATCGTCCGACTAATCTTTTTCCTCTTTCTTTCTTCAACGAGGTGATGACGAGGAAAGAGAGGAAGAGTGGGGAAGGAGAATTCCGTATGATTGAACCCGTGTGGTTGGGCGAGAACAGATTATTCAAAAAAGGACCGTGATGGTTAAACGAGCGTAGGAAATTGATGCGATTCAAACCCGAGACAAGGTGGCTGTTGAAAATACTCTCTCCAGTTTCAGCCGTCTCTTGCGGGGAACACAGATGAGAAAGAGAGTCAAGTATCCGACTGCGCCGAGCGAGAACTCGAATCCTGTGTGTCCAGTGTCCTGTGTTGAGATCAGATGTTTGAAGAGGTAGAATTTCGGGGGGTTGGTGATTACCTTAGCACAGATGCGACTTTGCGGTTATCTATAGGATTGGCTGAGAACCACTGAATCGCGGGAACAGGGAATGCCACACGAAACGTCGATGGGGCGAAGAGGACGGGGGCGCCTGGATGTGTGAGCGAGAAAGACAAGTGAAGTGAAATGGCAGCCGCCCGTCGCTGAAAAATGATGAACACAAAACCGTGAAATCAAACGGAACTCACGCTTGCGAATAAACTCTACAACGGACGTGCCTTGCTGAAACTGATCGATCGTTGGTAAAACCAGTGAGAATAATCATGTTACAATAGTATATTCGTAGTACAACTATCAGTAATGAATTAATGACCTCCTCCCCTTTTACTTTGATCACCGAGAGCCATAGTACGCTTGTTCCGCGCTCCCTTCTTGGGCGTAGGTGATGCTGATCTCTCACTTTCGTCATCATCATCACCTCCAGCTTCATCATCATCTCTATCCATTTCACCTCCATCACCATCTTCCTCTTCGACCGCCGATTGCTTCACGTTTGATCCATTACCCTGCCGAGTCCTACTTAAAGAGTGCAAGAGGGTGAGATGAGAACACCTATTTCAGTCGCTTGCGGCTCACCATATCGTTTCTTGACCCCGAACGTGATTACGTCTCTTATGCACAGGTGACATTATCGCCTGCTTCATCCCAGGACTGCGAAGTCGTCTACACAAAAAAGAAGCCTTCAGGTTAAATTCAACTTCGACCTCGAACCCTAAACTACCCACGCGTATACATACAACACTACTCACTTTGATGATTTCTTCATTGGCGTGACTTTGCTTATATTTATATTAACCCGTTCTTCCTCCCTTTCATCCCTGTTCGATAGAACCTGATCAATAGAAAATCAAGGATAGAATTCCAAGAAACACTCACTCTTCCTCAGTACTGGATAGATCATCCTCCACAACGACAGGTTTAGCAGAGCTAACTTTCGTTACCTTCTGTGAACGTGATCCATGGCCGGAAGTACCGTTCTTTGCTTTTACCGTACGTCTCGATAGTTTATCCAGCGGACTAGGACGAAATAAGTTCAAATGACCCATGAACTTTGCTCGCACCAAAAAAACATACCTCGGATCTTCGTCTCCTTCCTGCGCTTCCTCCCCATTCTCCTCGCTGCTCAAAACTTCTTCCTCAGGCGGTACAGCCCCAACTTTTGACCGTAACCCAGAGTTATTTTTCGTCACTCTCCCTTTCCCCGTTTTCCGTCTCGACTTCGCCGGTGGACTGAATACATCCAATTAAGTCACTTCAATATCCCACATCCCTGATAGCGGAATACCCACCTAGGCATAGGGACATCCTGTTCTTCTTCATTCTCCATACCGGCTTGATCGTCCTCGTCCTCTGCTTCACTCGGGGACGCATCTTCCGCTTCTGATTCTACAACGACAGCTTTCGCCTTTGACCGTGATCGAGCGGTAGTCTTCGTACCCTTGACTACCTTCCTTTGTCTCGATGGGTTGGCAGGCGGGCTAGAACGGAGATTAAAATCGGCAGTTGTGGCTGTAACAGCGAACACCTACCTTGTGGGTTCCGCTTCTTGCTCGGCCTCGGGAACAGTGTTCGAGCTCTGAACGCGCTTCGCTTCGTCATCGTCACTCAAAGCCGGATCTTCCGACATGGTGGGTTTAGCTTCCGATCGTGACCGAGAAGTAGCCTTCTTCGTCGTCTGTGCCTTCGTCCCCCGCTTCGACGTCTTGGCCGGTACCTGCTCCTCATCATCATCATCATCATCCGTACCAGCGTCTTCACTCGAAGATGACCCCTTGGGTACGACAGCTTTAGCGTTGACTTTGACTTTAGACCGCGATCGAGAGGGTGCTTTTCCACCTTTCTTCGGCTTGTGTGATGCTTTCTTCGGTGTGCTATAGGTGAAAGGAAAGGCTAACCATCAACCATCGAACTCCTTCATACATCCAGACTTACCTAGGTATATCCCTCTCCTCTTTTCCCTCCTCTGTATCACTTTGCGAACGACCTTCATCCTCTGTGCGACCTTGTCTCGACGTCTCATCACCGTCAGGTTCAATCGATTCACTATCCCAACCAATCAATATACAATCAGCCAAAATCAAACACAAAAAAATCTCTCTCCTATTCAAACGCAAACTCAAACTCAAACGATTACTCACTCGGTATGCGGGACCCGGACACCTCGTCGCTTAGCAGCTCTTTCAACATCTTTAATATACCGCGCGGCATCAGCGCTGATATACTCAAACAGCTCCGCGAAATCCTCGTCGTCGAATATAGAATGATCTATTTCCACAAGATCTTTTCCGGAGAGTTTCTCGAGACGGGTTTTGAAACGGGCGATTATCTTTTCGGTTTGGGGATTTTCGATGAGGCGACGCTAAGCGCAAAGAGAGTCAGCAAACAATTAGAGTAGGTGTTAAAAGTGATATACCTCTTCAAGGTAGTGTAGAAGAATATCCATCTTGTAGAATGAACGTTTGTCTACTTCTGGTGTTATGGAAAGTTGGTTGAGGAGCTGGCATAGGACCTTTTGATTATCGCCTATATGTCATCATCAAGTCCGTTTCTAACAATTGAAAGAAAGCCTTGAAGTACCTGTTCGCTCATCATCATACAACGCCCGAAGTATGTCCACAGCAAGGTCGATATGAACATTCCGGGAGGCAACGTCGACTGTCTTCCGACTACAACCATCGTCAGATAATGTCTCAGTAGCGCTGATTTCAGAGACAGAAAAAGAGATAATCTATACTCACGCAGCAGCAGTCTTCTCCGGGTCCAACCAATCCACTGATAATAAACCGAACTGATGTGGTGTTATCATCTCTTGATCGTCGTCTAGTTCTTCGTGAACTCGGACGACTTGATCGAATGCAGTCATAAATATCTGAATATACGAATACGAATACAAAATGATGAGATATGGAATTGAGCAGGTATGATATACATACGGATTGCATCCGACTTTGGTTCTCCGGAGAGGAATAGCAGTAGATAGGGAAGAAATACGACAGGCATTGACGTAGTTCGGGATTGTCGGCTGTCGCAGGAGAGACATATACTAGCACAAGGCTGGTTAGAACCTGCGCCAAGTATCATCCGTTCAGCGTTCACTTGCCGAGTAAAGTTATAGATCAATTACCCTTGGGTCAGTAACAAAACCCGCTAATAGTAACTTCGATATTCCTATACATAATACGGCTTGTATGACGGGAGACTCGTCTGTCTCAAGAGTTTGTAATAGGAACGTGATGATTCTCTCTGCCTGAATACCCAAGATCCATCTCATGAGCACACTGAAGCAGTTAAAAAGGTGGATGAGGGAGAACGCACGATCTCCTCCCGCCCGAGAAACTCTTGCTCATACATAACCAGCAAGTCGAACACCAGTTGCAGAACCTTAAGTCTGAGATCGACCGGAGAGTTCTGTACCTGGTTAAGGAATAGTTGGAATGAACCCAATGCCATATTCTACGGAATAGGACACGGCTTCAATCGCGGCTGCAGATATAGGTAAAGCGGGAAGCCAACCTTGGCGATTAAACAGCAAAGACCCAGGCTAATGAGGCCTCTCTCCCGCATTAAGAGTTCTTTTCGTTTGACTGCGGGAATGATCAAGTCCCCGAGGATACCTTGTAACGTTGAATTATCATCGAAGTCCTATCGAGATGAATAGAAATAGATCGTTGTGAAGATAATCAAGTAAAAGATGGGATACTTACTCCATGCACACGTTCCAGCATAGCGATACAAAGCATCAAACACCGTAAATCTACAACATCTGCTTCGTACGCCTCCTCCGGTGACATCTCGTCACGCGTCTTTGCTCGTCGCATCGAGCGTTCCCTCCTAAGTGTTGAATGTGTGATATCAGACTGGCTGTCCCCGAATTGCTTAAAATGAATATCACAACGCATATCAAAGGAGGGTGTGAAGGTGAAGAATTTACCGATCTGGTAGCATCCACATCTGCCGCATCTTCATCCCGATGCTCGATAATGATTTCAACCACGATGCGGATGAGTTCTCGCTCGGAAGGAGTGATCGTCTTCAAGACGTCCATACACTTTGGTATCAGACTTTCTGGTAGCTGCGGGTGCGCCAACATATCGCCTGTTCGAGTTATCATCATAATCCATCCAACAACCCCAATATCTTGATTGGCGAGATGAAGCAAGCACTCACGAACAACAGCCAATGTCTTCCTCCTCCCAATCTCATCCGCATAATCCAAACCCACAGCAATCTTCAACAACTCCCCCAATATAACCTCGGTCTTGACCATACGCTCCTCCATTTCCTCATTCTCCTGCTCGCCTTCTTCTCCCTCTAGTATACGTGCCTCATCTTTCTCTTGCATCAGCCGTAGGAGGACATTATAAACTTCTTGTACGTAGAATGCGAATTCTGTTACGACGGGTATAGATGCGGTCTCTAAACGCGCTTCGCCGTTGTTCTTGAGGCAATGTTCGATGAATACACGAGCAACGACTGCAGATTCTGCGGTAAGCTCCCTCCAAAATGCAGCTAACCGCGAACCAAGTCAGTGCTTCCGCATGTTCTGGCTAAGAAAGAACACTTACGAGAGAATACGAAGACATCCAGATATTCAGGTCTGGTCACAAAGATCGACAGAAGAGCGTCAACAGCTATTTCTTCCCCTTCACCAACCACGTCAAAGATTCTTAGAAATGCGATAAGACCTCGCATAACTCCTCCATCATCACCTTCCCGGGCTTCTTCACCCTCACTCCGCTCAGTCTCTTCCGCCATAATGGCATCCAGCCAACTAGCAACCAGCTTACCTGCGGCTAGTCGTACCGATGGCTCCCTATCCCCCAAACCATGCTTGACAACTTGCTCTCTTTGGGCGATACTCAGTTGACGAGGATGTGCCAATTTCGTTTGAAGCACGCTTGAGTACACGAGTTTCCGAGTTAGTGGGTCAGTATCGCGCGTGCGGGAGAGGATAACTTCGAGTGTTTCAGCTGTCAGCGGGGTGTTGAGGAGAGCTGCGCGACGGACTTCCCTAGACGAAAATGTCAGTGTCGCTATCACAGGAAAGACATATAAGGTGTTGAATTAACTAACGGAGCCGGATCGCAGCATAATACTTCCAGAAGAGTAATTAAAATTGTAGGTTCGTCCTTGGGTACCTCGCTGGGGTCCTCACTACCTACAAGCTTTGATAGAGCAATACCCGCATGGGCTCGTATAATAGCTTCTTTATCATACACCCTTTCTATCAAGCTACTCCGAAGTCCAGTATACGTTCCTTCACTTTCCGTGACATTAACAATAAATCAGCGATCATCGCATCAACGCTGATTTGTTCAAATTTCAAGGATTTCACTCACTCGAGTTCACCCAGATGGGATATCATCTCTGAAACGAATTGAACAGATCTGTATCGTACGGTTTTATTCTTCGCTAGGAATCCGTCGGATAGCCATTTGAGAAGCCGGATGAGAAAGCGTGAGGTCAATGTATCGTCGTCATCGTCATCTTCGGACTGACGAGGGTGTTTGGCGATCTCTTCGGAGGCTAGAAAAGGTAGAGTTGAGTAATGACTTGAGGTCAAGGTACTATCTACTTCAGAGACGCCTCCGCGCTAACGGATCATCACTCGACATAGACTATTACTAACTACCAAGAAACGTTCCGCAGGTCCGGTTGATAGCACATAGCACACACACACACCTTTGTCAATAATAAACTTAACGTACGCCCCAACAAACTTAACAACCCGATCCCCAACTACCGAGCCCTTCTTCACCACCAACACCCGGCTTATCAATTCAATGAATACGCCACAGAAGGTTTCCTCCCCAACGAGTTTCACTGAAGCGCCGTTCTTTGTTGTTTGTATGACGACGGAACCTGCCGATAGATGAAGTTTGTACAAGGCTACGCAGTTCTTGCGATGGTTGGCTGCAGAAATTTGAGCTTGATCAAAGATGGTGGATATGTTCTCGTGTAGAGCGTCCAAGTTGACCGCAGTAGAGGTATTTGCTTTGGGTGGCATTCTCTATAGTACAACGATAATGGAAGTGGTTGGAACCAAGATCATTCCCAGTCGCGAGAGGAGGTTGTGTGTCCTTGTTGATATCAGCCAGACGCGCTGAACGCGTATTCTCACGTGAAAGTCACGAGGAGGTCTATAAATAACACACATTCCATTAAGCAAAGCGGTTACTACACAGCAAACGCATAACAAGGACACAATGGCTACGAAGGAGGGGTTTGCATATTGCCGACCATTAAGATCTACGCACAATAGGTGACGGTATTAGTAGAGGCGTGTCGGCGGGATTAACAGGAAGGACGACATGGGGAGAAGGGGGGTAGGGGGTGTTACAGGCGCGGATGCCTTCTACAGGGTGATCGTAGCGTATAGCATCGACAGACTGAGGCGGGAGTGAGGGGGGGTGGGAAGGCGGTGACATGGATACATAATGCGTAAATGAGAACGAAGATACAGTGTCATAGATGTATGGCGCTCAAATAAATAAAAATCTGAAATTGAGCATAGTTCGCATTGCGTATGACAGGTATATGCCTGAAGAAAGTTCATCATCAATGCACCACGTTCCCTTGTAAGTGGGTTCTATGGGACGTGAGATGGGAGGGGAACAATGATAATAGTCTCACGGCGGTGCATCGCGGTTGGTCGGAGGTGCAGATTGTGAGCGAACACGCGTTGGGATATCAGGTTGATGAACTGATGGGGCAGCCACATCACCAGATACAACGCTGCACTGGTTAAAATGGGCCAACGTCGAAACAATCATCAACGAATGAGGACGTGCTCGTGTGCGTCTTACTCCGTCGTCCGACGTTATTGATCGTGGGCGCTTAGTAGGAGTGACCACGTTAATTCCATCGTCGTCATACCCGATCTCAACGGCGGAAGGGATGAGATGGGGTGTGAGAGGATCGATGCTCTGGAAGACCACGTCTCTCCATTTCTCGATGGTCGAGCGTGATGGAATATCGGTGGGGAGAGTGCCTACGGACTCTTGGTCAAGGACGACGAGGGGTTCGCCGTATTGATCCGTAGACGCTATGGGGATCGAGTCAAATGATCCCTTAGCTGTACCCTCAGTGAAACTGTCGTAGTCTCTCATAAGTGGGGCACCTGGTGCCTCAACGACATGCTCAGTGTCAGAAGGAAGCAACCATTGTTGGACACTGCGAAAGTGGGCGTCAGCAAGGAGCGGATGGATCGAGGGGATGGAGGGAACTCACGGGAGCACTTGCACATGCTGCAGCTGCTCACCGCTGGGGGTTGGGAGGGAGGTCGGCGCCGACGTGGGAGTTTCATCGCTTCATAGAGAAATTCGACATGAGTCACAACATCAATAGTGATAAAGATACTTTGTCTGGAACCCCCTCAACGGTAGCTCAAGAGGCTCGAGAACATCCACATCGGAAGAAGGACGACTAGGTGGTAACTGCTTGATCGGCATTATAAACAACTCAGAATGGGCGGAGTGGGGGACGTGGAATCTGGGTGTCCGCGAGCAGAAAGGTGAAGGACACGAAACAACTACGTTGAAAGTGGGCTCTGGGGAAGAGAGAGAAGGTGAGTGATCGTACGCGGATATATGGGTACTTTTAATAACTTACATAGAGGGTTTCAAAACAAACAGAAGCCAACTGTTGTCACAGCTAGTGAGCCTCGTCACAACCGAACCAACATCGGCAGCATGAGGGGGTACCAGTATACGAAAGAAGGTACTAGAATCTAGTAGGAAGTGGATGTAGAAAAGCAAGAGAGAAATAAAGAGGGCGCCTTTTTGAACCCCACTGCTGACCGCAGCACTGCCTTTTCCTTCGCACGCTCTCGAAGCTGGTGAGTCGAACGAATGATATACGGCCAAACGACCCGACTCGCGAGGATACGCGGGGACAAAAGACGGTACGTGGACAACACGTAGGGAATGGGACGATAAAGGGAGCGCTGGTTGATGAACAGAGTTGTAGTCAAGTGATTTTGGTGGTACCATCTTGAAAATGCAAATTAACTTTGTTCCAATTTGAGTGGGTCCCTTGATCAAAGAACCCGCCGGTATCTAACTCGGCCGGGCATCGTAGTATACAAAGAGCGCGTCACTGCTAGCTGCGCGGACCGACGCTTGGAAGAGCTTATGATGCTACGGCGCAGGGTGCACATGGGCCAAGTCCCAGCGCCACATCAGAGAGTGGTATCATTTAGACTATTTCGATAGCTGCAGTCAGCCGTTAATTCGCTGCTGCGTGTCTTTCGCGCTAGTGATCCCATACGAGGCCATATACAAATACAGCTGAGATGCTTTCTTTGGTGAAAATAAGCGGCCTTTGCCAATCTATCTTGAAGAAATCTTCACCCCATTTCAAAAATAACATGCGCAGTATTTCTCTGTGACTGTCAAAATAAGAACGGACGAAAATCGTGACAGCGGTATTTACTTCCTGAAGTAAGTTGCTAGCCGCGCCACCGATGGAGTTTGGCTTTGTTTACGGCCGACGTGGCCTTTGGGTCACTGACAGAGTTCGCCTTATGACCAGCCTGTGTCTGCGACACACTTATACCACCTTTTCACCATGCTCAACTTTGAGGACGTTGAAGAACGAGATGGTATGTGCTCTCAGCTCAATCAAAATCAAAATTTCGCTCAAATTCCTTCGTTGTGATAGGCGTTCGTTTGTCGTGGAACGTATGGCCTTCGTCACGGATAGAAGCAACGAGAACCGTTGTCCCCATATCATCATTGTACACACCACTCAAGATTAGAGAAGATCTACCGCCCGTCTTATACGAACCAGTAACCTGCAAGCCGCCTTGTCGTGCCATCCTAAACCCATACTGGCAAGTTCATCCTTATCACGACTCGTAACATCTGAATCACATACGAATCCCATCACTTTCAGTCAAATCGACATCAGAGGAAAACTCTGGATATGTCCTTTCTGCTTATCTCGTAACGCTTTCCCCCCGCATTACAAGGATATCTCCAATACCAACCTCCCCGCTGAACTTTTGCCAAAATACACTACTATCGAGTATACGCTTGCGCGACCTGTGCCCGTGCCGCCGATTTTTCTCTTTGTAGTGGATACTTGTCTCGATGAGGATGATCTCAAAGCTCTCCGCGATGCGCTGGTCGTTAGTTTGAGCCTTATCCCTCCGTACGCTCTGGTTGGCTTGATCACTTTCGGTACCATGGTGAGTATCCCAAAACCATCCATTTTCTCATCTAATCTACTTACCTGGCGAACAGACCCACGTCCACGAAATTGGCTATGCCGAATGCAACAAATCCTACGTTTTCCGTGGCGGTAAAGAGTACCAGCCAAAACAGATCCAAGACATGCTTGGCTTAAGTGGTCAAGCACGCGCAGCACCCCGCCCAGGCCAACCAATGCCCCAGCAAGCCTTTGGCGCTGCGCGCTTCTTGATGCCCGTTTCCCAGTGCGAGTTCCAACTTACTGGTATCCTCGAGGGACTCCAACGTGACCCTTGGCCAGTCGCTAATGACAAGCGAGCTTTGAGGTGTACTGGCGTTGCACTTAGCGTCGCTGTCGGTCTTTTGGAGACTACGTACCCCAATACAGGAGCGAGGATTATGTTGTTTGCCGGTGGACCAGCTACGGAGGGTCCCGGTATGGTCGTCAGCAACGAGCTCAAGGAACCGATCCGATCACATCACGATATCGATAGGGACACCGTAAAACATTTCAAGCGCGCAGTCAAGGTCTGTAGATCTCCTCCCACAAGTTGAGTTTCAATGTGTATATACTGACTCAATCATCCGCAGTTCTACGAAGGTCTTGCTACCCGCGCCTCCAACAATGGTCACACCATCGACCTGTTTGCCGGATGCCTTGATCAAGTCGGCTTACTCGAGATGCGATCTATGCCTAATTCAACAAACGGAGTCATCGTTCTCTCGGATTCTTTCGCAACCTCGATCTTCAAGCAGAGCTTCCTCCGAATCTTTAATAAAGACGATCAGGGACATCTCCAGATGGGCTTCAATGCCACGTTTGATGTACAGGTGCGTATTATCTACTTCCAAGTTCGAATGGAACTATATTTGGTGTGGTTCTGACTCTAAACGCTCTTGGTTTAGACTACGAAGGAACTCAAGGTCTCTGGGCTTATCGGACACGCCATCTCCGCAGGCAAGAAATCGCCGTGCGTCGGCGAGACAGAGATCGGTATCGCTGGGACCTCCGCTTGGAAGATAAATACGATTACACCCAAGAGTTCTGTTGCTGTGTACTTCGAGGTGGTTACACCTGCTGGACAGCCGCTAGCGCCTGGTTCACGTGGGCTCATCCAGTTCGTAACGCACTACCAGCATGCATCCGGCCAGCAACGCCTTCGCGTCACAACCATCGCACGCAACTTTGCCGAAGCAAACGCGCCGAGTATCGCCGCGTCGTTCGACCAGGAAGCAGCTGCGGTGCTTATGGCTAGGATAGCCGTGTTCAAGGCTGAAATCGACGACTCGCCGGACGTGCTTAGGTGGTTGGATCGTATGCTTATCAGACTCTGCCAAAAGTTCGCGGATTATAGGAAGGAAGACCCGACTTCGTTTAGGCTTACGGATAATTTCAGTATATATCCTCAGTTTATGTTCCATCTCCGTAGGAGTCAGTTCCTACAGGTGTTCAATAACAGTCCCGATGAGACTGCGTTTTACAGGTGTGTGCGGTCTGGGTTGTTGTGTGCGTTGAATTGTTTTGACGACAGCGATACTTTTATAGACGCGTGCTCAATGAAGAGGACGTTAACAATTCTCTTATCATGATCCAGCCTACATTGATGTCCTACACCTTCGACACCCCACCTCAGCCTGTGTTGTTGGACTCTGTTTCTATTAAGCATGACGTCATCCTCCTCCTCGACACCTTCTTCCACATCCTCATCTTCCACGGAGAACTCATCGCCCAATGGCGTAAAGCTGGATACCAAGATCAAGAAGGCTACGAGAACTTTAAAGAACTGCTTGAAGCCCCAGTCGCAGATGCCCAGGTAAGTCCTAGGTCCAATCCAATCATCCCGCGGTGCCCGTCTGATACCCGCTTTTTTTCAATCTTTGATAGGATCTTCTTGTTGACCGTTTCCCCATTCCGCGGTACATTGTTTGCGACCAAGGTGGAAGTCAGGCACGTTTCCTACTGTCTAAGCTTAATCCGTCAACGACACATATGTCGGCGTCGATGTATGGCTCGTCGACAGCGGCTGGAGCTGGACAAGCGATCTTCACGGATGATGTGAGCTTGCAGGTGTTCATGGAACATTTGAAGAGATTGGTAAGTTTATGTTGACGGTAATTTCCCGATGCGCCCCTCTAATTCCTTTTAACCTTTCACAGGCTGTTGGGGCACAATCAAATTGAGGATAGACCACCGGCTTTGTTCTTTCCTATCTTGACTGCTGCATGCTAAAAAAAAATGAACTTGTACTCCGTCCGTACGTTTCTTAATATCTTCATTTCTTGAAAAATGGATATCCACCCGCTGTGTGTGAGGTACCCTGAGCTCCCTCCGAGTCGGTGAAAAAGGCCTAGACTCTACTCTTGTCGCAAGATAGGGGGGGGGATATACTCATCAGAAAGAAACTTGTGTGCTAAAAACAAACTTTTCATTCGCATTCGTAGTTGGATTGACAGCGGTTCTCACTGACGTTATCAAGTGTTCGCATGGTGCTCAGGGGGGGTTATGCCCCGATGGCCTCCTACGGCCACCAAATGCGCTCAATATGGGATTGAGAAATCATGCTGGACTGATTAGCGATTGTATCTTCTATCATTCTTTGTCTAATGCGACTAACTCCCAAATATAATGATGGCAGGTTATTATAGCATGTCACCTAATACTGACGGCGGGTCCAGGTGTGTCACCGGGACCATGTGGGACTGTGGTATTGCGTTAGGATTGTACCGAATTTCGCTATCGCTCCATGAGATTCGAAGCTCCGTTCATGCGTGGGCGGATTCTTTTCGGACAGGCCTTCTCTGGTGAGCCTATCGCCACTGTCTTTAAAAGGATTCGCAGATAGACTTCAGTGGGTCAGACCTGCTTCCACCGGTCGTACCCTCCTAGGTCTTACTCCGCCCAGCGAATGGCACCACTTAGCGAGTTCGAGGAAAAGCAGCTCGGGGGTTTGCCCGTGCTTAGCACCGGGCCCACCCCCGACACTCATGCTCGTACGGATTCCCTCTCAGAGAAGGATCTGAAAACTAGTGACCCTAGAGCGCCGGACAACGTCGAGATAACGGCGGAGAAAGCTGCGTACTTGGATTCCGAAAAGTCCTCGCAGTTTGAAGGCGACGATGGCTCTGTGGTGATGCTCAATGGCGAGCCAGTGGTGACAACGGGGAGGGATGTCTCACGATTCGTTGTTGACGTCCGTGATGATGGGGAAGCGGCGTTGACGATCAGGTCGTTTATCCTTGGTACCGTTTTCGCTGGGCTGGGTGCTGCGCTGTGCCAGGTGTGTATCTCTTCGAATGGTTGGTACCTCGCTAACGCCGCTATCTAGATTTACCTGTTCAAACCCGTTCAAATGACTGTATCGAGTGTTTTCCTTTTGCTGCTTATCTACAGTGTTGGGAATGCTTGGGCAGCGCTCTTGCCCCGTAGCACCTGGGTCGCTGGGACACGGTTTGAATGGCTTGGTGGTTTCTTTGACATAATTAATCCCGGCGAGTTTACTCTGAAAGAGGTAAAATCGGCATTTTGTTTGAAGTCTAATAGTAAGTCAAATGAATTAACTTCTTGCTCGCCAGCACGTGGTCTCTTCACTTGTAGCCTCAACTGCCGCAGGTGGCAGCAGCGCTGTGATGAATTTCGCTGTTCAACGAGTGAGTACCTCTGTGAATCTGTACATGTCACTGAATCAGTGTTATGTAACCAGCTGTATTATGACACTCACGTCGGGGCGACAACTGCTGTTCTTGCTACGTTTTCTACTGCATGCTTTGGGTAGGGTATATTTTGGCGTGTAATGTATCGGGGACGGCTTACCGTTCTTTTCTTAGATATGGCCTCGTCGGCCTCTTGCGTCCCCTTACCGTTTATCCCAGCGAGATGGTGTACTGGTTTGTAAGTGCCGTTCCCTCTTGAACGAATGTTTGTTCTCATGCCTCGGGATCACCACCATAAAGAACCTCCCCACGGTCTCGGTCTTCCAGGGTAAATACAGATCACGCCTCCTCCATTAGGAAGAATATTTACCCTATCTTCCCAGCGCTCCATTTTGACACCAACGCCAACAAGAAACGATTGCGCGTATTTTGGACCGCGTTTACTGGGATGTTTGTCTATGAAGTTATCCCATCATACATTTTCCCCCTCCTCAATGGGTTCAATATATTCTGCCTAGCGTCCCAACATGCCCCTCAAAGGACTGTCGATATATTCA
This sequence comes from Pleurotus tuber-regium, assembly GCA_014058305.1. Lineage (NCBI taxonomy): Eukaryota > Fungi > Basidiomycota > Agaricomycetes > Agaricales > Pleurotaceae > Pleurotus > Pleurotus tuber-regium. Next base: position 121,148 of record JACFYU010000014.1, on the reverse strand, counting down.
CAAACCTTTTTGGAGGTTCGGATGGTAACGAAGGTTTGGGGTTCCTCAGTATAAGCTTCGATTGGCAATACATCGGCTCTACGTTTATGAGCTTACCGCTTATCCAGCAAGGTAGGGTCTAAGTGTCGTATTCCCATGAAATATGTCGATAACATGTGCCTAAGCTAACTCCTGGGTTGGATACGCATTATGCTACGTCATAATCATGGCCATTTACTATTCTAATGCTTGGAGCGTACGTATTATCGTTCATCGACTGCGCAAATTCCCTAATGTTACGATTTAGGCGTTATCTTTTCCCATGTTGTCCACCTCTATATTCTCGGAGAACGGGTCTGTCTACCATCAATCGGCCGTCTTCGGAACAACATTCCAGCTCAACCAAACTGCCCTGAATGATATTGGTCTGCCTCACTTAACCGGGTCTAACGTGTGGGCAAACTTGACCGCTAACCTCGCTGTAAGCCACTGTCTATGCCTCACTCGCGAGCTCTGGGCTAATACTCGGCGCAGATTGGTGGCTTGATTGCGCATTGCATCTTCTTCTGGGGTGGCTATGCTCGGGACTCCTTCAAGATGGCAAGGGAGGGAACCCAGCCAGACCCTCACTACCAGGTAAGTTACAGTCATTCGCCCGGATATCTATGCTGATTTTTTTGTACAGGCGATGAAGAAATACAAGGAAGCTCCTTGGTGGTGGTACCTTATACTGTTGGTGTTGGCCTTTGTGGCTGGTGAGAACATCAATTCGCGTTTAGTTTGCCGTGCCGTAATTGAGATTGTTCTGGTGATAGGCCTCGTTGTTGTCCTCAAGGGTGAAACAACCTTGCCGTGGTGGTCATATATCATTGCCCTGATCCTAGGTGCCTTCGTCACAGTAAGCAAACAAAAGGTGCTACACAAAATCCCGTACTAAATGATCAATAGCCATTCTCAACACTGCTGTTTGCGCGTATGGGGAATGGTATCGCAACCAACCAATTGATGAAAATGGTCGCTGGTGCCGTAAATCCCGGCAGACCTGTTGCAAACCTATACGTGAGTTGTCGTATTCATCAATCATGAAAACACATTTAACACAGTCTCCAGTTCTCCATGTGGAGCCATGACGTTGTTTCTACCTCCATCAACCTTGCCGGTGATCTGAAAATGGGACAATACCTGAAGATTCCACCTCGCGTCATGTTCCTCACCCAGGTTTGGGGTACAATTCTTGGTGCAGCTGTCAACTATGGTATGGGCTACCTATCGACCTGCTTGTCGCGACTCTAATACTCGGTGATAGCCGTTATGACTTCCGTGGTCGATGCGCAGAGGGAAGTTTTACTCAGTCCGACTGGAACCAACGTCTGGAGCGGGCAGGTGCCGCAAAGTCTGAACAGTGCTGCAGTCACGTACGTAGACGAGACAAGCATTCTGTTTTCGTCACTCATCATTATTCCGACAGCTGGTCTCTCGCGAAACAGCTATATAGTTTCGATGGCCCTTACTGGATCGTCCCGATGAGCTTGCTAATCGGAATGGTTCCGACGTTCTTCCAGTGGCTCATTTGCAAGGTAGGACGACATCTATTCCCAACCATGAATAGTGTCTCATAAATTTTCAGCGATGGCCCAAAATAGGCCCTGTTCAAGTGGACAACATCATGCTTCCTATCATCTACATGGTACAGTTTCCCTTATTGTTTAGGATATTGTGTACTGATTGCGTCTTGTCTACTAGTATTCTGCATGGATGTCTGCTGGCGTCAACTCTACGATTACTTCTAGCATTATCGTCGGTCTCGTATCTCAACTATGGCTTCGAAGGTATCATCCCGGTTGGTATAGGAAATATAATTATATCTTAGGCGGTGAGTCCCTCTCTGCCGTCGTTGGTCTAACCGTAACTGATCCACAACAATGAATAGGTGGTATGTAACTTTCGCGTTCTGGATGGCTAAGTATACTTCTCATTAAATATCTCAATAGCCTTGGACGGAGGCGCACAAATTATGATCTTTATCTTATCTTTCGCAGTATTTGGTGCTTCTGGCGTAGAGCGACCCTTCCCTCATGTGAGTCTGAACTTGCGTAGTAGACACCCTCACGCTAACTGTCTCGGTTTTTTCGTAGTGGGCCGGTAATCCAGCTAAAGGAAACGTCGACTACTGTAACGGGAATGGAGCTCTTGATTGATAAGTTCATGTTGATAATGTTAGCAATAATACGTGTATGATTATCGTGGTAGTTTTTTGTGTGTATTTTCTAGTAGTTATCCCTTTTTAAGAGGGCTTCCGAGATGTAAATGGCTTAGGTTGTTCAACACACCCTACAAAATTGGAACCCCCCCTGTCCCACTTTGCCACGACGCACGGGCGCTTGCACACTTAGATCAGCCTCCAGAACCAAACATGACTAGATCAAGCCCTAAACTAGTGTGGTTCGCCTGGATACGTTGAATTAATGCTTCAAGTATCATTGCTCAAGAATACGCATGTAAGGATACTTGTTTCTTAGAAATGATAGCTACTGAATATATATACCGTTTGCTGTAGCGATTGGCTGGGTACTCTGTGCCATTACTCTCTGCTTGACGGATATGTAGCTCGAATTGATGCCGTTACATATCGGAAGGGCCAGTCCACCCATTCTGTCTGCCAAGCGAGAAGAGTGTTTAGTACTTGTATATAAAGATAGTCACAACCTCAACGACAGATGGGACGAACTGGCTGATCTACCCTTTACGCTCTCGTATGGCTCCCTTGAGCGATTTCGAGATTAACCATCTCTCCAGCCTGCCAGTTGTTGAGCCCGACCCCCCTTCTCCAGTCGATTCCGAGGAGAGTTTCGGGTGGAAGTCGAGCAATGAGACATTAGTGGCAGGAAAAGAGGAGGAATCAGCTCTGGCCCACCCCGAAGAAGAGCCCATAATCCGTACTGGGGAGGACGTGTCGAAATATGTGGTCGATGTTCGCGACGATGGCGATCCAGCACTCACGTTTAGATCCATGGTTCTTGGCACGTTATTTGCAGGGCTAGGTGCTGCTCTATGCCAAGTGAGCTCGAACAGAGGCAGTCTAGGGCCTTGACACAGCTAATTTCATTCTCTATCAGATTTATCTCTTTAAACCTGTGCAGATGGGTGTCTCCACGGCCTTCCTCCTCCTTCTCATCTACACGGCAGGTAATGTCTGGGCAAGGGTCCTTCCTCGTCGTTCCTGGGTCGACGGGACATGTCTGCAATCTCTGGGGTCAATCCTGCACTTCATTAATCCTGGCGAATTTGGTCTCAAAGAGGTAATGTACCTTATTTCTGGCCGAATATCTTATGGCTAAACTCATGAGATAGCATGTTGTCGCATCGCTAGTTGCATCTACTGCTGCTGGCGGTAGCACCGCTGTAATGAATTTTGCCGTGCAAAGGGTAGGTTTATGTTGGCCCATCAAATCATGATGGACGACTTAGTCTGACTTAGTTATACTATGATACCCACGTAAGCGCGACTACCGCCGTCCTTGCTACGTTTTCCACTGCTTGCTTCGGGTATGTACTCACCCAGCCATTATTAAATTCACTCTAAGGGCTAGTAGGTACGGTCTAGTCGGCATACTACGGCCACTCACGGTCTATCCAAGTGAAATGGTCTATTGGGGCGTAAGTTGTTTTACCTATTCCTCCATTCATATCAACACACAGAATAACTGATCGTCCATAGAATATATCAATTGTGTCAGTTTTTCAAGGTAACTTGCACCTGCCATCTATTTGCGTCTGATAAATCAGAGTTCGTAGCTTTACATTTCAATACCACGGCAAATAAGAAGAGGATCAAATTATTCTGGACGGCATTCACTGGGATGTTCGTATATGAAATCATTCCAGCGTGGATGTTTCCGGCCCTGAATGGTGTCAACGTCTTCTGCCTCGCTTCCCAACATGCGCCCCCGAAAACGGTTAACTTTTTTACGAACTTATTTGGAGGCGCAAGTGGTAACGAAGGACTGGGTCTCTTTAGTTTTAGCTTTGATTGGCAGTACATCGGGGATACGTAAGACTCATCCAGGGTTTATTCGACGAGGAGGACTTACCGATTGTATAGGTACATGAGCTTACCGTTAGTCCAACAAGGTACAGTAGATATGTTGGATAAGTCGTCCGGTCTTTCACTAATTGGTGCGTCACCAGCCAACTCCTGGATTGGATATATTTTCTGCTACATCGCTATAATGGCCATATACTACTCTAATACGTGGAATGTAAGCCATATTCTACCGCTCCACAGAAAAACATCACCTAATCGATGAAATTATGCCAGTCGCGAGCTTTTCCTATGTTATCTACCTCCATCTTCTCTGCCAATGGTTCCATATATCACCAATCTGCTGTCTTCGGCCACAAATTCGAGCTTAATACGACCGCCCTCGCAGAGGTTGGGCTTCCAGCGCTGACAGGGTCAAACGCTTGGAGTAATCTCACTAACAATCTGGCGGTATATTCCTCTCAATACGGAGCCACTTTACATTGTGTTGACAACATGGCTGTGATAGATAGGTGGCCTCGTTGCTCACGTCGTCCTTTTCTGGGGTTCACATATCAAGGAATCGGTGAAACTCTCCCGCACGAGGATGCAACCGGATAGGCATTACCAAGTTTGTTGCTCATGTAGGTGTATATGCCAAGCTTTGCTCAAGTGCCATATTTCAGGCCATGATGAGGTACAAGGAAGCACCGTGCTGGTGGTACATAGTGCTGATGGTGCTTGCTTTCATCGCTGGTGGGTGCCTTGTGTTGCTCATCCTTGGACGCCGACATAGATGCTCGAACAGGGCTCATAGTCGTGTTAAGAGGCGACACGACACTTCCGTGGTGGGCGTATATCTTCGCTCTCACCTTGGGAGCATTTATCACCGTAAAGTGTTACGTTTTGATCTCTTTCGATATGGTAGTAACCTTCGTTGTAGCCATTTTCTACCCTTTTGGTGGCACGCATGGGTAGTGGGGTCGCGACAAAACAGCTAATGAAGATGGTTGCTGGATCGACCAATCCAGGAAGACCTGTCGCTAACCTTTACGTGCGTCTTACCGTTTCATGTTCGATATCGAGGAGTAATAGCGTAAAACGTGTAGTTCTCTATGTGGAGTCACGACGTTGTAGCATCATCTGTAGGCCTAGCAGGTGACATGAAGATGGGGCAGTACTTGAAAATTCCACCCAGGGTTATGTTTCTGACCCAAGTATATGGGACTATCCTAGGTACGTTTCCATTAGCTTCCTATTGGACTTATATATAATACCATGGTGCACCAGGTGCTGTAGTTAATTATGGTGAGCATCCAGACGGAAGAGGATAGACTAGATGACCAAGACTTCGCCTTAGCTGTCATGATATCCGTCGTGGAGGCACAGCGGGACATCCTCCTCGACCCGATCGGTACAAATGTCTGGAGCGGCCAGGCTATTCAAAGTTCGAATAGCGCCGCGGTGACGTATGTCCATGCCCTCTTGGCCGTCCTTTCTGCTCAATGAATTCTCCCTCTTAGTTGGTCACTCTCAAAGTACCTATATAGTTTCCGAGGGCCGTATTGGATAGTTCCAATGTCTCTTCTCTTCGGCGTGATCCCCACTTTTATCCAATGGCTCGTGTGGAAGGTCAGGTCCACTGTCTTTTTGTAATCTCACCTATGCTGAAGTTCAAAACATCAGAGATGGCCTAAAATCGGGCCCGTAAAGGTTGACAGCGTTCTCCTGCCTCTCATATATATGGTATAATTACTTTGCTTTCGCCATGTCCGCCTCATATTCAACCGCCATCTTCTTAGTATTCAGCATGGATGTCTTCCGGAGTCAACTCTACTGTCACGTCCGGAATTGTCGTGGGTCTGATCTCACAGCTCTGGTTACGTCGATACCATCCCAGGTGGTACAAAAAGTACAATTATATCCTAGGAGGCGCTCTGACGGGTGGGGCGCAAGTTATGATCTTTATACTGTCATTTGCTGTCTTCGGGGCTTCAGGAGTAGAGAGGAAGTTCCCTAATGTAGGTCTCATCCTACGGAACGATGTCCAATAATATGCTAATCTTTTTTTTTGTCAGTGGGCAGGCAATCCGGCTAGAGGAAATGCTGATTATTGTAATGGTAATGGGGCTTTGAAGCGACATAGATAGATAATTACACTGCTGTATCGTTACTTTTTGCTGGATGGATCACCCGATTTTAGTCGCTCTCATTCTCGCCGTTAAGGCAGGTTGATTAAGCCCCTAACTGAATCTAGCGCCTGGCATGTTGACCGCGACGCGAGTCCGATAACGCGTAATTGAACTTCGATCATCACCATGATGAACCCAACACCGCACCGAACACCTCTACGACGCATATCCCAAGGCTCCCTTTTCGCCCTCTCGAGATCGGGAGCATATCCTGATGCACCTCACGGCCTCGGCTTCATTGAGCCGGCGATGTCAGAATTCGTCGATGAAGCCGAATCACTCCAAGTTAATATCGAAGCTATGAAGAATCTCAGCGATTCGCTAGCCACTTTCAATGAGTCATTCGCAAGCTGGCTATATGTGATGCAGATGAACTCTTTGACTACTGATTGGCCGCAGGTAAGCTAAATCTCACTCTGTAGCACCCGAATTGATTTCTTCGGACGATATGGTCATAAAGGCTCCAACGGACGCGTCTTTCAAGCTTGCAAAGCTGAGAGCAGGTGTGTTAAGCTCTTTCGTGGTTTGTGGATAGGCTGTGCATACATGATGAAGAACAGAGTGCCTTGGCTGCGATGGAGGCGGCCAGAGCAGCTCAGGCTGCTAAAGAAGTAGAAGCTGCTGCTGCTGCAGTCGCGGACAGAACTACCATGACTGCAGTATCGGATTTCGAAACAACAGACGCAGGTAACACAACGACGAACATATCAGGCCAGTCAACGAAAGTGGTCAAGAAGAGGATGGCTAAACCAAAACTTACGGCTAAGGAGAAGAAAGAGCGCGGCGTGAGTCACGGTTTTTCTAATATGCATGTTTGTAGGATGCTAAGGGCGTGGATGCAGATGGAGATTGAAAAGGTCATAACGTCTTTGCCACTCGAGTTTCGCGGTAGTGATCCGGTGGGTTTTGGCTGGTCTTTCCACCTCGTCTTGCGTGGTGACCTCAACCTACGTAGAACCTTCGTCGTAATATGGAGACCGTGATAGAAGGCATGATGGATGCCGGAAAGCCTATCAAACGTGCGATCCACGTCTTAAACTGTTTACTGTGTACCTAACACCTCAATCCTAGTGCTCGACTTGGTCAAACCACCAGATCTTCCCCAAGCACGCGTTAACAAGTGTCTCATCGCCCTTGTAAACAGAAAGATTGTTCGTAAAGATAATTCCACGGTACGCCATCCTCGATTTGTCAGGTTTTGATATCGCTTACACAACGCGCGTTTAGGGAACTGTACTCTACTATTGGCAAGGTATTTAGGGATGTCGCTTTGATCACGCTGTATTACTCGGAATTCACTTCTCTGTATTCTTGTCGTTGTATCGCTAACTAGTCTGATGATTTGAATGGTTGGTGTTATAAATGTCTTATAGGACTGAATAAATGAACGAAGTTTTACGGGGGTACGCGCTCAGGTAGATGCGAAGATATTTCCGGCTTTGACCAAGAGGTAGATTGGGGCAGCTTTGCGCAAGGATGGGAGTCATCAGCGACGAATAAGAATCAAGTATCATGCCAACTCACCGATCGCACAGTTCCAAACCACGGACCTAGTCGTCACGCAAGTTACCCGTCGAGTATATGTGCATAAGGACAAAGGCATCACTCACCGTAAATATCCCCCCATGATATGATTTTGATTGACGTAAATATAATTGTATAGCATCCGGAAAATAATGCTGTTGCACAAAATATGCCAAGTGAGAAAACCAACGACTGAATCAAGGAAGCTTACTATCCGATAGAACATATATTGAGGGTGTAGTTGTCTATTTTGGCCAAGTTGGCCGCAAGCTAAGAGGAGGTTACGAGGTCAGCTACCATCAGGTGTTAAGACGAGTGAAGCAAAGGGGAACTGACTATTGCTATACCGTAGAATGGGAATGATTCGTGCCCGTTCTGAAGCATCGAGAGTAAGTTTGACATCGTTGTTTGTTATGAGAGACCTCACAACGCACCTGATGCGCAGCCTCCATACGTTGGATCTTTGCTTTCAGCTCAGAAGTAAGTTTCTGAGACTCCTTTGCCTTTCCATTCATCAACCGGGGTTGGGTACTGGAACGCGTTGGGCGCTGTTGGACGACCAAGCAATAATGATCTCACTTATCGTATCCAATGGTTCCCATCAAAAGGAAGACCTATTGTTGGGAGATATGCTAGAATGTTAGTGCATTGGGCGATTGACTTTGGCTGGCCATTAATTAACCTTCATTGCCTGCGGATAGAGAGCGCATAACAGAGCTAACGGAACGGAATATAGAGAATAGTTGCTCGTAGAAAGAGTAAGAGCTACCGACATGTTTCTGCGAGTGATGGAGTCAGTGAAACAAGGATTGGTCACACGTGTGAATAGGGTGTTTCACGTTAGCGTTTTTCGTTTGTTTTTACCTTGTTTTCAAGTTTATTTTTTAGTGGTATTTCGGCGCCGGAAAGTCTGAGTCCAAAAAATGAGATCTTGGCAAATGAGAAAGGAGCGTAAAGGCTCCTTTGGCATCGTTTTCAGCTTGTTTTCAGCCTGTTTGTGGTACTGCCATTAATGTGATCTGTGGCGCGTCAGGAAGACGCGTCTTACCCTGAGAATCACTGCAAGACAAATGACTCCAAAAAATATCAGTAAACACAAGAACGAGAATACAATTGCCATGCATTGAGAATCAACGCGGGTGATACCATCCGACTAATACTTTTGCCGTCATTCCGTACAACATCAACTCCAACACGGCAAGATTTAGGTGAAGTACATCTGAACTACGCGCTACAGGCTTGGGCTGCAATATAATTTAGGCGGACTCTGCTATCTTGCCTGCTGATTTTACCAAAAGCCACAAGGGAATGGCTGCACATATCAGATCAGAACGCGTCGATGATTCGTGTAGAATGGTTATGAAATGACTTACGGAGGGCAGTGAAGAAGATCGCAGTGCTTGAGGTGATTATAGGTCATTATATACGTTTCGAGGTTACAGCGGGAACTTGACTTACCGAGGAAAACCTCCGCCGAGGGTATTGTGATTGATGTATATATGGTTATAGAGGATTCGCAATCCGACACTGGGATAAAATGTTGGTTGATACCTTCCGTACACTATTGTTGAATGAACTTACTATGCGATGGAGGCGATATTGAGGGTATAGTTATCTAAGCCAGCGATATTGGCGGCAATCTGAGTCGAAGATGAGAACGGAAGTGGATCTAGTGAATGATGAAATATCTGACAATTGCTGCGGCCCAAAGTGGGAAGTTCTCCATTCCATTCTACGCAAGTATCTCACATTAACATACAGCATGAATGATAGATTCAACAAATACATACCTGGTGTGCACCTTCCATCCGTGCAATCTTTGCCACAACATCTGGAGGTAGACCTTTGTTATCCTTGGCTTTGGCAGAGTTGGCGCGTGGGTTCGTGCTAACCATTCACGAGACGCGTTAAAAGGGCCGAGACTCATCAAATGTTAGGAAACGTACTTGTCATAGCCAATAGTTTTGTCAATAAGAAGGAACTGTTACAATATAATAGCGAGTTCGCCGTGAGATTCATGAATAAGGCTGAGATAGCTCACTTTCAGCGTTCCTGGATAGAACGCAGAGAACCATATTAACGGGATGGAATACAACGATAAGTTGTTGGAAAGATTGAGGTGCAACATGGTGAAAGTTCCAAGGCAAGGATCGTGGGGTGGACCTATTCGCTTCTGGAGCGTTTTATACCGACCAGTATGGGAATGGGAAGAATGTAAGACGACCTGAATGCAGAGCCAGGGAACATCAAGGGAATGTCGTGAAGAACTTGAACTGCAGTCCGAAAACAGATAAGTTCTCTCACACTGACATCAATCAGCGCCCACAGTAGCGCTTACAGGTACATGCTTGGCAGGAGGTCGGAGCCGCACATTCTGACAAAATCTTGATCTTGCGATGCTCAGAGACGGCAGATACAGTTACGATAAGGGTCGTATATATCTGTGCTGTCGGGAAGTTAATACGTACACCCATACGACCTGACTACAAAAAGTCAACTCTGGAACATTGGGGTAAAGTATATCACTAGGTTGAGTCAGCGTCGCCACTTGCTACGAAATTTGCAGCAAAGATATTTAATCAACGAAGGAAGAATGATCTCTTCAAAGTAAGTCAATAACAAAGTTACAAGTGATCACATACGAATTCAACCACTAGTGCTAACGACGAAAGTCTTTATACCTGGAGGATGCTGAAGTTCGTGTTTAATGTTGATCACCATCCTCGTACCCGCAATCGATGCAATAGAGACGCTATATCCATACAATATAGACCCAGATGCTGCACCCTGTAGGTATCTGTAAGCGTAGATCAGGTTGATCAAGAAGATAATAACCATGAAGAACCAGATCAAAATACTTGTGATATACACTACCAGGAGGCTAGCGTTAATCATGTATTAGCACGTCAAGCACGTAATCAAGAAGAGTCCTCACATCATAAAGTACAAGACAGAATCACGCATCATTATGCGAATAAGGCTGGAACCTCTAAATCCAACAGTCCTTTGATACCGTAAATGTGAGACTCCCCGCACAATGACGAGTATGAGGGCTGCGATATCGGATATGAGGACTGGTACACTTGGAAATTCAAGTTGAAGTGAGTAAAGCAGTGAATCAGCAGGTGGAACGCACAGAAAAAGGTATGAGTTCGTCTGTTCCCTTGGCGAGCAAATATATTTATCATTCGTGAAAGGAAGAAGCTGTCGAGTGTAGCTGGGGACAAGTTTGACGACGGCGTAAACTTCCCCAGCGAAGATCCCTGCTAGCATGAGCACCAAAAATATACCGATCCACTTTTGACGATTATAAAGTCCATATATCCGGAGGAACAGGATTAAATGGACACATAACACTATTGAGACCCCTTGTAGTTTTCGTCAGTGTGAATATTGAGGATTGAGCAGGTAAGTAACCTGATATCACTTCAATGTAGCGCGCCCAAATTTGACCTTGGATTGTCTATGTTCAAATGTGACTTCAGCAAAACCGGCTAAGCTCACAGCTGAGAGTAACAAGGGGTAAACCAAGAATTCCGTTAGCCTTCTAGCGCTTCTAGGAATACGAACAACACGAACAACTATGAAGAGGTACAGTATTCAGGATCGCCATATTGATCATACGTTATCAATGACGTACTTTTTCTGAATGATTTGGTGCGAGTAACCCTGACACACCATTGGATAGACAATTGAGATCGAAATTACATGCCCGCCATTATGACATACCTGCCGTATTGAAGGTCTGCCAGAAAATACTCTGGTATCTGTTCTGGATTCGAAATGAAAATTAATAATAAAGATGATTGAGGTCTGGGCCTTGGGACTGACGAAGAAGAAAAGAGCTCGCAAAAAAGTCCATCTCCCTGCCTACGAGTCTTTAGTAAGTGGCAATGATGGATGTCACTGGAAAGCATGAATTCATACCCAGAATAACTGCGTCTAAGCGTATGATGGTTAATGCCTCCAAGAAATATAGAGTCTGCGGCATACCTCGTCGGGTAGAGTGATAAAGTATTCCCATATGAGTAAAATGAGGGACGAGACTGAAGCACATTTCATTCAGCAGAGGTTTAGAAGTGTCAAACACTACGGACTGCTGCTTACCTTGCAAATACTGAGTTGCATACAGCTGTCTATAGACAGTGTCGGTTTGTTCCATGGATGGGTACATTATCGATGTCTAACAGTGGGAACTCGGTGGGTTGACCGATGTAGCGCTGCTTTATATCGAAACCGGGTCTACGCCGCATCATCCATCATGATCGGACACTAATATGGTTAACGTACAGCTCTACCGGATTACCCTATTCCTCTAAGAGTCCAGTGAATGTATGTCTATAGCATCTGAATATCTCCACTAGAAGCTTTGGGCCACACCTCTAGGTAAGGATGCAGACCTCGAGTAAGAGAATCTGGGGGCTGTCAAATATGCTTGATTGACCACTGGAGCCCAATTTGCATGATGATGAAATGCTGTACAAAGTCATGGAGTGGGGAACGGCAGGTGTGGCTACAAATAAACGGAATCTGATAGTCGGAATTCTGTATTTGGATACTCATCATCACAGCGAAATGAATAGTCAACAATTATCGGTGATCATCAAGATGCTTGGCCGGCGCTCACAATTGAAATATCCCATCCGCAGCTTTTTTCCTCGTCGCTCCAGGATCACTTCAATCTCCATTAACTAGCATTGAATACGTTCTGTACGGAGGAGCGAACGTGATATTTGATTGGTATAGATCGCGTCGTTTTTACACTCGAAGATTGTCCGCGCCGAAAACCCTCCCCCGACCCGAGACAATAGAGAACCTATAACCAGAGCCTGCAAAGAATTCCCCAATTTGTAGTGATGTCAGCGCCGGAGAAGACTAAATTTATCAAGTTGAATCATATACGCACTAAGCAGTGAGTACCATCAACGTTCTAAGAATGTCAAATTGAATGTACAACTAAAAAATCACTTCGGTCCGTTATCAAAAAGAAGCTGTAGATGCAAGCGATGCGACTGCTCGCGTTTTTGCTGAAGCTCAATCCGAGGCACATTGGATTGGTACTAGTAGACGGTTAATGTCTGGTTACTGAACGTTGGGACAAGTGAAGCATCTTCAATTTGAAAATTCTCTCACGTGACAGTTCGCGTGACGTCACGCAAGGACCCCGGAAAATCTCTCAAGACGTTGGAGGCCAGGTCACTCCTAATCTTTCCAAATTTGGGCAGAGGTCGGATCCGTCTTAGAGAAGATGGTAACTCCTTTACATCAGCTTTTGCGGCCACGTCGAGTGCTGTGGTAACCCCATTTTCCATTGTTCATTTGAGGTCGATGTCTGTGTTAGCTGGTATGTAACCACTAATCGGGGACCTCCGGTTACACCTGTGGCTTGTCGATCCCAACATGGCTATTTAAGGGTGGTCAGTCTCAGTTAAAACCACTAGTCGGTCATAGTCGGCGGTAGTCAGGGAGATGACTTGAGCTGACGAAATGTAGTTTTCGATACACTCCGACGACTTAGTAACCCTGAGTAACGTCACCATCGATTGTCTTGTTAGAAGTCGGAGCAAGTCAAGTAAAGTCAGAACTAGTCAGGCAAAGTCAAGGCCCTGATTGGATGTCAAAGTCATGGTAGGTCAGTGGAGGTCAGTAGGCGTCCCTCAAAACTAAGTGCAACGAAGTGAGACTCACTGGCGTAGATCGCCGGAGGTCTAGGCTCTTCGGACTAGATCAGCGATCCAGTATTATTAAGTCCGGCTAAGTCAGTATATGAAGTCGCACAGTCAGAGTCGATCTTGCTGAGCTTTGATGGCAGTCAGTCAAAGTCTGGAATGGTCATTACACATCGGCCGGAGGTCTAGACCAAGTCAGATAAAGTCAGCGTCAGTAGTTGTGTGGTCGGAATTGACTATTCTCTTTTTGATCAGTAGTCAGTCAGAGTCAATCAAGGTCATCTTGCGTCTGCATAAGTAGTCGAACACTTTATTAACACAGGAACAAATTCATATCATTTCATCAGTAGTCGTAAATAGTCATCTACAGTCATATATAGCCGTAAACAGTCATCTATGGTCAAGGATATTGTAAAATGGTCGTAGTGAATCGTGTACGAGAAGTTGCAAGAAGTCGTGAGCAGTCGCAAGAAGTCGCCAGCAGTTGCCAGTAGTCACAACCAGTCGCAAGAAGTCGTGAGGGGGCAAAAGCTATGCAGTAGACAGCGAAACGGGTGAGGAAAGGCGAGGTTCGGAGGTGGGTGTAGAGGAGGATGCGAACGCGGATGTGGAAGGTACGGAAATAATACGCGGAGGACAGTCAATGTCAATGTCATTGTGGTTGTTATTGGGGTGATGATCATTACTTTGCGGCGGTGCAAGTCGCTTTGGCCGAGGACGAGAGCCTGTAGGCACGCGCTGATGGGAAGCAAAACTGAATAAGTGAAAATATTGAGCTGACCCAACATGACTTACCGCATCAATGATTTTTTGGACCTCTTCGAGTGTAGGCCGAGTCTCGTTAGGAAGGCTGACTAGCCGGGTGATAGCTAGTGGAGTACTTGTTAGCACTATACACGTTGTATAAAGTAAGGGAAGCATACCTGTTCGCGAATGAGAATTTGACTTGAGTTGCAAAGATTTCTCGTTCCCAAGGCTTCTGAGCTCCGTGGCGCTCAATTTCTAATGAAGTAAATAAATCCCACTGATGGCAAAAAGAGATAAATACTCATCACACTTACCGCTAGCATGTCACGTAGTGCCTGACTAGCTGGAGATACAAGTTCAGGCAGCGCAGGGGCATGAATGGGTGGCTTTGTGGTCTTTAAATTCCCCTTGGGCATCACATCTACGTTGGGGATAACGACTGGGCATGCCTTGGGTGGCTTCACCTTGCTTGAAGAAGCGGCAGGCTAGGTGACAAATCAGTTGGTGAATAGAAGTCACTGGAATACTTTTGCACATACCAGGGCTTTCAGGCTTGGTCGGCCATCCCAAGCTTTACGAAGAGCATCAACGAGAAGCCCAAAGAAAGAATCGCTGACATAGAAACTTGGGGTGTGATTGTTGATGTGGCAGAGATATCTAGCTCCTCTACAGATTGTCAGTGATGCCGCCATTAACTCGCATGCAGTCTGGATGCTACCAACAGCAGCCCATGATGTAACGACCGTCGAGATGGAAAGGCTGCCAGCCGTGAACTGGTAATGGCCCCAACTTTCATTAGTATTGTCTTCATCAACGTTATTGGGATCCGTGTTGAGTAGCCGGTCCAGGAATTCCACAACTTGCTCGGAGGCACTACTTTGATCATTGGATTGGCTAGCCTTCATGTCCTCAATGAGTGCGAGGGTAGTTTTGATAGTTGTACCACCCAAGCCGGCGGCCAGTTCATTACTGCTAATGGTTCCTAACAATCAGTGAATTAACAATCTGAAACGTCTCATTATGTTAATCCTTACGCTCGAGATTCTTAACTGGACCAGTAGCTTGTTAGGACATGTGATAATTAGGTGATTAGCAAAGTCAACTCACAGCTGGCATTGGTTTTGACAGACGTAAGCGATACGGGTCGTAAAAGCCTAACGGAAGGTTTGGTGGCGGGAGCAGGATGCTCACGTGGGCGAAGCACATTTTCGCGGTCAATTATGGACAAAGAGGCCATTGACTGGTGGGAGACAATAGGTGACGTAGTGGTGACAGGTTCAGGTATATCCGGCGTAGTTGTGAAGGATCTGGGTATATGTGGTACACTAGAACTTGCCTCATTGGACCCACTTTCAGATTCTTCATGGTGGGCTCGAGGTAGTGTGTCGAAGTCTTCAGCCTGAGGAGGGCTCGATGACAAAGTTGGGGGGGCACTGCTACTTGATACATGGGAGCTGGGCGGAGAAACTTGCTTTCGGGAAGGCACTACAAAAGTAGTACCGTTCTCAGACTCACTCGCTTTAAGAGCAGTATTGTTGTTAGCGTAATTCACTGCTGAATGTTCGATATACTCACCTGCGACTGAACGGCTTTTCTTCGGATGCGCTGGCTGCTTGGGAGTGAAATCCCCTGTTCGCTTAACAGACCGGCGTGTTGGTGTTTTGACCGTTGCGCTTTTGACAGCATGTGCACTCCGTGTTGGCGTTTTGACCGTTGCGCTTTTGACAGCGTGTGCACCCCATCCTGATTTGGCCTGGGATTTCTTGTTTGTTAGTGCCTGGTGAAGAAAGGCATTCGGTTTCCAATCGTCGGCGCACAAGGCAAGTTCTGGGTACTCTTCCTTGAGAAGGGTGACCGCGCCTGTCCATAGATCAGAATGGCACTCAGTGTAATATGCCAAGTTGGCAATGCAGCCAGACGGTGTCAAGTGCAGAGTGGCAGTGGTGATCCTATGTATGAGGGAGCGTGCATAACTCCGGATATTGTTGATATGTTCAATGTCAAATAAGTGGCCGTCGCTAGACTGAATCGCGAGCTCGAGTTGGGGGCGGCTGAGATTGTCAGACGTGAACCCGAAATCCCGACCTGCCTCCTTTGCTTCCTTGTGGGTCCAAAGGACTGACGAATGGACAGTGTTTGGGCGTTGAGACGGCTGCTTGTTGCGGTGTTGATACGCGAGGCGAATATGTTCCAACATACTGTCATCGTTTGAAGAGATGTGGGATGCACAGGAAGATGCCCATGAGCTCGATACATGGGAGAGCGAGTCACTTGGAGCTAACGATGATGCCTGGGACATTGCACTTCAATTAATCAGTTTGCAGCGTCTGCAAAAATAAGAAGGAATACTTACCGTGAGGACGGGCGAGATCTAGAGCGAAGCTCGGCTTCGAGCTGCTCTGCCCGCGACTGATGGTATGACAGCTCAGAGTTGAGCTTGCTGATTTGAGACCAGAGAGTCGCGTTTTGCAACTCATGTTTACGCTCCAGGGCTTCGATTGCCCGCTGCATAGTGGAAGCTAGATCTGGGGGAAGGATATTGGCCAGGGTGTCAAACGGGTCGTCATCCGGTAATGGTCCTTGGTGTGGACCATGGGACTGTCGATGAAGGGGAGCATATGAAGACGGCCTGGGTTCATTCAGCCATCCAGTGGACTGCCAGCGCTCCGAACGTTGATTAGTTTCAGGGTGCGCTAGCTGCTGACAAGATGGAGTGGGAGCTCTGGTCTGGGGGAAGACCAGATTTTGAGTGCTGCCAAAAGCAGCAACATTGGGAGCGGGGCGAGTGAAAACCTGAGGTTCCAAGAGGTGAGTGTTGTGGGGCAAAGCAAAAGTTGGGCCAGGAGGGGGGTTGGTCAAAGGGAGACGATGAGGGCGGTTGCTAAAATTACTTTCTGTAGGGCTAGCAGGGCGGGAGTGTCCAAACGTTCTAATTTCGTCATCTGGGCCTCCATCAAGCGGAATGTTGAGGTTGCGAGATGGAAAGGCTGGCGTTGCGTAAGGCTGAGCAAGTCCAGGAAGACCTCGAGGTAGAGGAAGGCCACGAGGAGGAGACATTGAGCGACTGTATTGGGAGTGCATGGTTATAGACCGACGACTATCAGCAAGATTGACGGAGTGGAGGGAGAACAGGACTAGCACGCAAGTTCAACACGATATCACGTGCAGCTGCACCTCCTCTCTGATATCGATAGGCGCTCACTTGATCAGGAGCGATAAGCTGTTCTCGGTGGCTTTTCTCTCCTCCTCCATCGTGCATCCAAAGGACTGGGAATTCGTGAACGCAAGAGCTGTCGACACCCTACTATACTCACTGTAACATCTGATTCCCCCGCCTGTTAAATACAGAATCCAGCTTCTACTACTAAACGGACTACAGAAAGGTATTTGGCTTCAACTACTGAGGTGCAGAGTTGCGCCGCCCACTACCTAACAAGTTATACCTTGATTTCGGAACGGAGATCGGGGTTACGGAGTAACGCCGGAGAACAGATAGAAGGTAGAGCGTAGGTCGGAGATGCGGGATACCGGAGAATGGAGATAGCGCGGAACAGGAGTTCCTTAGTAGAGAAGAGAAACGTATTAAGTTGATATTCGAACTGAAGAACTATCTACAAGTAACTATGGCTTAAATACTGTGAAGGTAACCTAACATGCAGAATACATGAGTTATACCTCGTGGTAACTAAGCCTAAGTGTCCCTTGATAATTAAATAATTCTACAGTAATATCCAAGTCCATATCAACACGTGCTAAGTCCGCGTGCATATTCCTTGATCTGAGCGTATCCGAAAGTCCGATAGTCCGAAGCCGATGTCCGAGGTCATGGGAATGGTCATCTGACCAGGGCTAGGGGTTAGGGGTTTGCACGTGCGTAACAGTACTCCCCCCTTAAGGCCGAGTCCCAAGAGGCCAATCCAGAGTGGTCTTCGGAGTTTCGTCCGGAATTCGGAATTTTCTCCGAGAGCTAAGGTCGAAGCTTCGGGGTCTGTCCAAGGTTCGAGATGATGACGTCAATGCTGCGGAGAACTAGGATCGAAGTTGCGGAGTTCGAATGATCGCCTTAAAAGCGGAAAAGGGGAACTCCGATGTTCTTCGTCTTTGACACTTAACCATCGTACGCCCATAACCCAACACATCCACTTCCTAACGTCATGTCTGGCCTCTCCCTCAAGGACCTTGTCCAGTACCCCGAGTTGCAGGCCCTGGTGGCCCGCGAAATTGCCACCAAAATGCTCGCTAACGAGCATAACCCCGCTGTTGCCCCCGTCACGCCCGTAGTGGTTACTCCAAGAAATGTTCGTCCGCGGGACGAGACTCCAACGGGCGTTTCTCCGCCGACGAAGAAGGCGAAAGGCAAGCGGAGATTGGTAGAAGAAACACCGGGAGGTTCGTGGGCATTCGTGAAGTCGGAATCACCTGAGCTGACGTTAATCACAGAAGGGATGGTTCTGGAGCTCGCGGAGATGGCGGAGAGAGCTCGGATGCAACGGGACGCCGCCGCGGAGAACGAGCGAACGGCGCTTATACGTGCCCAGCACCAGAAAGAGGACGAGGACCGTCGGATTCGGGGCACGAGGATCGGGATCGCACGAGCGATGAAGGAGCTGTCCGTGCAGGACGATGATGAGGGCTCCGAGGAAAAGGAGCTGCCGCCGATCCTTGGAGGTCCGGAGAAGGGGCCTAAGGAGCCCTCCAATCGTAAGCTCCCCGAAGTCCGAAATTGGGAAGTAGGAGACGAATTCGCCACCGTGTGGCCGGACGGCGTTCGTAGGGCCTGTTACAACTGCAGGGCCCGGGAACAACGGTGTCTTGCCCAAGCAAGGTGAGTGAGAGCTTCATGCCCTGAATCACGCCTTCGTTGATCAATAACAAAATTTTTAGTGCTAACGCCAGCACCTGCCAGGGGTGCCACCGATCAAAGCAACGTTGCGACTTCCCTAAGGGGGAAGAAACGAAGACCGGGCGGGGAAAGACGTCGGAGAAGACTCCGCGGAGGAAGGCATCCGCGAAGAAGGTTAAGAGGGGTGCGAGTCCGGAGGCAGGCCCCTCCAGGGTGACCCGGAGTTCCATGAAAAGGGCGGAGAACGTGTTGGAGGACGGTCCGACCAATCGAGAGTTGATGAACACCTTTATCGACTTTACGCGGCATTTTGAACAACGTCAGATGGAGCATTCCGTCGAGATTTCCAAACTTCGGTTGGCGATGGCCAAGGAGAGGTCGCGAACAAGGCGACTCGAAAATATCTTGCGAACCGCGGAGCATCTCGAGGAGCGGGATGAATACGAGACGGATGAGGAGTTCGCGGACATGGAGGACCGTCTGCAGGACGTGGAATTTCGTTTGGACGCCTGGGTCAAGTCGGACCAATACACGCGGGAGGCACGAGAGAAAAGAGAGGCAGAGGAAAACGGAGAGACGGAGGAGAACACGGAGAAGGGGAAAGGAAAGGAAGGGGTAGTTGAGGACTATGTAATGGAGGCTGAGGAGTATTCTGACTCCTCTGACCAAATGAACTTGTAGTGTATAGTAGCTACTTGGACTTTTGTTTTTCTTGATATATACTTGGGTGACATCTGAGCTTGGGTGAGTAAGTAAATAACAAGAGAAGGAAAGGAATGAAAGTAAGTAACTGAGACTATAACTACTAGAGAAAGAGAGAAAAGGAACGAAATACATAGCTATGCTACTTAGGTTTGATTTTGCTGAGTGGACCAGGTTTGTCCGGGTATCGACGGTGGAACTCTTCAACAAGTTCCTGAGCATGATCGAGTTCGTCCGCTCCGAGCTCGGAGAATTCTTCCGCGGTGTCTTCGTAGCCTAGCCATCGGACTTTATATCGCAAGGGCATCTTTCGATATCGCTTGTCGATTTTAGAGTCAACAACTTCGGCTATCTCGTATTCTTCTTCTCCGTCAACTTCGATCGGAGGTGGCGGAGATTGGACGCGGAGAGGAATCTCGTTCGGAGTTTCGGGCTCGAGCATCGATACATGGAACACTGGGTGCACTGAGCGTAGGGATTGAGGAAGATTAACCGTGAAGGACGAAGGACCTGCTTGAGCAATGATTTCAAAGGGTCCGATGAACTTCTCGGATAACTTCTTGGAGGGTCTTGTGGTGCGAAAGAATTGAGCCTTGATGAAGACCTTTTGTCCGACCTTGAAGTCCGGAGCCGCGGAGCGTCTGCGGTCTGCAGGAGCTTGATAGCGGAGTTGCGCATCGGACATCGCGGTTCGGAGTTCTTGGTGGAGGTTGTCGAGGTTGACTACGAATTCTCTTGCACGAGTGGAAGCGAGATCGTATTCCGGATGTACGGAGATACGGGGATGGTAACCTTTGTTCGCGAAGAACGGAGATACTCCGGTGGTAGCACTTGGAGCATTGTTGTACGCGAACTCGGCTATAGGAAGAAGTTCTGACCAATTGTCTTGTTGGTAATTGCAGTAAACGCGGAGGTACTGTTCCAGAGTTTGGTTAGTACGTTCGGTCTGTCCATCACCTTCAGGGTGGTAGCCAGAGGTGTAGTGTAGTTTCATCTCTAAGGCTTTACCGAGGGACCTAAAGAAGTGGGAGACGAACTCCGAACCTCGATCGGAGGTGACGTGGTTCGGAACTCCGTGCTTGGAGAATACATGCATTACGAATAACTTGGCTAGATCTTCGGAGGTGATAGTGTCGTGGCAGGGGGTGAATATGGCTTGTTTGGAGAGTCGGTCTACAATGACTAGAATAGAATCGAAACCGGAGGATTTGGGGAGTTTCTCGATGAAGTTCATAGATATGGAATCCCAGGGTCGAGAAGGTACGGGTAGTTGTCGGAGTTTGCCATAGGGTTTGTGTCTCTGGGGTTTAGCTCGCATGCAAGTGACACAGGACTTACAGTAGCTTTTGACGAAGTCGCGGATATTGGGCCAGGTGTATTCCCGGCGGACAAGTTCTAATGTTTTGTTTTGGCCATAGTGACCGGAAAGAATGTGATCGTGTTTGTAGCGGAGAACACGGACTCGGAGATCGGAGAAGTCGGGGACAAAGATCCGGTTGTCTAGTCGCAGGAGACCGGAGTCGTCCTTTGACCATCGCGGACCTAGTTCGGAGATAGGGACAGAGAGTGTCGGATCGGACTCTTGCGCGGACTTGATGTCGGAATGGAGTTGTTCAACATCCATGACTACGGATCCGCGGAGAGTGGGTACGAAGAGGTAGGAAGCGCGGATTGATGCTACAAGTTGTTCTTGAGTGAAGACGGGTCGGAAGTTCTGTGGATTGACATGCTGGTAGCGCTCACTCCCCTCTTTAGGGTAGACGTCCCATCGTCTAGTTAAGGAGTCAGGTTTGGCTCCTAACTTGCCTGGACGGAAACGAATACAAAGGTTGAACTGGGAGAGATACTCTGACCAGCGGACCTGTCTTCGGGTTAAGACTTTAGTCGTACAGAAGTATTCTAAATTCTTATGATCAGTAACAACATCGATAACGGAAGCTGAACCTTCAAGATATTGACGCCAGATTCGGAAGGCTTCAAAGATTGCAAGAAGTTCCTTATCGTGGACATCATAGTTCAATTCCGTGGAGGTGAACGTGCGCGAGTGGAAAGCGACAGGGTGGATTTCTCCGTCGGAGGTGTAGATCGAGAGGATAGCTCCTAGAGCGTAGTCCGAGGCGTCGGTTTCTACGATCATCGGAGCATCGGGGATCCAGTGAGTGAGTACCGGAGCTTGAGTAAAAGCAGCTTTCAATTCATTGAACGCTGTCCGGCACTTGTCACTAAAAACCCAAGGGGTGCCTTTGCGGGTCAGGCGGGTGAGCGGAACGACGATATCGGAGTAGTTGCGGATGAATCGTCGGTAGAAGTTCGCAAAGCCGAGGAAGGACTGAACATCGCGGACTTTGCGGGGTTCAGGCCATTCTTGAATAACCTTGACTTTGGCTTGGTCCATGGTAAGTCCGGTCGGAGAAAGGATATAACCTAGATATTCTACGGTGTCAACATGAAATTCACATTTCTCACCTTTAGCATAGAGTTTGTGTTTCCGGAGACGTCGGAGAACTTCCTTAACGTGCTCCTTGTGTTCCTCTACACTATTGGAGTAGATCAAGATATCATCTAGATAAACAATGACGCAGACGTCTAAAAGATCAGCGAATACATCATTGATAAACCTTTGAAAAGCCGCGGGAGCGTTGGTTAACCCAAAAGGCATAACCAACCACTCGAAGGAGCCGTAGCGAGTTCGAAAGGCTGTTTTCCATTCATCTCCTTCGGAGATCCGGACTAAGTGGTATGCGTGCCGGAGATCGATCTTGGTGTAGATTTTGGCATCGCGGGGTGCATCTAGGAGGTCGGCTAGACGCGGAAGCGGATAACGATCTTTGCGAGTAATGCGGTTAAGTCCGCGGTAATCGACACAGAGGCGGAGAGAACCGTCTTTCTTCTTAGCGAATAGGACGGGGGCACCGTGCGGAGAACTGGTCGGACGGATGAAACCATGCTGCAAATGCTCGTCGATGAACTCTTTCAAAGCTTGCTGTTCTGTTTGGGACAGGGAATACATCGGACCCACAGGGGGTGACGCATTCTCCTCTAACTCGATCTTGAGGTCGTAGGGCCTGTGATCAGCTAGAGTTTCGGCTTTACCTTTGCTAAACACGTCCACGAATTCGTGGTATTCGGCAGGAACGTTCGAGAGGTCCGGAGAAGGATCGGACACGACAGAAGATCTGGCAGAAGTTGTTCCTTCGGGTCGGATGTTGATCATGAATACCTGGACTCCCCTCATATGCGAGACTGTCTTGAAAGCAGCGGCGTTAATGAAGGAGATATTCGGAGGATCGGAGGAAATCGTAGTCGAAGGCGGAGTTTCCGGAGAATCCGGAACAGACAGAGAAGTCACCGGAGATGGCTGCGGAGAACACGGAGACGTGTCTGGAGAAGTCGGAGTAGTCGGAGGTGCTTCCAATGCCGGGGCCGCAATAACGCTGCCAGATTCTGGTGCTCGGAACGAGATACTGCTCGAAACCCAGTCAATCAACGGATTGTAGCGGGTGAGCCAGTTATGTCCTAGAACAACAGAACAGGAAACGTCCAGAGGTGTGACAAAGAACGTAATCTTCAGATTTTCGCCAGTCGGAAACCTACAGAGTAGGTCAAGAGCTTCGGTAATGAAATTATTGGATGAGCCGTCGAACAACAAAAGCTTTATCGGGGGTGTACGGTAAGTCAAGAGTCCATGAGCACGAATGAAACCTGTATCTACAAAACAGTGAGTAGAACCGGAATCTATTAGTGCAGTAAAGATCGTAGTGGTATCAGAAAGATTGTCCGAGGTAAGAGAAACGTAAGTAGCGGAAGGAGAAAGAACGGGAGACGCAGCATTAAGTCTACAAATGTCGGGCCATATGTACAGATCGCAGCTCCGCGGAGGGTCCGAGGACTCTGGGCTGCACATCAGTTTTCTGTCTCAGAGATATGTGCCTCTTGTTCAGAGGAGTCCGATTCAGCTACTGCTGCGCGGGCCTTGGCGGAGTTCGAGTTTCCGTTGGGGCATTCCTTAACCCGATGTCCGGAACCACCGCAGAAGAGACAGAGTCCCTTCCGGATGCGTTCCGCGCGGACTTCAGGCTTCAGTTTGCCATCCTTTCCCAACTGATTGGCGAAAGGGGGTGGTGCGGAGTTCTTCGAAGCGGGTTTTGCGGAGGACGTTGAGGACTTGTTGCCGGAGTTGGGGGAAGACGAGGATGGGTTCGTGGAGTTCGAGGATGCGGGTTTAGACGAATGATGGGAGGACGTGGACTTCTTCGCGGACTTCTCGGAGTGCTTCTCCGAGGGATTGGACTTCTTCTCCTTTTGCCTCTCCCAGTATCGTTGGTCGATCTCGGAAGCGGCGGATCGGAGAGCGGAGAGTGATTCCCTTTTCGGAGAACGTGAGAGTTCGTCCTTGATTCGGTCCGGAAGCGCGTTGTAGTACATGTATCGGAGGGCCCTGTCGCCCCAGCCAACCAGCTTTGAGGCATGCTGTTGGAAGATCACGTTGAATTTCGTGATCCGGTGGTGGCTGAGCATCTTGAGAGAGTTGAGAGCCATTTCCGCGTCTCGGGCTGGGTCAATAGCACCAAAGTTATCCTTTAGGGTTTCCACGAATGCCTCATAGGAGTACATCCAGGGTGGAACTTCCCCATCGGGTTCCGCGAGATATGGCTCGAACAGATCGAAGGCCGTGCCTTTCAGATACGAAAGCGCGAATGTGACTTTTTCGTCCTCATCAGAGAACTGACCGGAGTTCGCGGTGAAGTACAGTTTCAACTGGACCAGGAACATATTGAGTTTCCGGGGGTCTGAACCATCGAACGTATCGGGAACCTTGACGCGAGAGCTAGCTTTGGCGGAGGCAGGGACGGAGACCCCACGATTCAGATCGCGGAGTGTAGACGTGATTCCGTTGAGGGACTGAATAAGTGCCTCACCAACATCGGATCGGATCGGAGTTTCTCGATGGGGAGCGGAGTGCGGAGGTTGATCGTAGTCGAATACATCGTCATCTTCGGGTTCGTCATCACCATCGTCCGGAGGCCCAGGAGGTCCGCCAGGTCCGGAGGGTCCGGATGGCCCAGCAGAGGGCTCCCGTTGGGGTTGCGGAGAATGGGACGAGGTTTGCGAGAGACGTTCTTCGATGATCGTTTCATTTCTCCAAGATTCTTCGGGGTTCTCCTGAAGTTCTTCGGTCGGAGCAGTAGTGCTCACAACAGGAGTCGAAGATGCGCGGACTTGCCCTACGGGTCGCCGTGTGGTATTATGGTGACTGCGGGCGTGTGCGGAGGTCGAGGATCCGGATGCTGCGGGGGACTGCTCTGCAGCCTTAGCCAGCTTGGTAACGCGTGCTGTGGTCATCTGGGAAAAAGAAAGGGCTAGGGAGTGGGAGGTGAGTTCGAATATACTGTTAAATACAGAATCCAGCTTCTACTACTAAACGGACTACAGAAAGGTATTTGGCTTCAACTACTGAGGTGCAGAGTTGCGCCGCCCACTACCTAACAAGTTATACCTTGATTTCGGAACGGAGATCGGGGTTACGGAGTAACGCCGGAGAACAGATAGAAGGTAGAGCGTAGGTCGGAGATGCGGGATACCGGAGAACGGAGATAGCGCGGAACAGGAGTTCCTTAGTAGAGAAGAGGAACGTATTAAGTTGATATTCGAACTGAAGAACTATCTACAAGTAACTACGGCTTAAATACTGTGAAGGTAACCTAACATGCGGAATACATGAGTTATACCTCGTGGTAACTAAGCCTAAGTGTCCCTTGATAATTAAATAATTCTACAGTAATATCCAAGTCCATATCAACATGTGCTAAGTCCGCGTGCATATTCCTTGATCTGAGCGTATCCGAAAGTCCGATAGTCCGAAGCCGATGTCCGAGGTCACGGGAATGGTCATCTGACCAGGGCTACGGGTTAGGGGTTTGCACGTGCGTAACACCGCCGCCTTTTGTTCATTTCTTAGGATCTGGCCAGTAATATAGGGGCCACTTTGAGCATTGTGCTCGACATTGGCTAGGCTGCGTATTTCCCAGCACCTGAAGACTCGCCTAATCCCTCCCCGAGAGGTAGACCAATCAATTGACATCGCTCGTACTACCTCTGCTGTGTCTGAGGCTGGTTCCTTCATATAGTTGAGTGATTATCTTTTCCCTTTGGCTGTATGCAGCTTATAAGTGCCACAAGTTCTTGCCCAAACCATCGATTCTGCTCATTCTCATACCGCCTACATGTTCCTCTACTCCAAATCTCCTCTGTGCACTCTGTATAGCTCTTCGGATATCAACCGTAAGTCTTTGTTACCTTCATATGTTTCCGAATATTACAACTTACATCTACTAGGCAGATAAAATGTCTAAATTTCACTGTCGGTGTTCAGTATGCTATGATAAACCCTCCAACAGGTTGGTTACACGCTGAACAGTTAGAAACACATCAAGGATGATGAAAAGCGGCTATCAAAGGCTTCAATCACTTCAACCACAGGAACCCTTTGGAATTTCTTGCAACTTCGCATTCAGGAAAGCTGGCATGTACTCCATGATACCCTGCAAGAAGCTGACACTGAATATAATGGTATGTTGAACTGTAATTGTACATTATTGATATTAAATGGTTGTATTATGCAGGAGATGCTGAGGATGGTATGTATTATCTGTGTCTTTTCAAAGAAAAGAGAAAATTGACAATAAATCATGTGTAGCCATGGATGTTGATAGTGATCATGAGTACCCAGTAGTGAACCCACAGAATAGTAAGTAGAATTTGCTGTTATCATATAGATTTACTGCTAAATCTGGTTTTACTTTAGATTTAAGCCTAGGTGAGCATTTATGCTTTCTTGAGTCAGATATATTAATCATAGTTGATATCTGGCAACCCTTGCACTAGATTTTGATGCAGCAGACAATAGTCCTCAAGCCTCAGGAGGCTCTGCACAAACCCCTTTGAGGGTTACTTTTGCTGAGCAGACTGAGGTTGCTCTTTTGTCTGAAGCCTCTGATGAGGAATCTGAGTCTGATAGCCAGCCTATGTTTTTGGGCATCCCTTTGGCTGAAGCCTCCATTACTGGCTTGCCAACAGCTGCATTGACAGATAATGATGAGGTTTTATTTACTGTCAATGAATTAAGTGATCCCTCTGCAGATAGTGACTCAGAGGATGATCCATTTGACAATGTGGGCCATGGGCCACCCCAGAATAATTACAATTTATCAACTGGGAGAGTTGCTGCATCTGACAATGAAGAGGTTGAGGGATCAGATGAGTCAGATGAATCAGATGAATCAGACCTTGATGCTCTGATCACTGAATCTCATCTCTCTATTCCTGCATCTCAAGCAGAGCTTCATAAAAAGCTTCTGGGTGACTACAAAATTGAGGATAGCCCACCTCAACTTGGGGTAAAAGCAGTCTCTTTGACTAGATTTCAAATTCATTCTTTACGCACATGGATAGCCTGGAGACAGACACACTGTGCGCAGCAAGCATTTAAAGTATTCCGTATACTCATGTCTGGTACAATTGGTATGACAACCCTGAGCCTTCACTCATGTGGGAAGCTAGCACAGAAGTTGACAGGATTTGTCCCCAGAAAGACAGATATATGTCAGAATAAATGTATTGCATATACTGGTGACTATGCAAACCTTGATAGATGCCCCTTTATAGGAAAATCTAAAGCTCCCTGTGGAAAAAGCCGCTATATTAATGGAAAGCCTGCAGCGCAATTTACATCATTTCCTATTATACCTACCATCCGAGCAATGTTTGCAAATTGTAAAACAGCGGAGCTACTGCGATATCGTGATCGTGCACTGAAAGAAGCATTGCAGTTAGTACGTGATGGTATGAATGCAAAGTATTCAGACTACCCAAATGGCACTTCACACATGGAACAGTATTTGAAGAAGGGCCTTTTTCAGCATCCTTGTGATGTAGCATTTGCCATGTCCACAGATGGAGCAATGCTAACTATGAAAAAGCAGTCAGACTCATGGTTTTGTGTTCTAAATTTTCTGAATCTTCCTCCTGAGCTACGGGTCAAGGAAAACAACATCATTACGCTGTTTGCTACACCAGGTCCGGAAGCTCCAGGTGACATTGAGACTTATTTGTGGCCAGTATATCAGGAACTTATGCAACTAAGTGAAGGTGTTTGGGTTTGGGATGCCCATGAATCAGAATATGTGATTGTACGGGGTGAAGTTGTACTCATGAATGGTGACATGGCTGCCCTGCGCAAGTATGAAGGAACTACAGGGCATGGGGGTATGTTTGGTTGCAGAACCAAGAAGGTTCAAGGGGCGCGTACTAACAAGAAAGGCTGCAAGAGACAGTTCTATCCTAATCACCTTTCTGAAGAGGCAAAAAAATATAATCCTGGAAGTCCTGATTATGATTATAAAAATTTGCCAACAATCAGTGAATTAGGAGCACTTTACACTGAGCCACAGATCTTGTTAGAGTCTGACCGGACTTGACTCGGACTGTTCAGACTCTAGCCAGAGTCCAACCGGACTTCAACCGGATTTTAGTACAATTATATAGTTTGGACTATGGTTAGAGTCCGGTTGAAGTCTGGGTCCAGTCCAAGTCCAGTGGATTCTAACCAGACTCTCCGGACTTGAAGTTCCGGACTGTAGCTGGAGTCCAACCAGGCTTGAACTGGACTGTAGCTGGAGTTCAACTGGACTGGAATCGGAGTCCGGTTGTGGTCCGGACAAACTTTGAAATAAATTCATTTAAACACCATTTTTTCCGATTTAGTCCAGTGGACTCCGGTTCAAGTCTGGGATGACACTAGTGGACACCACTTGTTATTTATTTATTAAAAATCAAATTGCACAGTGGCAGAATTGAACCCAGGGCCTCCTGGGTGAAACAAGCCACAAATAACCACATGATGAAACAACTAAGCCAAACTGCCATATTAAATACTGTATTGCCAAGACCCATGTATTACATTATCACATAGATGTGACTAGGTCACATGAAATCATAGCATGTGAGTTAGTCATACCAAGCCACTGTGATATTTTACATCACTATCTCACTCTGTATCACTAGATCACAATGCCAATTAATGTAAAATGTTTTTATTTGCTAAGATTCTTATGAATTTTGGTTCAAGTCCAGCTAGAGTCCGGTTGAACTCTGGTTGGACTCCAGTTAGAGTCTGGGTGGAGTTCAATTGGAATCCAGTTAGATTCTGGTTAGAGTCCAGTTAGAGTCTGATTAAAGTCCAACTAGAATCTGGGTAGACTCTTTCTGGAGTCCAATTTGAGTCCGGTTTCAGTCTGCAGTTATGATGAAAAAATCCAGACTGAAACCGGATTCAAACTGGAGTCCAGCCGGAGTCCAGCTGAATTCTGGACTCAAGTCGTACTCAAACCAGATCTGTGGGGGAGTGTAAAGTACTGTGAATTAGAGTACTGGGACATCATTGCTAAACTTGCAAAAGCAACCAAGAATGAGAGAAAGGAAATCATAGCAACAACTGGAATTATGCGCCTACCATTAATTGCTGCTTCAAAGGCATTTGTTTGGCCAAAGTTCTGTACATCTGATCCATTTCATCTTTTATATGAGAACAATGTTTCATACTTCTGGGACTTATGGACAAAGTATACTGAGCCAACTGAAGTTGCCCATATGTCATCTGAAATGGCAGCCAGATTTGGTGAAATGGTTACAAGTGCTCTGGCCACACTACCCCCAGCATTTTGTGGCCCAGTTCGAGACACTCACTTAAAGAGAAACAGTCAATATAAAGCATTTGAGTGGATGGCATTGGGCCACTGGCTTATTATTCCAATTCTCAAAGAGCTTGAGTTCTCTGCCATTGTGATTGAAAACTATGCAAAGTTTCTCTACATCATTGAGTTTGCAACCCAAATTGCTGAGCGAACAGAAGAAGAACTGGATGATCTTGAAGATAGAATCATTGAGTGTCTTCTTGACTTTGAGAAGATCTATGTAAATGATGATGTGACCAAGATCAATAGAATGAGACTATGTGTTTTTCAACTCATCTGCATTCCTGAGCACATACGGTGGAATGGCCACTATTCTTTGGGATCACAAGGACCACTGGAAAGGCATATTGGAGTTCTGGGAAGAAGGATTCACTCTGCAAAGAATCCACATGCTGAACTTTCCAATATCATATATGAAGATCAATTAATCAAGAATCTACTGAGTCTCTATCCTGCCTTGAACTTTGAAGAAAACAATGGTCTTACTATGCCACCAGTGTTGTCTTTAAAGCCATTTCAACACCATCGAATTTTAGTCAAGCAGAGATGTAATCCAAGCAAGTTCTCTGAGTATGGCAGGCATAGAGAGGCTATAATGAAGCTCTCAGCAGATTATGATGTTAACACATTGGAGTGCTATGGAAAACTGAAGTTGCCTGATGGTATCACACTGAGAAGCCAGACGGATAAGCAGAACCCAAGATCATTACCTGCTAGATCATCAAGATATTTTGAGGTATGATTTTCTGATATATTATTTCTATCTGAAAAGTGTAGCTAACAAAATTTATCCAGGCCACATATAATAACCAAAGAATTTATGGAGAGGCCATTGCATTTTATGCAAGTGAGGACAAAGCCCAAACTATTTTGGTTATCTTCCAACCATTTCAAAATATGCATTACGAAAGTGGTGTACTGGTTGCTGAACGAAGTCCATCAACAACAAGAAAGGCACTAGAGGCAAGATTCATTGACAATCTCATTGGGATTTGGGAGATTTGTGATAATATTTATATTTTCCGGAAGCACAAGGGATTAGGTGATATGATAGATGAGGAGAAACTAGCAGAAGAAGACAACATACAACGTGAAAGGGAGTATAACACAAATAGGTTGAGTAGAAAATATATTAGTATCTTAGAATAGCAAATATGATTTAGATACTTGAGTGACATGACTGGTAGTGTGAACAAGGGGAAGATGTTGATGTGGTGTATACTTGAGTGACCTGATGATTAGTGTGATGAATGGGGGAATTGGCAGGACCATATTGACTCAAAGGTAGGTCCTTGGGTGACATGATTGTTGTGATGAACAACTGGAGATTGTTGGTATGGTATGTACTTGAGCAACCTGATGGTTAGCGTGAAGAATGGAGGAATTGGCCTGAGGATATTGAGGTGGCAGGTCCTTGGGCAACATGATTGTTGGCGTGGACAACAGAAGATTGTTGATGTGGTATGTACTTGAGCGACTCAATGATTAGTATAAAGAATGGAAGAATTGGCCTGAGGATATTGAGGTGGGAGGTCCTTGGGCAACATGATTGTTGGCATGGGCAACATGATTGTTGGCATGGACAACAGAAGATTGTTGATGTGGTATGTACTTGAGCGACTCAATGATTAGTATGAAGAATGGAAGAATTGGCTTGAGGATATTGAGGTGGCAGGTCCTTGGGCAACATGTTTGTTGGCGTGGACAACAGAAGATTGTTGATGTGGTATTGTTACGCATGTGCAAACCCCTAACCCCTAGCCCTAGTCAGGTGACCATTCCCGTGACCTCGGACATTGGCTTCGGACTATCGGACTTTCGGATACACTCGGATCAAGGGATATACACGCGGACTTAGCACGTTTTGATATGGACTCTGATATTACTATAGAATTATTTAATTATCAAGGGACACTTAGGCTTAGTTACCACGAGGTATAACTCATGTATTCCGCATGTTAGGTTACCTTCACAGTATTTAAGCCGTAGTTACTTGTAGATAGTTCTTCAGTTCGAATATCAACTTAATACGTTCCTCTTCTCTACTAAGGAACTCCTGTTCCGCGCTATCTCCGTTCTCCGGTATCCCGCATCTCCGACCTACGCTCTACCTTCTATCTGTTCTCCGGCGTTACTCCGTAACCCCGATCTCCGTTCCGAAATCAAGGTATAACTTGTTAGGTAGTGGGCGGCGCAACTCTGCACCTCAGTAGTTGAAGCCAAATACCTTTCTGTAGTCCGTTTAGTAGTAGAAGCTGGATTCTGTATTTAACAGTATATTCGAACTCACCTCCCACTCCCTAGCCCTTTCTTTTTCCCAGATGACCACAGCACGCGTTACCAAGCTGGCTAAGGCTGCAGAGCAGTCCCCCGCAGCATCCGGATCCTCGACCTCCGCACACGCCCGCAGTCACCATAATACCACACGGCGACCCGTAGGGCAAGTCCGCGCATCTTCGACTCCTGTTGTGAGCACTACTGCTCCGACCGAAGAACTTCAGGAGAACCCCGAAGAATCTTGGAGAAATGAAACGATCATCGAAGAACGTCTCTCGCAAACCTCGTCCCATTCTCCGCAACCCCAACGGGAGCCCTCTGCTGGGCCATCCGGACCCTCCGGACCTGGCGGACCTCCTGGGCCTCCGGACGATGGTGATGACGAACCCGAAGATGACGATGTATTCGACTACGATCAACCTCCGCACTCCGCTCCCCATCGAGAAACTCCGATCCGATCCGATGTTGGTGAGGCACTTATTCAGTCCCTCAACGGAATCACGTCTACACTCCGCGATCTGAATCGTGGGGTCTCCGTCCCTGCCTCCGCCAAAGCTAGCTCTCGCGTCAAGGTTCCCGATACGTTCGATGGTTCAGACCTGTTAAATACAGAATCCGGCTTCTACTACTAAACAGGCTACAGTGAGGTACTTGGCTTCAACTACTGAAGTGCAGAGTTGCGCCGCCCACTACCTAACAATTATACCTTAATTTCGGAGACGGAGATCGGGGTTACGGAGTAACGCCGGAGAACGGATAGAAGGTAGAGCGTAGGTCGGAGATGCGGGATACCGGAGAACGGAGATAGCGCGGAACGGAGTTCCTTAGTAGAGAAGAGGGAACGTATTAAGTTGATATTCGAACTGAAGAACTATCTACAAGTAACTACGGCTTAAATACTGCAAAGGTAACCTAACATGCGGAATACATGAGTTATACCTCGTGGTAACTAAGCCTAAGTGTCCCTTGATAATTAAATAATTCTACAGTAATATCAAAGTCCATATCTACACGTGCTAAGTCCGCGTGCATATCCCTTGATCCGAGCGTACCCGAAAGGTCCGATAATCCGAAGCCGATGTCCGAAGTCACGGGAATGGTCATCTGACCAGGGCTAGGGGTTAGGGGTTTGCACGTGCGTAACAAGACCCCCGGAAACTCAATATGTTCCTGGTCCAGTTGAAACTGTACTTCACCGCGAACTCCGGTCAGTTCTCTGATGAGGACGAAAAAGTCACATTCGCGCTTTCGTATCTGAAAGGCACGGCCTTCGATCTGTTCGAGCCATATCTCGCGGAACCCGATGGGGAAGTTCCACCCTGGATGTACTCCTATGAGGCATTCGTGGAAACCCTAAAGGATAACTTTGGTGCTATTGACCCAGCCCGAGACGCGGAAATGGCTCTCAACTCTCTCAAGATGCTCAGCCACCACCGGATCACGAAATTCAACGTGATCTTCCAACAGCATGCCTCAAAGCTGGTTGGCTGGGGCGACAGGGCCCTCCGATACATGTACTACAACGCGCTTCCGGACCGAATCAAGGACGAACTCTCACGTTCTCCGAAAAGGGAATCTCTCTCCGCTCTCCGATCCGCCGCTTCCGAGATCGACCAACGATACTGGGAGAGGCAAAAGGAGAAGAAGTCCAATCCCTCGGAGAAGCACTCCGAGAAGTCCGCGAAGAAGTCCACGTCCTCCCATCATTCGTCTAAACCCGCATCCTCGAACTCCACGAACCCATCCTCGTCTTCCCCCAACTCCGGCAACAAGTCCTCAACGTCCTCCGCAAAACCCGCTTCGAAGAACTCCGCACCACCCCCTTTCGCCAATCAGTTGGGAAAGGATGGCAAACTGAAGCCTGAAGTCCGCGCGGAACGCATCCGGAAGGGACTCTGTCTCTTCTGCGGTGGTTCCGGACATCGGGTTAAGGAATGCCCCAACGGAAACTCGAACTCCGCCAAGGCCCGCGCAGCAGTAGCTGAATCGGACTCCTCTGAACAAGAGGCACATATCTCTGAGACAGAAAACTGATGTGCAGCCCAGAGTCCTCGGACCCTCCGCGGAGCTGCGATCTGTACATATGGCCCGACATTTGTAGACTTAATGCTGCGTCTCCCGTTCTTTCTCCTTCCGCTACTTACGTTTCTCTTACCTCGGACAATCTTTCTGATACCACTACGATCTTTACTGCACTAATAGATTCCGGTTCTACTCACTGTTTTGTAGATACAGGTTTCATTCGTGCTCATGGACTCTTGACTTACCGTACACCCCCGATAAAGCTTTTGTTGTTCGACGGCTCATCCAATAATTTCATTACCGAAGCTCTTGACCTACTCTGTAGGTTTCCGACTGGCGAAAATCTGAAGATTACGTTCTTTGTCACACCTCTGGACGTTTCCTGTTCTGTTGTTCTAGGACATAACTGGCTCACCCGCTACAATCCGTTGATTGACTGGGTTTCGAGCAGTATCTCGTTCCGAGCACCAGAATCTGGCAGCGTTATTGCGGCCCCGGCATTGGAAGCACCTCCGACTACTCCGACTTCTCCAGACACGTCTCCGTGTTCTCCGCAGCCATCTCCGGTGACTTCTCTGTCTGTTCCGGATTCTCCGGAAACTCCGCCTTCGACTACGATTTCCTCCGATCCTCCGAATATCTCCTTCATTAACGCCGCTGCTTTCAAGACAGTCTCGCATATGAGGGGAGTCCAGGTATTCATGATCAACATCCGACCCGAAGGAACAACTTCTGCCAGATCTTCTGTCGTGTCCGATCCTTCTCCGGACCTCTCGAACGTTCCTGCCGAATACCACGAATTCGTGGACGTGTTTAGCAAAGGTAAAGCCGAAACTCTAGCTGATCACAGGCCCTACGACCTCAAGATCGAGTTAGAGGAGAATGCGTCACCCCCTGTGGGTCCGATGTATTCCCTGTCCCAAACAGAACAGCAAGCTTTGAAAGAGTTCATCGACGAGCATTTGCAGCATGGTTTCATCCGTCCGACCAGTTCTCCGCACGGTGCCCCCGTCCTATTCGCTAAGAAGAAAGACGGTTCTCTCCGCCTCTGTGTCGATTACCGCGGACTTAACCGCATTACTCGCAAAGATCGTTATCCGCTTCCGCGTCTAGCCGACCTCCTAGATGCACCCCGCGATGCCAAAATCTACACCAAGATCGATCTCCGGCACGCATACCACTTAGTCCGGATCTCCGAAGGAGATGAATGGAAAACAGCCTTTCGAACTCGCTACGGCTCCTTCGAGTGGTTGGTTATGCCTTTTGGGTTAACCAACGCTCCCGCGGCTTTTCAAAGGTTTATCAATGATGTATTCGCTGATCTTTTAGACGTCTGCGTCATTGTTTATCTAGATGATATCTTGATCTACTCCAATAGTGTAGAGGAACACAAGGAGCACGTTAAGGAAGTTCTCCGACGTCTCCGGAAACACAAACTCTATGCTAAAGGTGAGAAATGTGAATTTCATGTTGACACCGTAGAATATCTAGGTTATATCCTTTCTCCGACCGGACTTACCATGGACCAAGCCAAAGTCAAGGTTATTCAAGAATGGCCTGAACCCCGCAAAGTCCGCGATGTTCAGTCCTTCCTCGGCTTTGCGAACTTCTACCGACGATTCATCCGCAACTACTCCGATATCGTCGTTCCGCTCACCCGCCTGACCCGCAAAGGCACCCCTTGGGTTTTTAGTGACAAGTGCCGGACAGCGTTCAATGAATTGAAAGCTGCTTTTACTCAAGCTCCGGTACTCACTCACTGGATCCCCGATGCTCCGATGATCGTAGAAACCGACGCCTCGGACTACGCTCTAGGAGCTATCCTCTCGATCTACACCTCCGACGGAGAAATCCACCCTGTCGCTTTCCACTCGCGCACGTTCACCTCCACGGAATTGAACTATGATGTCCACGATAAGGAACTTCTTGCAATCTTTGAAGCCTTCCGAATCTGGCGTCAATATCTTGAAGGTTCAGCTTCCGTTATCGATGTTGTTACTGATCATAAGAATTTAGAATACTTCTGTACGACTAAAGTCTTAACCCGAAGACAGGTCCGCTGGTCAGAGTATCTCTCCCAGTTCAACCTTTGTATTCGTTTCCGTCCAGGCAAGTTAGGAGCCAAACCTGACTCCTTAACTAGACGATGGGACGTCTACCCTAAAGAGGGGAGTGAGCGCTACCAGCATGTCAATCCACAGAACTTCCGACCCGTCTTCACTCAAGAACAACTTGTAGCATCAATCCGCGCTTCCTACCTCTTCGTACCCACTCTCCGCGGATCCGTAGTCATGGATGTTGAACAACTCCATTCCGACATCAAGTCCGCGCAAGAGTCCGATCCGACACTCTCTGTCCCTATCTCCGAACTAGGTCCGCGATGGTCAAAGGACGACTCCGGTCTCCTGCGACTAGACAACCGGATCTTTGTCCCCGACTTCTCCGATCTCCGAGTCCGTGTTCTCCGCTACAAACACGATCACATTCTTTCCGGTCACTATGGCCAAAACAAAACATTAGAACTTGTCCGCCGGGAATACACCTGGCCCAATATCCGCGACTTCGTCAAAAGCTACTGTAAGTCCTGTGTCACTTGCATGCGAGCTAAACCCCAGAGACACAAACCCTATGGCAAACTCCGACAACTACCCGTACCTTCTCGACCCTGGGATTCCATATCTATGAACTTCATCGAGAAACTCCCCAAATCCTCCGGTTTCGATTCTATTCTAGTCATTGTAGACCGACTCTCCAAACAAGCCATATTCACCCCCTGCCACGACACTATCACCTCCGAAGATCTAGCCAAGTTATTCGTAATGCATGTATTCTCCAAGCACGGAGTTCCGAACCACGTCACCTCCGATCGAGGTTCGGAGTTCGTCTCCCACTTCTTTAGGTCCCTCGGTAAAGCCTTAGAGATGAAACTACACTACACCTCTGGCTACCACCCTGAAGGTGATGGACAGACCGAACGTACTAACCAAACTCTGGAACAGTACCTCCGCGTCTACTGCAACTACCAACAAGACAACTGGTCAGAACTTCTTCCCATAGCCGAGTTCGCATACAACAATGCTCCAAGTGCTACCACCGGAGTATCTCCGTTCTTCGCAAACAAAGGTTACCATCCCCGTATCTCCGTACATCCGGAATACGATCTCGCCTCCACCCGTGCAAGAGAATTCGTAGTCAACCTCGACGACCTCCACCAAGAACTCCGAACCGCGATGTCCGATGCGCAACTCCGCTACCAAGCTCCTGCAGACCGCAGACGATCCGCGGCTCCGGACTTCAAGGTCGGACAAAAGGTCTTCATCAAGGCTCAGTTCTTCCGCACCACAAGACCCTCCAAGAAGTTATCCGAGAAGTTCATCGGACCCTTTGAAATCATTGCTCAAGCAGGTCCTTCGTCCTTCACGGTTAACCTTCCCCAATCCCTACGCTCAGTGCATCCAGTGTTCCACGTATCGATGCTCGAGCCCGAAACTCCGAACGAGATTCCCCTCCGCGTCCAATCTCCGCCTCCTCCGATCGAAGTTGACGGCGAAGAAGAATACGAGATAGCCGAAGTTGTTGACTCTAAAATCGACAAGCGATATCGAAAGATGCCCTTGCGATATAAAGTCCGATGGCTAGGCTATGAAGACACCGCGGAAGAATTCTCCGAGCTCGGAGCGGATGAACTCGAACACGCTCAGGAACTTGTACAAGAGTTCCATCGTCGATACCCGGACAAACCTGGTCCACTCAGCAAAGTTAAACCAAAGTAGCTTAGCTACGTGTTTCATTCCTTTTCTCTCATTTTCTCTCTCTCTAGTAGTTATAGTTACTTACTTACTTAACCCCCTTCTCTTTCTCTTCTCTTGTTACTTACTTATTGATCACTCTTCCAAAGAACTGACACAAAAAGTATATATCAAGAAAAAAGAAAAGTCCAAAGTAGCTACTATACACTACAAGTTCATTTAGTCAGAGGAGTCAGAGTACTCCTCAGCCTCCATTTCATAGTCCTCATTCTCCTTCTCCTTTCCTTTCTCCGTCGCTTCTCCGCGTTCTTCCGCGTCCCATTTCTCCCGTTCTTCCCTCGCGTATCGATCCGACTTGATCCATGTCTCCACCAGGTTCTCCACGTCCTGGATTTTGTCTTCGATTTCGCCGTGTTCCTCGTCCGTCTCGTAATCCTCCCGCTCCTCCAGGTGTTCCGCAGTACGGAGAATGTTCTCCAGCCTACGCGTCCGCGATCGTTCTTTCGCCAAGCCCAGCCGAAGTTTTGCGATCTCCAACGAAAACTCCATCTGACGCTGTTCGAAGCGCCGAGTGAAGTCAATGAACATGTTCATCAACTGGCGATTTGATGGATCGTCGTTGGGTGGTCGGTCCGCCTTCTTCGCAATACTCCGCGTAATCCGCGACGGACCCGCCTCCGGCTCCGGACTTGACTCCTTCTTTGATTTCCTCGCGGCAACCCTTCTCCGCGGAGTCTTCTCCGACACCTTTCCTCGCCCAGCCTTCGTCTCCTGCCCCTTTGGGAACTCACACCGGTGCTTGACCGATGGCACCCCTCACAGGTGCTTGCGTTCGCGCTGCAAGACAACAAAGTCAGCCCAGCACATGTCACAAGATAGCAAAAAGAACTCACCTTGACTGGGGCAAACACTCACGCTTGCGGGCCCTGCAATTATAGCAAGCACGGACGACGCCATCTGGCCACGACGTTGCGAACTCGTCGCCTACCTCCCTGTCCCGAATCTCCGGCCGTTTCCGCAAGGTCGGCTCCTTTTGCTCCTTCTCCGGACCCCCAAGCAGTGCGGGCAGCTCCTTCTCCGCAATCTCCTCTCCTTCTCCGGTGTACTCCGCGACCGTCAGTTGCTTCATCGCCTTCGCGATTCCAATCTTCGTCGAACGAACTCGCCGGTCCTCTTCCTCCTTTTGGAGTTGAGCATAAAAGGCCGCTGATTGCTCTTCAGCAACCGCAGCCTCCCGCGCAATCCGAGCCCTCTCCGCTACCTCCGCCATCTCCCGAGCCGTTTCTTCTGTGATTAGCGTCAGTTCGGGCGATTCCGATTTTATAAAAACCCACGAACCTCCCGGAGTTTCTTCCGCCATTCTCCGCTTCCCCTTTGATCTTTTTGTCGGGGGCGAAACTCCGGTCGGTGTTTCGTCCCGCGGACGTGTGGTTTTCGGAATAGTCGCTACGGGAGTAACGGGCGCAGTGGTGGGGTTATGCTCATTGGCGAGCATTTTAGTCACTATCTCTCGCGCAACGAGAGCTTGGAGTTCCGGGTACTGGGCAAGATCCTTCAAGAAGAGGCCAGACATGATGAATGTTGAAGAAGTGGGTGTGTTGGGTTATGAGCGTACGATGGTTAAGCGTCAAAGACGAAGAACATCGGAGTTCCCCTCTCCGCTTTTAAGGCAATCGTTCGAACTCCGCAACTTCGATCTAGGTTCTCCGCAGCAATGACATCACCGTCTCGAACCTCGGACAGACCCCGAAGCTTCGACCTTAGCTCTCAGAGAAATTTCCGAACTCCGGACGAAACTCCGAAGACCGCTCTGGATTGGCCTCTTGGGACTCGGCCTTAAGGGGGGAGTACTGTTATGCACGTGCTAACCCCTAACCCCTAGCCCCGGTCAGATGACCATCCCCGTGACTTCGGACTATCGGACTTTCGGACACACTCGGATCAAAGGTTGTGCACGCGGACTTAGCACGTGTAGATAAGGACTTGGGTATTACTGTAGAATTATTTAATTATCAAGGGACACTTAGGTTTAGTTACCACGAGGTATAACTCATGTATTCCGCATGTTAGGTTACCTTTGCAGTATTTAAGCCGTAGTTACTTGTAGATAGTTCTTCAGTTCGAATATCAACTTAATACGTCTCCTCTTCTCTACTAAGGGAGCTCCTATTCCTCCTGCCTACTCTAATACCGATCTCTGGTACTCCGCATCTCCGACCTACGCTCTACCTTCTTATCGGTTCTCCGGCGTTACTCCGTAACCCGATCTCCGTTCCGAAATCAAGGTACCCTTGTTAGGTAGTGGGCGGCGCAACTCTGTAACCCAGTAGTTGAAGCCAAGTACCTTATTATAGTCTGTTTAGTAGTAGTAGACCTGGATTCTGTATTTAACACAGAGCCAGTATCCACAGGTGTTTGAACTACATCAGAGAGTGCAAAGTTAGACAATGTATATGAATGATTTGAAGTGCGCTTACCAGGGGTCTTAACAGGTGTAAACGGAATGGCTCGCTTACCCATGAAAGTGAAGTCCCCAGCTTCAATATGAAGGCGTTCAAGATAACCTGAAGGGTCCAGCGTGAACTTAGACAAACGACCGGTAACAAACATGTAGGTCTCGTTGGAGGGGCAGAGCTTTTTAGGGTCTGTGTAAGGGGACGCCTCTCCTTTTCCATTTCTCCTTTCTCCTTCTCCTTTCTCCTTTTCTCCTTTCTCCTTCTCCTTTCTCCTTTTCTCCTTTTCTCCTTTCTCCTTTCTCCGGACCTTCTTGCACTTCGAAACCTTAGAGTTCTTATTATTTAAGTCTAAACTTGTTCAAGTCCCCTTCCCTTTGTGACGCTGTCATATGACTCTGGCTCACTCCGGCAATACCTTACCGGAGTGTGGCTGTAGCAACTATATAGTTTATTTATACATTTTCCCACGCTTCCTACAGTAGTCGTATCGTCTCCTAGCGGAGGAAGATCCTTAACCTGTTCTCTTTGGATTTCCCCTCCGCTAGGTGAGTAAAGTGTATCATTGTAGTAGATAGTATTAATAACTTTGGATTTCCCCTCCGCTAGCGATTGCGAGTGTCTCCAGGAATCTGGAGGGTTGCCCTTACAGTAGAACAGGTTCTATTCTGGGTGCTGGAGTTGCCGAATTGGCATTTCGTTGGATCTACCGCCATTAATCCTTTTCCCAACTCCCCCACCTCTTTTCTACCTTCCCGGAAACCCCAACAAGTTCATGGACACAGAGGCAGGCAGCCTAGCTTCTCCGGAGCCCCCTGCAGCTCCGCAAGTCAATGTTGCAACCATCCCTCATTCTCCTAAAACTGCCTTGGGGGTTCTGTGGACCCAAGCCGAATCTCAACAACAAACCCTACACAACCTCTCCACAGTCCTCGGCTCCCTTCAGCAAGCCATTCAAGATTTGCAGGTCTCCACCGCTGCTTCGGAGCACTCCGTGTTGACCGCACCAGGTTTGAACCGCCCGGAGCCTTCTCCGAAGCTAAACCCCGCTCCCCCTCCTACCTTCGACGGCTCCCGAGAAGAGGGTAGGAGTTTTCTCAATGCCTGCAATCTATATTATCGCCTCCGCCCGGACCTTTTCAAGTCCGACTCCGAACGAATCCTCTGGGTCTTGTCCTTCTTCCAGAAGGGCAGAGCTCAGGAGTTTGCGAACTGGCTTTTCCGTGGCGGAGACACACTCCCCTACGTTCGGTGGTCCAAGTTTGAGCAGGAGTTCAAGCGCAGATTCCTCCCAGCCCGAGAAGCAGAGTCCGCTCAACTCAAACTCGAGTCCAATCGGTATTTCCAGTGCGGACGGACTTTCCAGGCTTACCTGGACGAGTTTCAGGAGCTTGCAGACCAGGCAGGTTACTCCGAGGGTTTACCTCTCACCCTCAAATTCCGCCGAGGTTTGGACAGCCATATCCAAGACAAGATTGCGGAGTCCGGAGCAGACCGACCTGACGACTCCGACACTCATGCCTGGTATGAGGCTGCTCAGCGGATCGCGGACAACCGTTTAGCAAACCGGACCTTTCATGAGGAATCCCGCATCGCCCCACGCCCTGGAGTCTCTCCAAATCCACTAGGCCCCCGAACTAACACTCCCCATCCTGCCGGAATCATTCCGATTCCTCGTTTTGCCCCCCCACCTCCTAGAAACCCCGAGACTAAAGCATTACCACCCAGAGTTCCCATGGATGTGGACCGCGCCTGCGCCAAGTCCGGAAATGCCCTCACTTGTTTCCGTTGTGGGAGCACTTCCCACCTTGTGAAGGATTGCCCTCGCCGCTTTGATGTCCGCTTCATGAATGCGGAGGAACGCTCGGAGTTACTTGAATCTCTGTTGGCCGCGGCGGATGTAGCGGAGATGGTGGAACATACCTCGGATGAGAAGGAGGAAGAATTGGAGGGCGAGACTGAGGATTTTCTCCCCCTTGGCAAGTGACTGGTACGCCCTTGCCAAGTAGTAATCGTTTCTCTTGTCTTTCCATAGAATCTGTCAATGAAGATACTGTGTCATCTCCTGCAGGTTCCATTGAAGGATCAGAGAGGTCGATAGACGTACTACCCACTTCTCCAAGTGTTCGGAGATATCTCCGCCGACCATCCTGGGAGCGCCGACATCTTCCCCTCTCTTTCAAGATCTCCGCCACCCCCGGACCCTTGTCTCTAGACATCCCCATCTCCGTGCAGGCCACGGACACACAGCATCAATGTACCCTATCTGCGCTAGTAGACTGTGGTGCTACTGGCCTGTTTATCCATCCTAATTTCGTTAATCGACATGGACTCACTCGTCGGACCCTTAGTGCACCTATTCCAGTCTATAATGTCGATGGCTCCCTGAATGAAAATGGATCTATCACGGAGGTGGTAGACCTGGTACTCCGATTCCGCGAACATTCGGAAAGAGCCCTCTTTGCTGTGACGAACATCGGAAAGCAGGACATTATTCTGGGCTACACCTGGCTTCGGAAACATAACCCGGAGATTGACTGGCGCACCAAAGAGGTCACTATGAGTCGCTGCCCCCGAGTATGCGATACCTGTAAGTCCGAGGTAAAGAAGGAGAGAGTCCGCCGCCATAAGGAAGGTCGACAACTCCGTGCTTGTAGGACAGGCCCCTTTCCGGTGGTAGAGGAACTCCTGCAGGATGGTTCGGAGATCCTGGAGTTACTGGAGGTAGGAGATGATGAAGACTCCGATGATGAAGACGAAAACTCCGAGAACTCCGAGAACTCCGAGAACTCCGAGACGTCCCACCGGAGAAAGCCCGAAAACTCCGAAAACTCCGATGTTTTTGATCGTAGTAGCGGAGATCGACTTTTCTGCGCTGTTCCTCCGCCAACCTCGGAGTACGCACAACTCCTGCGGACGGAACACATTCGAGCATCGGAGACGATCTCACAGCGTCTGGCCATTGCCTTTCAACGGAACAAGTCCTCAGATCCACGGAATCATGGAGTCCCGGACTTCGTTTCGGAATTCGAAGAGGTTTTCGCAAAGGAGTCCTTTGACGAACTTCCGGAGAAGAGACCCTGGGACCATGCTATAGAGCTAGTTGACGGAGCAGAGCCTAGCAATTGTAAGGTCTATCCGCTTTCTCCGGTGGAACAGAGAGAACTGGATGCCTTCATCGAGGAGAACCTTCGGACTGGCCGTATCCGACCGTCCAAGTCGCCAATGGCTTCTCCGGTGTTCTTCATTAAGAAGAAGGATGGGTCACTACGACTGGTCCAGGACTATCGCAAGCTCAACTCCATGACCATTAAGAACTGTTATCCTCTTCCACTGATTGGGGAACTAGTGGACAAACTGAAGGATGCCCGGTACTTCTCCAAGCTGGATGTTCGGTGGGGATACAATAACATCCGTATCTGAGAAGGAGATGAGTGGAAGGCCGCCTTTAGGACAAACCGAGGTTTGTTCGAACCCCTGGTCATGTTCTTTGGGCTCACCAATAGCCCTTCCACCTTTCAAACCATGATGAATGACCTTTTCCGAGAGCTGATCACAGAAGGTATGGTAGTCATTTACCTAGACGACATCCTCATCTTCACTCAGACATTGGAGGAGCATCGGAAGGTTCTCAAACGAGTTCTCCGGATTCTCCGGGATAACAAGCTGTATCTCCGCCCGGAGAAATGTGAGTTCGAACGGACTAAGATCGAATATCTCGGAGTTGTGGTTTCAGATGGCAGGATAGAGATGGACCCGGTGAAGGTAGCCGGAGTTGCGGAATGGCCAGTCCCCAGAAATCAGAGCGAACTGATGTCCTTCATCGGGTTTGTAGGATTCTACCGTCGTTTCATGAAGGACTTCGCTCATGTTGCACGGCCCCTTTTCAACCTCCAACATGCGGAGAAATGGAGCTGGACTGACCGCGAACAAGAGGCCTTTGACCGGATTAAGTCGCTGATTGTCTCGGAGCCAATTCTCGCCTTTCCGAAGGAGGATCGCCCCTTCCGACTCGAAGCGGACAGCTCGGATGTCGCAACGGGTGCGGTGCTATCACAACTCAATCCTCAGGACAATAAATGGCATCCCATTGCCTTCTATTCCAAAAGTCTTCAACCCACAGAGCGGAATTACGAGATCCATGATAAGGAGATGCTATCCATCATCCGAGGGCTAGAAGAGTGGAGGCACTACCTGGAAGGGACTACACAGCCGTTCGAGATATGGTCCGACCACAAGAACTTGGAGTACTTTATGAAGGCCCAGAAGCTGAACCGAAGGCAAGCACATTGGTCTCTCTATCTATCCTGCTTCGACTTCACCTTCCATCATCGTCCGGGACGGACCATGGGGAAACCGGACACTTTATCTCGGAGAGCAGACCATGGAACCGGAAAAGATGACAACAGGGATGAGGTCCTTCTCAAACCTTCCTACTTCGCAGTCCGGGCATTAGGGCTGGCATTAGAAGGAGAAGAGAAGGGCATCTTGACAGAGATACGGAAGGGGTTGAGAGAGCGGAAACTAGAGGACAGCATTGCGAAGGCCGCGGAGATGCTGAAGCGAGGTTCTGGCACTCCGAAGAATCTCCGCGGTGCAGAATGGGAGACCTCAGACGGACTGCTGCTATTCCGAGGTAAAATC
Source organism: Pleurotus tuber-regium (assembly GCA_014058305.1). Lineage (NCBI taxonomy): Eukaryota > Fungi > Basidiomycota > Agaricomycetes > Agaricales > Pleurotaceae > Pleurotus > Pleurotus tuber-regium. Next base: position 76,574 of record JACFYU010000014.1, on the reverse strand, counting down.
TATGTTCCGGACATCGTGGACCTTCGCCGGAGAATAGTCGCACAACATCATGACTCCAAGGTTGCAGGACATCCGGGACGCTTCAAGACTCTAGAGCTGGTCTCTCGCAGTTACTGGTGGCCAAACATGTCTCGTTACACTGGTATCTACACTCGACATTGTGATCTCTGCCAGCGGACAAAGGTCCGCCGTCAGCCTCCGATGGGGGAACTCCGACCATTAGAGATCCCCGAAGAACGATGGAAACGCATCAGTGTGGACTTTATTGTGGAACTACCACCTTCGGACGGCTATGATGCCTTGATGAATGTGGTAGACTATGTGAGTAAACGTGCCCACTTTATCCCTACTCATACCACGGTCTCCGCCCTTGGAGCTGCGAACTTGTATCTCCACCATGTCTGGAAACTCCATGGACTTCCATCTTCAGTGGTTTCAGACCGCGGACCTCAGTTCGTTGCGGAGTTCACCAAGGAGCTTTACCGGATGCTCGGAGTTCGACTCGCCTCATCAACAGCTTACCATCCACAGACTGATGGACAAACAGAGCGGTGTAACCAGGAGTTGGAACAGTATCTCCGGACCTTTGCTAATGAACGTCAGGACAACTGGGCTCAACTCCTACCAATGGCGGAGTTTGCCTACAATAACCGGACTCATTCCTCCACCCAACAAACTCCATTCCTGTTGGACACCGGACGTCATCCCCGAATGGGTTTCGAGCCTCATCAACATCCCTCCAGGATTGAAGAAGTTAACGAGTTTGTGGAACGGATGAAGAACACAGTAGAAGAAGCCCAGTCCGCAATGGCAAAGGCCCAGGATGATATGAAGCGATACTATGACCAACGGCGCACTCCGGCCCCGGAGTACAAGGTCGGAGATAAGGTCTGGCTGGACTCCTCTGATATCAACTTGGCTAGACCTTCACGAAAGCTCGGACATACGCGATTAGGGCCATACAAGGTGGTCCGGAAGGTCGGACGTCACGCCTATCGCCTTCAACTCCCCAAGTCCATGTCTCGACTTCACCCAGTGTTCCCTGTGGTCAAGCTTAGCCCCTGGACTCCGGATCCGATTGAAGGACGGCGACCCGGACCTCCTCCAGCTCCAGTTCTTGTGAACGGAGAAGAGGAGTGGGAGGTAGAAGAGGTAAAGAACAGTCGGAGGGCAGGCCGAGGACAGAAGCTTGAGTTTCTGGTCCACTGGAAGGGACATGGCATAGAGGATGAAAGCTGGGAACCTTCAGAGAACCTGGCTCACGCAAAACAGAAAGTCCAAGACTTCTACCGGAGCAACCCCACTGCTGTCCGGGTGGTTAGGAATTACTTCGATGTCTTTCGGAGTTGTCCAGAGGTCCCTTCAAGGGTCAATGCCTGGCGAGATAGAGTGGAACCTGCACGCCGAGACGTCGTGCCTTGAGAAGGGGGTGATGTAAGGGGACGCCTCTCCTTTTCCATTTCTCCTTTCTCCTTCTCCTTTCTCCTTTTCTCCTTTCTCCTTCTCCTTTCTCCTTTTCTCCTTTTCTCCGGACCTTCTTGCACTTCGAAACCTTAGAGTTCTTATTATTTAAGTCTAAACTTGTTCAAGTCCCCTTCCCTTTGTGACGCTGTCATATGACTCTGGCTCACTCCGGCAATACCTTACCGGAGTGTGGCTGTAGCAACTATATAGTTTATTTATACATTTTCCCACGCTTCCTACAGTAGTCGTATCGTCTCCTAGCGGAGGAAGATCCTTAACCTGTTCTCTTTGGATTTCCCCTCCGCTAGGTGAGTAAAGTGTATCATTGTAGTAGATAGTATTAATAACTTTGGATTTCCCCTCCGCTAGCGATTGCGAGTGTCTCCAGTCATCTGGAGGGTTGCCCTTACAGTCTGGGAAACGATGGTTCTGGGGGATGATGATGCGAACGGGCAGTTGTCCCTTGTCAGGAATATGTCGGAATGCTGCCGTCCATTGAGCACAGTCCATATCAAATGTTGCAATCTCCCTCTGAGAGTTGACAGCCATTGCCGCAACATACATATGTGGTGGGATCCGCATATCCTCGACATCCACAGGAATAAGCTAAAATAAGAAAGGCTATCAGCTTGACCATTGTGCAATCTGAATGATCCAAGTATTTACTCACCCAAGTAATGTCTCTGATGACCTGGTAGTCTTTTCTTTCATCCTCTGTCAATTCAATACCCTCAACCTTTGCATCTAGAGTCATCTTGACAATCTGATTATTGATCAGTGAACTCGGGTGAGCAGACTAAGGTTAGCACGCACCGAGGCATCAACAACAGCTGGTGTTATCTCATCAAATTCAATGTTAGTTTTGTTAAAGTAGCGTAAACACGCTATAATCTCCATTCCATCTGCCAGCCAGAGATGGGCATCAAAAATCATATTTCGGGTCGAGTTTGAAACTATGCGGGGCTTTTCGAGAACAGCAAGGCCGACAATCTTGGCAGACTGAGAACGTGACATTGCGGAGTAAGGTGAGATGGGGATGGGTCAACGTTGAATTGCTAATCGGTGTTGACATGACTGTCTTTTAGAAGGGCCACAGAAATTCTGCGAAATTGGACGAAATTTCGAGATGTGTGAAGTACAGCCATAATTGGTTAGTGTTGGAAACATTAGGAATTATGCTATTGAGATGCCTTCTCAGGGGTTTTAATATTGTTCGATAACAAAGGTACAGTCTATTGCTACAGTATCTGATTTAATCCATAAGAACTTCAGGATATACAATGTTGATAGCACCTGATGCATCAGGAAGCAAGACTTTGATGCGGTGGCAAGATGTTACGGGTCCGAAAGAATGTAGGACCCGTTCCTTTACTGTCCTGGGGACCCTCGGGCGCTTATTTAAGTCTGAGGGTATTGCAATAGCCGGTTGCCGGTTGCTTCTACCAGTGCGGAGTTCGGGTCCTTATCCCCAGTTATTAACTCTGGCCATGCAAATCAGTTCCCATCACTGATCTAATCCTAAAATGGGATATTAGATAATGAGAAGATAAGTCAATAAGCATTGATTTGATGATAAGTCCATACTTTGATTAAGCAAAGCAATTCACTGGTATACCATGCATAGAATACCTGCTGAAGGGCAAGCCACTCAGACCTTTGCTCAAAGTCATGTGTCTTTAAGGCCGGTGGGGGTTTTGCCTTAAACAATACTTTTAAATTCCAAAAAATATTTAAAATTTAAGGAAAAATTTGGGTAAATTCCCAGAGACTTGGTAAGACCATAGACCTATCAAATAAGTCAGTGATTTTTTATTAATACAAATTCACTTTCCTAAAAACTCTATAAAACTCCCAAATTATATAAAATATCAGCACATTTAATTTTCAAATAATTCAGTAAGTCTTTTCAATATACTTGATTGTTTTCTAGAACATGAAATACAGTTTACATAATCTTACTTAACAGAGTGCAGACCCGTACATGCCATGCCTATAGCAATGGCCCACATTGGCAAGTAGCTCTGGAGAGTGCAACATACAGTTGTCCATGGGAGAAGACTGGTACACGAAGATCCAAACCAACAAAGCGGACAGATTGACCTTGTGCCTTATTAATTGTTAGTGCAAATGCAAGGTGCACTGGAAATTGACGCCGTCGTAGGATGAAAGCAAATTCGGCATCCTTGCCAAAAGGTGTGAGAGTGATACGGGGGACAAATGCAACGTCACCAGCAAAATGACCACCCATGATCTGAACTTCAAGAACTCGTTCTGATGCGCGGCGTAGAATCAGTCTTGTACCATTGCAGAGTCCACGGCTTGGTGCTATATTTCTGAGGAGTATCAATGGGCACCCAACCTTGAGATCCAATTCTCCAGGAGGAAGCCCAGGTGCATTCAGCGTACGAAGATACTCCACTGGGATTTCATTCACACACTCCGTCTGAGTGCCGTCCTCATTTGCGATTAAGTCTGCACTGATATATTTCAGTGCGTCACCCCCCATGCGCTGGAGAATATCCTTGTTCAAGCCATCAACGTCACCATTCTGTGCAGCCAGAATGATTTGCTCAAGGAAGTATTCAGGAGGCGGGGTGATACCATCAATGTGTGGATAGATGGTGTTGATTAGTGCTGCGAGTCCATCCGCACACTGCATATCTATGGGAATATTGACCTTCCCATCCTCTCTTATTCCATGACCATGACCAACTTCCAACAACCAGTTCGCAAACTCAGCTTCTTCAGCACCAGCATCTAAGCGCATATTCTGTCGTAGACGAAGCACGTGGTCCACACCCTCCGATTGGATATATGACCAAATGTATGATCTTGGAAGTGAAGCTGCAACAATTTCTTCCTGTGTACCCTTTGGAATAACAGGAAGGGTTTGCTGGAAGTCGCCCCCGAAGACAACAGTAACACCACCGAACGGAGCATCTGAGTCACGGACGTCACGCAACGTCCGTTCAAGTGCTTCATGAGTGTGTCGATGCTGCATCAATGCTTCATCCCATAGAATGAGTCTTGTAGCGCGAAGAAGCCCAGCCAGGTGAGATTCCTTAGTGATTGAGCAGAGCGAGCCTTCAGTGAGATTCTCGACTGGTATCTTGAATTGAGAGTGAGCAGTACGTCCACCTGGCATCAATAGTGCTGCAATCCCTGACGATGCTACACAGAGCACTATCCAGCCTTCACTTCGGACACGATTACACAAAGTATTATAAAGAAATGTCTTGCCGGTACCACCTGGGCCATCTACAAAAAAAGTCTGCCCACGCTTATTCTCTACAGAATCCATAATCTGCGTGAAGGCGAATTGCTGCTCAGCATTGAGGCATTGGACATTTGTTTCAGCTTGTTGTCGTTCCGCATCTCGGTCATAGTTGAGCTGCTCAGCAATCATGGGGTTATCCGCGATATTTGCCCAGTTTTGTGTCCAGTGAGGCATGGATGGAAAATGTTCGCGAAGGGACTTTGAAGATTCCCGAAGGATGCCGTCTAAAAGATAAAGTCCATAGTCATATACATCATCATCAGATGGATCAACACGGCCGGCGACGCGTAGTCGATGCCAGAGATCATCACAGATATGGTGGCGGAAATCCCTCCAAAGAAGCTCAGGCTGGGTGGGGTGGCAGAAAAGCAAGAGTGTAGCGAAGAGATGACGAAGGCGTGACCCAGTCTGCATAACAGCCGCTTCCTGCAAACACGCCCTCCACTCTCCATCATCTTCGAGCAAGCCTCGTGCTAGACACGCATCACGAAAAGTTGGATATGTGACACCCTGATAGCGGCGAAGATCTTCAAAGGAAGTCGGACCTCGGACAACTGTAAGAAGGGTGCGGAGATAAAAGCGCTCTCCAGCTGAAGGTGGTACAAAGTACATGCGACCAACAGGTGGAGACACACTGTGCTGCGCTCGTCTGAGTTCCCATCGCTTAGGTCCTCGTTTAGAATCCCAAACAAAGTGTTCAGGGAATTCCTGGTAGGTGTACTTTCTTGCTTCTTCGCCTCGCAATCCTGGATCCCTATTTGCAGCGAAAAACTCCGTAAGTGTTGTTCGTTCATTTGCAGCACGCGTCAACACAGTTTCTGGGTCTTCCTGTGGGTCATATTGTACCAAATGCTGTCCAGGAAGATGAACCTGAAGGCGAACCACATTGGGATTCTGATCGTGTACGGAGAAGTGGAGCAAACGCCAGACTGCTTCTGAAGCAGCAATATAGCGCCCTTGCAGATAGCTGGTGATTTCATCAAGTTCAAATTCGAGCGTAGCCCGATCACTCCCTTTGTGAATGTACTTGAAGGGATATTTGACCGAACGAAGCATTACTGCGCACTCGACATTGATATGGCAGTCGTACTTGGCAGAGAGATACGGGCAATATGGGACAATCCATCGATTATCAATCTGATGAACACCAACCAAGAACATTCGTCCATTGTCACGGCGTCGATAAAGAGGATAACCATCTTCGTCCATCCGTGTAAAGGGCTGGAAAGGTTTTGGATAGAACTTGGTACACCGGCCGTTCTCCATGCAAGGCGCATTCGGGTTGAGCGGGCCACAGGGGCCATGAACCATACAGCGTTTGACTGTTTCGAAAAGCTTGGGTTGTGTTTCGGGATCAGGCCATTCTGCAGAAATGCAAGCGTCAATATCTTCAGGTGTGAGGAGCTTTTGACCCTCAGCGAGGAAAAGCAGAAGGTGCATATGGGGGAGACCACGTTTCTGAAACTCAATTGTGTAAACCCAGGCGACCGCTCTGCCAAAGATCCCCTTCTTCGTGATATCCTCAAGAATAGCTCGTTTCTTGAGTTCAAATACCCTCGCAACTAAATCTGGACGATCATACGCAGTCTGTCCTGGCAAGAGCTCCCTTGTTATCTCCTGCCACTGAGGATTCGCCGTCACTGTAATAAAGAGGTCCACTTTACGGAAACGTCGCGCGATTGCCATAGCATCTTGAAAGCGTTGTTGCATATGCCGAGGTCCGCCAATATAGGAAGATGGCAGAATGTACCGTGTTCCCAGTTGTGTAAGATCAACGTTACCATCGGCTGCATTGAATGCGTCAGCAATTCCGCTGTAGATGTGTGCTCGTATGTCCTTCTGATTCAATCGATAGAACCGAAGCCGTTCCTGATCAGCGCATGCCCAAATATCCACCAGAAATTGTTGAAATAGCCTCCCCCCACGAAAGAGCGCAGAATATTCACCAGGTCGAGGATGTATATGATATGCTGCAAAGCGAGTCATGGTTATCCGGGTACCAGTTTTCTCCCCAGTCTCTGGATTGACCTGTCGAAGTCCCTTGTGCCAGCCGTTTTCACCACACGCGAAAAGAAGAACATAATGCAGAGGCAAGTATGCAGAATTCCCTTCATGAATACGATAGAGCCGGGTCCCGGATGGCATGCGTTTACGAAGTATGATGTCACGTTGGTCAGTTGCGGATCCATCCCCTGGAAGAATCATAGCGACTTCATCCACTGTTGGCAGATTATGTTGTCGTGGGTGCTCATGTTGAGGTTCCTGAACACGCAGCCGTACTTCAGCATCAGGAACATGGTCCAAGTCCTTCAATACCTCAAAAGCATGTTTGAATATAGGTGCGTAACGGTGACTCATAGAAAGCATAGTTTGTAGTGAAGACATGGTATCCTCACGGAGATGGCTATTACGGAGCATGCAGTGCCGAAGTGCCTCACGCGGGTCATACAAATACAGCTGTGCATACGATGGAGCCTGTCCAGCCTCTGGTTCAAGAGCCCCCGAGTCATGACATAGCTGGCCCTGAACCCGAAATACCCATGCAGCACCGCCAAACCTCCCTCCATTGACGCTATGGTCCTGCTTGACGCCAAGGGATGTGAATGCAAGGGCCATGTTGTAGGCGCGGATGTTGGAACGAAACTCGCGGGCCTGTTCATCGTCAGCTTCAAAAAGTGCATGGAGTGTGTCCGGCGGCCGCTGGAGAAGTGGCAACTTAACTTTACCATGATTACAGCAAGTCCCAAACTTGGGTGTTGCAGAATGTGATGACTCGACGGTACGTTCAGCATCCCAATGCAAAGCTTGGCAATGGGCACACTGAACGTTCATGCGGCCCAAGTCATGTCTAGCTTCTGGTTCGACATATGGGCGTCGTGCGGCCATGAGAGGATCTGACGGACGTTGACGTATCGGACCACGTTGGCGAGGGTTGTTTGCCCGGGCGGTACTCCGGGCAGTACTCCGGGATGATGGAGGGCCGTTGATGCGCTGAGATCCCTGTTGCTGCTGGGTGGCTGGCGGAGTGAGTAACTGGGGATTCGACAGAGATCCGTCAACAGCCTGGGTTTGGGCGGCTTGTGTCTGCGGCGGTGCGTTTGGTATAGCGTGATGGATTGTGGACATGGCCTCACACCCAGACCGTTGACGCGCGTGTCGAGCTAGTTGACCTAGAGACCGTGCCGTTATCGTATTGGCTTGTGTCAGTGGAGGAGAAGGGGGTGACGGTAGGGTGGCCTGACTCCGGTTTCTTGGTCGACTCTGTGGAGGGGTGGGTGGGATGCCAAGAGCAGCCTGGGCTGCACGTTCACGGGCCCGTCGAGCTTGCTGTGCAAGCGAACGCTTGTTTGGTGTATTGGCTTGAGCACGGGAGCTCACAGGTGTTGCAGGCGTAGTTGGTGCTGCAAGATTTTGTACCGCTACATGATATTCACCAAAAGGTCAGGAAATATATTTGCAATGCCACTCACCCACTGAATTTCCGCTACCCATCATATTTGTCAAATTCACAAAGTTGAGAGGAGAGCTAGTGGCCTGCACGCGGAGAGGGCTTAGAGGACTCAGAGGGTTCACATTTTGCATTGCAACCGGGCCTAGACATTGCTGTGGTATAGAAGCCTGCCACAAATGAGAGGATTCTGTTCAGAAAAATGCTGGATATCATACCGCTGATTGGAAAAGTCTGGTTGCTGGCCAACTTGAACCACCAGTTTGACCAGGTGGTGGCTGGTTCTCGTCGGAAGGGCGGCGGCGTCGTGGACTTTCGTTCAGCGCAGCCTGTTCAGCATCTTCGCGGGAACGTTGGCGGGCTTGCTGCTGAAGCCGATGGGGGCTTGAGGGTGGTTCACTGTCAGTGAGAACGTGAGCTCGTGGTCTCGATATATATATATGGAATGAAAGAAGCCTATACTTTGCGCAGATGATTGATGACGACGCGTGGGTGAACAAAGCAGACACCTGCACATGACCTGTAAGCGCGTATAAGGAAAGCCCGAGATGACCGCTTTGTCTCTGACCGAGATGGCCGATTTGACTCCGTGGGAAAAAGACCATGTCTTTTCTAATATAGATATAGATAGGTGGGAGCATACCGGTCGATGGTTTCGGTAAATTCAACGTACGGTTGGCACGGAAGCAAAATGGGAATTTGAATTGCAATACTGACTTGGCATTCGCAGAGTCAGATATATATATTCTCACGGTCAAGTAGACGTAGTGCTTTGTTGATTATGATCGCATGATCGTCTCTGTGAACCTAGTACTTAGCATTGAACTCATTGAAGGGCCACTCGAGAAATTCGATGCGGTCGAACAACAACGACCGCGGGATGGGGGACGACTTCAAGGCTATAGGCAAGAAACTCTTCAAGAAAGCCCTTGGAATCGACTCCGTCTCGGACGTACGTTCTCATTCTCTCTTCATGTCAACTATTTGAATCGTCTAATCGCTACACCTAGAAAGGCCACTCCCAGCACGTCCTCACCTCCTCGACCTCCGACTAAACCAACCACAACTACACCATATTCGCATAGTGTTAACAATAATAACAGCAATATGGGCGGTTTAGTGCAGAGCTTCGATGCACTCGCGTTATCTAACCAGAATCCACAAAGTATTTCCGCTCCTTTCATAGGCGGGTTTACCATCCCATCTCAATCCCAACCCACCAATGTCAACTTGAACTCGAACTCGAATTCGAATTCGTATCTACCCAATCCATACGATACGAACCCGTCATCTACACCTCCAGCTCCAGCACCGAATTCCATCACAAATTACACCAATTATCCTAGCTACTCATCTCCTGGCCCTCTCCCCCGTCCTCCTGCAATGCCAACGCCATTCGCACCGCCAACATCCCTAACCATGCAATACGCCCTCCAACAATCCACCACTTCCACACCGTTCCCTCCACCCCTCAACACGCCACCTTCCCGCCCTGTCTCTACCTCCGTGTTACCCTCCCCTCATCAAGATCTCTTACTTTCATCTTCGCCTCCTCATCCAGCGTTGACACCGTCAAAGCCAAAGCCCCACGCACCGCCTATCAAGACATCAAATTCCAGTGGATCTACTTCGACCTCGGTATCGAAGCCAACGAAACCAACTAAGCCCGATCGCCGTCGCGCATCCTCCGACCCAAACACACCTATCTCCCCATCCTCCTCCACAAAGACAACCGACACAATCCAATGCAGCGGAACGACAAAAACGGGAAAACGTTGCACTCGTCAAGTTAAAGCTAATCTCACTTCAGGGATTGATGCCAAAGGGGAGGTGTTTTGTCATCAGCATAGTAAAGAAGTGCTTGCTCCGTCTGGGTTTTATGCAAGGAAGAATGGGGTGTGGGTTAAGTTTGAAGGTATGTGTTTCTCTTCGTGTACGTCCGTAACCCCCTTCCACTCTCAATACTTATTCTATGCATACATATTCTCACCGAAAACCGCACACATCGCTTTTTTTCCATTCACTCACGACCGACGACTGCATCAGACTGGATACCAAGCTACCTCCAACCGGACACACAAGTCATCCTGCGTTCCGAAATGGAAAAAGTGAAATCGGCAAGCGATGTTGAGGGGTATATATATACGTTTGAGATTCTAGGTAAATATATTTCTTTTTCGTTTTTGTCATTGTCATCGTCATATATTCGTCCTGCTCGTTCTGACGGATACTCGTTCTTACGCATACTTACACATACTCTTCCCCTCCTCTCTCCCTCCGCATGATGCATCACAACGCAAAAACATGAACCCAAAAACAAATAGAGCCTTCCTCCCCAACGATCAAACTGAAAGTCGGACGAGCCGTAAACCTCGTAAAACGCATCGACGAATGGAGCAAACAATGTTCTTCCAAGGAACAGGTGCTTCGGGGGTGGTACCCGGGTGTGGTAGAACCTGACACTGAAGACGATGATGATGATAACGATGGTATTGGTAACGGTAATAATGGTAATGGAGGTGGAGGTGTACCAAATACAAGCTTACTAAAAGGAAAAGTCCGCGCTGGACCCAAAGGTCCACTTTGTCATCGCCTCGAGCGACTCGTTCATCTTGAACTTGCGGATTTGGCGTTTTCGGAACCGTATTTGGATCCTGCTTGGCCGAGGGTTGGTTCTCCGCCTTTTGTTGGAGATAAGAACGGTAATGGTAATGGGAGTGGCAGTGCGACGCCGAAGAAGGGGTCGAGAGGGAGGGGGTATATCAAGCCTTGTCCTGATTGTACGTCTTCCTTGTCTTGCTGCTTTCTACATATTTATGGATTAATGTGTTCTCGAATTACTAGGTGGTCAGCTCCATCAAGAAATCTTCGAGTTCACTCGTGTCAAGAAAGGGAGGTATAAAAACAAAGAATGGGAGTTGATAGTCAAACCGGTCATTGAAAAGTGGGGTGCTTTTGTTGAATCTTATGTGTGAAAGATGTGTAACAAAAAGGACTTGGTGGTTTTTGTAATTGTACCGAGGTCGGTGATCTGGACCTTTCACATATCGCAGGTCATTGATGTATGATTGAATGGATCATAATATGTAGATATACACTTGTTGATGTCCCAGGATATCTCGCTTCACCTTCAAAACAGTCGTTACCAGTATCCTCTTTCTCGCTCTCTTCACATCGAGTTACGGATTACACACCACTGGTCTTGCTGAGACTTGCAATAAGCGCCTCTAATTCGCAAGGACGTGTTTTGTTCATAGATCCGGTGGAGAACGACCATTGTTTCGGACGTGGATGATACTGCGCTCCAGAAGTTCATGGCCAGAGACCCAGTAGCGCCGAACGACCATATGACAAGGAGAACGGAATCGATTCTCTCTCACAACCATTATCTTCCTGATTATCAAGCGCTCAATCGTCCAATGGTAAGTCATACACGACCATAGCTGCTAAATAAATGCTGGACGAAGACGAGAACTCGAACTTGACCGTATGACAAGGAGAATGGAACATACGAGGCTGCTCACTCATGCCGCACTCTACCCACCATCTGTTGTTATCCGTGTCTTCTATTCGCTTAAGAGGTGCACGTTCGCTTGTGGTGAGCCTTCATAGTCTGTGTTCTATAGGTAGCATGTTGAGTCATACTCTAATCACGGTGATCGCAATAGGTATATAAGCCAAGCTCTAACAGTACCATGCCCCTCAGCCCAGTCGACGTCACCTTGTTAAAACCTCTGTGAAACCATGAGCCAGGACTACTTTGCCTCTTCCTTAGTGCCTTGGTTTCGTAACCGTCCAGACGACGTTATAAACACCATCTTGCAAGCTACCTTTGGTGACAACCCCAATCTCCCTGATCCTCGCGAGATCTTCCGTCCTCCGCAAGTCAACGATGAGGTTGCCCGTCGAATTGTGCCCGCGGCAGCTGAGCGTCTCATTCGTTGGGACCACCGTCTTCCAAGAGATGTTTTTCGATCGGGGTTCCCTCCTCGGGAGGCTCCGAATGAGGATGATTTCAATGAGGCTTACTATAATCTAGGCACATATGTGGGCGAAAACGTGCCTTCAGTTTTCGTAGGCACTGCTCGGTGAGCAGCTCCTCTTCAAGGTTATTCAGCTCCCATTCACCCTTCAAAAATAGCTATTATAGGAATAATCGAGGTGCAGCTACTCGTTGGCAGCGACGTGCCTTTTGCCCTTTCGAATACGAAATTTTCGCTTTCGGAGGCATTGAGATCAATCACGTCATCACCGACCAACACGAGTACGCGAACCAGCATGAAATAGCATTCCCTGGTGGCATTCGTTCGGAATTCATTCGTTCAGCCCGAGAATACAATACCGATGGAAGAATTATCCGTATTTGGAGGAACGCGGCCTTTACTAATACAGTCAACCCGCCCGATCACATTCCTCATCTCGATGAGTATCCGACCATAATTGCAGGCCGACTCTACCCTCTTGTCATAGTCTTCCCGAACGGAGCTGTGCCACCCGATGCAGATGGGGATGGCCATCATGAACACGAGCTTCGCCGCCGTCGCCGATCCACTGACGATGTTGACGACATGCGCGCTGAAGGCTCGGATGTTGAAGACCCCGATCTTAATAGTGGAGTAGTAACGCGACCTAGCTGTTCCTGCATCTCTTTCCCTTCCCATAGAAATAGGGCTTACTTCTTCTATGACAATCAATATGTTGTCATCGACGTGAATCCCAGTACAACAGACAACAAGATTGCCAGGGGACCCAGCCTTCTAGTTGGAAAATAGCCTACGCTTGAACAGGCCGGCTTCTCCACCGTAGACGCCGTGCTCCGACATCCTCATAAAGCCGAAGAAATGTACTTTTTCTGGAGAGAGAAGTACGCTCTGATGCATATCGAGCCTGGTATGTGCGCCATTGTTCTACGCAATGTATCGTAGCTAATTAAACCTTGCCACTAACAGGCAGCACTACGTCTGACTACATAATCAACGGTCCGAAGGACATCGCCACTGAATGGCCTTCGTCAAGACAAGCTGGTTTTAAGACAGTGGATGCGGTCTTTCCCAACCCAGATAAGAGCGAAGAAGCATATTTCTTCTCGGAAGACCGCTATGCTCTAATAAAGATAAATCCAGGTCAGCTCCCTTGCGCGTTATTTTCTGCTTATCGTTTTGTGTCCCATAACTTCATTTTCTAGGGACCAATGATGACTACATCGTTAATGGACCCAAGCCTATTAGAGATAATTGGCCATCTTCACGAAAGGTGGGCTTCGCCTATGTTGACGCTATCTTGCCCAATCCTGCAAACTCGGACCAGGCATACTTCTTTTCGGATGACCGATACGCGTTGATCGACATTAAGCCTGGTGAGTGTTTTCAATAAATTACATTATCAACGTTGAATCTACATCTTCACAACAGGTACTACGGATGACTATATTGTCAATGGACCAAAGTTGATTCGAACGGAATGGCCTTCGCTGAGGCAAGCCCGATTTTGGTAAACATCATAGATTCTGTACAACTACATTTTACGTATCGGCCAAACGATGTTCTCAACTCGGAGAATAACCGAAGAATAAACACTTATAGAATCTTCGACCCCAGGGTATCTTTTTGCATGAATGTACCAAGTCCTACATCGAGATTGACAACATATTTAAACAGGCAGAGCCTAGGGGTACGAGGAAGACGGACTCTAGAGGACCCTGTCTTTACACTGATCGTGAGAAGAAAAGAGGTTGACTGTGAGAAAATTGAATAATAAGTCAATCCCGATTCTACTTCCGTGCCCTCCGAACGACAATCGCAGTCATTCTCAGTCAGGAACACCCTATCAAGGATGTTTTTATGTGGGTATATAGATAGTTAACTCATTTCCTCCACTCATAGCAAAGCTTAACGACGTGCGGATGTGAGGCCTGCAGGCCGCTCCAACCTTTATCCATCCCCAGCCTCACTCCACTCCTCGTGTAAACATATATTCCAAGTAGGTAAAATCATCTTTGCTGACTCCTCCAAATATTCCACTAATACTGCATCGTGACGTCACACGAAGTCACTCAAGCGAGGGATACTTTCGGTGTGCAAGCCACTTTGTGGGAGGCAGAGAAGCGAAGATGGGAGAGCCTCAAGGTGTATATATTACCTCGCTTGGGAGGGCGTAATGCCCTTGCTCCATATACCCCAGACAAAATGCTTTACGACAAAACCCCCCAATACGCACACTATGCTGACCTCCCCTACGCCAGCGAGCCTCTCAAATCTCTCTATGTCTTACAACGCCTCTTTACAACTCTCCTCCTCGTCCCCTTCTGGGCTCTCAAATACCTCCTTCTCCCCCGCTCATACCGTCCTCGCCCATCCTGGAACATTCGCCAAATAATCTTTGTCAACTTTACTAGGAGGATATTCAAGGTAACCGAAGTTGCCGGGGTGACTTGGGGAACAAAAAACCCTGGGTGGGAGCCGAAAGAGGGCGAGTTGAAGGAAACGAGATTTGTGTGGGTGGAGCCGTTGAGGGAGGAGCTGAGGACGGGGATTGTGAATGATGAGAGAGTACCGTTTATGAAAGTTGGGTGTTATGTATGGCCGAAGTCACTTCCTAGGTTTACTACCACTTCCCCTTCTACGATTACGAAAGAAGAAGCGAAAAGCATTCACTCAAACTCAAACTCGGATAAATCAAGTAAAACAGCCGTACAAGTCGAGGACGTTCCTATGGACCATCACTCGGGCCGCACAGTCGTAGATACTCATACTGATAGAGACAAAGACGTAGACATTGAATCAGCCGCAGCAGAGGTCCCTATCATCGGAATATACATGCACGGAGGAGGATACACACACATGTCTGCTTACGAAAAATCTAGGACCTCCAGAATTCCTCGTGGACTGGTCAAGGTAACGTTCCCCCCCCCTTCCCTCGACGATTTCCTTCTAAAATCCCGTCTTTTGGAACGGTATTTAGGGGAAAATGATGCACGAGATCTACTCCGTCGAATACCGTTTACTCCAATTTGCACCTTTTCCCGCTGTCGTCCAAGATGCTGCTGCCGTATATTCCTATGTCGTCGATAAGTATCATCATAGGAGGGAGAAGTGTAAGATCGTGTTGGTAGGTGATAGCTCGGGAGGGAATTTGGTGTTGGCGTTAGCGAGGTGGATTAGGGATGAAGGAAAGTTGCCCATGCCGGATGGATTGTTGCTTTTGTCGGTGAGTATACGGGCGTTTCTTCTATGCGTGAGTGTGAGTTTATTGACTGAATTGGCTCGGTCTGCATGACTTAGCCGTCTTGCGATACCTGTAAGTGAAACCCCCCTCATCTCTACACCAACAATAAACTTACCAAAATCATTCAGCCCACGCAATCCCCTCCACTCAATCCTCCTACGTCCCCCGTCCCAACGCCTCAACCGACTACCTCGTCGACACAATTGAACCCCGAGCTCTCCTCCAAACCACCTTTCTCGGCTTCAGGTATTACCCTCCTTCGCACCACCACCACCTCAACCAAGGCGAGAGAGAAAAAGAAGAAGAAAGAAAATTGATGGAGGTTGTACATTCGGAGTATGTGTCCGTTGCTAGTCCGAAGGTGTTGAGAAGGTGGGGACATGAAGTTACGCAGCACGATGAGTTGGAGAAGCACGAATTGGAGAGAACGCAAACGCTTGTGCGGGAGGGTGAAGTTAGACTTCCACCAACGATACCAACGGATATCGACTCTCCATACCATAAGTCATCGCGTTTCCCGAAATTATTTTCACAATTTCCTCGTACGTTCATCATGATTGGAGACGCGGAACGGTTAACTCGGGAGGTGGCGAGTTTGAGTAGAGCGATGGAGAAGGATGAGGTGGATGTTAAGACGATGTGGGTGAAGGATGCTGTGCATGATATGTTGATTATTGCTGAGGGGTGGTGGGATGAGAAGGTTAGGAAAGAGGTGTGGAAGGAGATTGGGGAGTGGATGTCTGGGTTTTGATGCGAGCGATATAGTGATCGAGTCCTTTGAAAAAGTCTGAATGATTAAAGACTCGTTATGTCTGCGAACTTGTATTATGATATGCAGGCACTTGTACATATACCGTAACCTTCTTTCGTCCTCTTTCTACTCATCCTCCTTCATTTCTCATGGGATCGTGTCATCCTAACGACCTCAGATGTTCATCTGGCTTATAGACCTATCTTCGGAAACCCTTAGTGCTAGCAGCGCTTTACTTACTTCCTGAAAGCTGTACCCGCAAGATATAGCCATCCTCCCCTGCTCTTCGACGATTAAAAAAGTGCAATCACCATTACAAACAATGTTCAATGGACAACTCCCATCTCGTCATAGAAATAACAATTGTCTCGAGGGAATAAATGAATGATATAAGAGTAGTCCATCTCCATACAACTCCCAAATTATCCCGACCAGGATATTCATCCGGAACGAACAACAGACACCTCAAAGGTTGACGTTGATGGGAGAACAGCCCAGGGAGACGAGGCCATCTACAGAGATGCAAGGGTGCAAAAATCAGTATCAAAATATTGATGACGGCCATCAGAGCAGCTAAGTAAGACTGAAGACGCACTGAATTTGTTGTCAGTACAGCAAACAGGTTGACCCGAGCTACATAGTCAGGAAACATCTTGATCAGCAGGCGTTGTTCACAGAGGTATATTCAGGATACTAACCAACTGTTACCCCCGATGCCAATAACAGAAATGGGGTTGCAGGTAAGGCCGACGAGGGCATCGACCGGGCCAAGGACAACGCCCAAGAGTCCAAGGAGTCCAAGGGCGTGTTTGTCGAGGTCTCCGGCCTTTTGAACGCTGTTGCAGCATTGGAGGGTCCCGACGTTGCATTGGCTGACCCCCCCGGAGTTGGTAGGAGCAGCTATAGCGGCAACGGCAAGAGAGGTGGTGAAAACGAGAGCGATTTTAGAGAACATCTTTTGTGAAGTTGGAAGGATATGTATGCGGTTTATTGGGTCTAGCGAAATGAGAGTGTATGTAGCTGAACGGTTGTGTTCGACTGGGGGCAAATGTACTTTTACACGTGCCCTTTTATATGTTTGCTACAGCGTTCACTTCAATTTTTGGTGACTGTGACGAGACTTGTGAACGACTGGAAGTACAGTCGTCGAACATGGAACGGCGCGGAGAGGGGCTATGCCGTTATGTCAGGGATACAAACTCAATAGAAACTGCGATGATTAGGAGGAGCAGAAGAACGGTGAAACAAACACGTCAATCATAAAATTATTAAAATGGAAGCACGGAAGTCTGTGAAGGTATTATCAAAAAGTAGAAATGACTTCTCGTAACAGGTGTTCGACATACCACTTACACACTCCGATGATTCACTGAATATTAGGACGAAAGATCAAAACTAACATGGTGATTCCCACAAATCCCGGCCTAGATGTTTCAGTCGGAGAACTTGGATTTTGACTTTTGACAGCGCTCAGAAGATAGGTTATTATGCGATCTTGGAGAAGACGACGAAGTCTAAGAAACGTATAGTGGGTAATCACATTGTTAAGAAGTTCGCTGTACGTTCATTGATGGGAGACTAGAATAGCACGAATCCGCATCTTCTGAAAGTTACCAGAGGACGGGTAACTATAGATACCACAGATTTGTGAATTGTCAGGGAAGTGTGGACGCATCAGAAGACACGAAACCACGGAGTTACCGTCATATGCACTTTGGAGCCAGCGTGTATATCCAAATATAACGCTTGAACCACTGGCACCAATAAGAAGTTGGTCATATCCAGAAGTCGACGGTGATGCCGACACTCGTACAGGATGTTTGCGGTGTGGTCTAACGCCTCGGCGCGATGTGACGCTGACGGACGAACATAGTAGAGCTACCTTGAACAGGAGGAATAAAGGCGAACATAACGGGAAAACACATGCGCTCAAGCGAGGAATGGGCGATGGTTCAATAGTCTACGATAACGATAGCTTTGATCATTACGAGACGTGAAGGCTATTCTCCACCCATTCCTCGTGTTGAGAAGTCGAACGACGCAAAATATTCCGGCATGAATAAACGAGCGACTTGGCCTGGTGGTGCGCCGTGGTACGCGGTGGAGATTCATTTAGTTAATCCTGAGCTTGATTGAAGTGAAAGTATCCGTTTGAAAAAGCATGAGCATAAGATATTAATTGAGTCTTTGCATCAACGGACTTCACCCACCGACATGGACGGCTAAGATGAGATGGATGCAGAGTCCAGACGTTCGATGGTGTTAAGGTGGGCGATGCATATGCCCACGACGTTGAGTGCTCCACGAAAAAAGCGGCATGAAAAAGAGCTATTTCTGCGGAGAAGGCATTCTGGAGATTTTGGATAAGCACGATTACATTCTCCAAAGATAAGTTACAAACTATCGTTGTCTTTCCTGGATTTGGCGCATTGACCAGATAGAGGTGCACCTCTCACTTCAACGTTTCATGCCCGCCCCTCCCTTTTTCCCTCTCTTGCCAGAGGAAGTTATCGCGTGCTTATTTAAATGTACTTTCGTAAAGGCATCCAAAATCCTTGTTACCAAGTAACGATTTGATGCGAAGGCTGCTAGTTTACCATGCGGCCGCTAGCTTGTTGCGGTCCGTTGTCTTTTCTTTAGGTAAAATGTTGTTTTTGAAAAAATTGACGATAGGTTCCTGGCTTACTTGCGCCGCCCCGCTATCCTCCTTCACGGCGAGGGATCGCTGTGAACGCAGACTGTGTTCGGCTGAAACGTTACCGTAGACCGTGTGTATGAATCCGCCCTTCGATAGATAGCTACCTTAAAAAGTACGACCGTCCGTCGAAGTTATAACATCGTGTACGAGATGATGACCGATCTAGTTTATCAGCCTAGGCCATGGCCGTATACTAGCTCGAGCTGCTCGATTTCTGGGACACCGCTAAGTTCTTGTGGCCTAATGTCTTTCTCTTGGGTAAAATAACGTGATTGCAAGTTTCGATGATAGGGTCGTAGATTACTTACACTTTTGGCGAGGGATCGCTCGGAACATATATTGGACTCGAGTCTGAAACTTGCCATGAAATAAAGCTGCCAGTGTCAACGTCAACCACTATGGGTAAGGGATCAGTCCCTTGGAGGGTACAATCATTCCAAAGAGATATAGCAAGTTCTGTGGATAGTTCAGTATTCACCCTAGTGCTCTCCCGGCGTGTCCCATTTTACAAAGCCGTTAAGTGCGAACGAGCAGCTAAAAAGCGCGCAAAAACGCTTGCTGAGACTTGAGCAAGGGATACACCACGCTACCATCACCTGTGTTATGTCGATGACTCAAGATGTCCTTCCTAGCCTCCCCGCCTCGTATAACGGTAGCTACGAGGTGGTTTGACGATGAAGAGGGACGATGTGGTTAAAGTTGAAGGCTTGCGAGCTTCGGGCAAGACCGTAGCTACGGGAGATCTGGAGTACCATCTCCATGTATGTGTTGGCCTCATTGACATGGCCATTCTAGACGAATTGTAGGATTTGTGTGATCCGTGAGTAGAACACACCGCGACCCCTCCCGAACTCTTCTGGAACATTCAGACGTGATGAGGATAAGCCAATATTGGCTGGGCGTCAATGCCGTGCTGCGCCTCCTATAAATCGGTTGAGTTGACTTCCGAATTCCTTTCCCCTCTCAAACGCAATCCTCGTCAAAATAAGGTATGTATCCTTTTCTCCTTTGATTATCTGACCTTGGACATTCAATACCGGGAACAACCCCTCGAGTATCACGGAACTTTAGTAGTTGCTTCGAGGTGCTTTGGATAGTTCATATAATTCTCTGCTCACCGCCATGCTATACGACTCGACCCCTCAATACGACCACCATTCACACCTTCCCTTCGCCCGCGAACCCCTCAAATCCATTTATGTCCTTCAGCGTCTTATTACAACACTCCTCCTCGTCCCTTACTGGACCCTCAAATATCTCATTCTTCCCCGTTCATTTCGCCCTCGTCCTTCATGGAACATCCGCCAAATCATCTTCGTCAATTTCACCCGAAGAATATATAAAGTGACGGAAGTTGCTGGGGTGACGTGGGGAACGAGGGACCCGGAGTCAGAGCCAAATAGGAGGGAGTTGAAGGAGACGAGGTTTGAATGGGTGGATCCGCTTCCGGAGGAGTTGAGGTATGGGATTGTCGTCAGTGCTGAGGACAGAGTGCCGTTCAAGAGAGTCGGAACGTTCGTATGGCCAAAAGTACCACCTTCGTCGCCTTCACCCTCATCGTCAAAATCATCATCGCCGCAGCTTCCTCCCCTTCCTTTCAACGCCGAATCCGCATCTTTAAGCACCTCATCATCATCTCCCAATCTATCGAAAGGAAAGGGAAGCGGCGGTACTGTGCACGTTCAAGCTGTCCATAGCGTAGAGGATATTGATGTCGAATCGTCCGCTGCAGATGTTCCTATCATTGGGATTTTTATGCATGGTGGAGGGTACACTCATATGTCTGCACACGAAAAGTCGAGGACATCAAGAATTCCGAGGAAACTTAGCAAGGTAAACGTCAAATTATTTTAAAAACATATCACAATTATTCACGCTGACTGCCGATTGTCATCATATGGTAGGATAAAATGCTGGCCAAAATTTACGCAGTCGAATACCGTCTCCTCCAATTTGCCCCCTTCCCAGCAGTCGTCCAAGACGCAGCAGCAGTATACGCTCATGTCGTTCGCCAGCACCGCAAAACGGAAGGAAGATCCAAGATCATCTTGATTGGAGATAGCTCTGGTGGCAACCTCGTTCTCGCTCTAACGAGATGGATTAGAGACGAGGGAAAGTTACCTATGCCAGATGGACTGTTGTTGCTTTCTGTACGTCTTCATACCCTTATATGTGTCTACTCTAATTTACTCACACTTATTCGTGGATTAGCCCTCGTGTGACACATGTAAGTTCCCCGCCTATATGCCTTGAAATTCTAACAGATTCACCTCATCATCGAACTTTAAGCCCATGCCATCCCAGAAACCTACTCCTCCCACATCCCCCGTCCGAACGCCCACACCGACTATCTCACCGACACTATTGAACCCCGGGCAATACTCCAAGCCACCTTCCTCGGATTCAAATACTACCCCCCACACCACCACATCCATCTCAACCCCGACGAAAGAATAATCGAAGAAAATCGTAAACTCATGCAAGTCGTTCATTCCGAGTACGTATCAGCTGCGAGCCCGAGGGTGTTGCAATGCTGGGGACATGAAGTGGAGCAGCATCATTGTTTTGTGAATGAATCGTCGGAATGGGCGGGAAAAGGCGGCGGAGCGTCGGCATCGGCATCGGCATCTGCGTCCATGGCTTCGTTGGTCGAGACTCCATATCGCAGGAATTGTCGCTTTGACCGCCTTTTCTCTGGGTTCCCTCGAACTATGGTAGTCATCGGTGACGCCGAACGCCTAGTCAACGAAGTAAAGTCCCTTGTGAAAGCCATGTCGAAAGATGACGTAGATGTTACGACGCATTGGGCGAAGGATGCTGTGCATGATGTCTTTATCATTGCTGAGGGGTGGTGGGATGAAAAGGTTAGGAAGGAGGCATGGGGAGCCGTGGAGGAATGGATGAAGGGGTTTTAAATTTAACTTCATAACTTGAATAAATAGGACCCTCGAAAGGAATGGACTCGGATTTCTACTACCCAGCTTCGGATGTATGTATTGGTTTTGATTTGTATTTTTCTAGCACCGCCCTTGTCTCTATGCACCGGATACACGCTCGATTTCACTTAGCACGTAGAGCTGGCGGTCTCGTGCTTGTATTTTCATTGATGATGTCTTCACTGGCCGGCCCTCTTTTGGCTGGTCTCGCCGAAGTGAAGTGTCCAAGGACGATGTCGACGCGACAGCTTACTGAATGAGAAATGGTATATAAGTCTTCGTGGTTTGAAAGTCGTAAGATTGCCATATGGATTCTGTGGAAGATTGGAAATCGGGCTTTCAGTTTCGACGGCAATAGGCACGGCATTGGTTTTCTTCGCCCTGATGTCGGAACCCGTCCTCACAACCTTGCACCTACTGGCTTCCGACTTTCAGTCTGTGAACCACTTCTTTGGCCGTCGGGCGGTCGTCCGGATTAGGTAAGAATGCAATTGAATAGGGCACACTAAGCAAACCCACAGTGTATATATCCTGTCATTTAGGTGAGCATTCATTCATGGAAATGAGAACGAGCATCAACGTACACCTGGCACTGGCAACGCCGCAAAGATATTGAACGCAGTTTGACTCGAGTTCGCACTTTTGCTAACCTGAGTGAGGGAGTTACACCTAATTGAAGTTTCATTGAACATGAACTACATACCCAACGAAGTTGATTAATGCTCTGGCGGCTGCGATTCCTCAGCTTGAAGAGATCACCGAATCCACTAGTCATTTCCCTGATTCTGAGGTTAGAGAAAAGTCCATCATCCCACTAGCTACTAACCTAATGGACTAACAGTGTGTAAGTGTATTGCGCAATATGAAAAGTATGTAAGCATTCACATTTTCGCTGAAACCGATGAGGGTCTCCAAGTCCTGAATCACAGTATCGAGACTTGAGTGAAGGGCTTCCATCTTATTGAATACTTCAGACTGAGGAAGTGTGAACAGTAGCAAAAGGTAGGGATTTTGATGCTACTAACGAAATCGGCCTCAGGCTTAACGGCGTGGGACGTGAACAATTGTGGGCTTCGGTAGAGGTTGGTTACGAGGATCCTGAGTGGATTCAAAGACTGTTGAAATTGCCTAGCATCTCCAGTTGCGACTTGAACTACCGATGAGTAGTTACTGGGATGGTTGGTGTTCAGCTTACGTTGTTTTAGCAATTTATTGCTGTTGGGCTTCGCGCCGATCTGGAGATCAAGCCTCAATAGATTACTCTTATACGCTTCCAGGACAGCCGTTGTCCGGTCGATGACTAAATTGACCTGTAAGTGGATCCCAAAGATGAACCACAATGTAGACGCACCGCAATGAAGGATGATCTCCACGAAAAGGAAAGGATCTGTAGCGTTTCGAACTGAAGACTGTTGCCGCAAACGTTCAGAGAATGGTTGAAGTATCTCAGCCTCCAGAGATGTAGTAGATATGACCGTACCTGTGGTCAGGAGCTTGAGTAGAAAATTAGTACTACAAACAATTCTGCACTTACCATCGCGACCGATGTAGATGAACCAGGGGATAACGGATACATTTACCCTTTGAAAAGTATCTTGCTAAAGCTAGTCATGTTCGCGTCTTAATCTTAATCGGCAGTGGACCTTATCATACCGAAGTCATCAATGCCTTTATTTTCCCCATTGTGGCCTTCAACGGACGAAGTGACGATACAGACGCCTGAGCAAGACTATGACATTGGATCACTAAAAAAGTCTGCTTATCAAATTGGTCAATCCGTGAGCCTATATCGATGCCAGTCTGGAGGAATGGCTGGGGTAATTCTACGATGAGATCAAAATCAATTTTAGAACATGGTATATAGTATGTGCGTACCATACTGGGTTGCTAAGCTCTGCATTACATCCCGACTAACTCCTTGGATGTGTATCCACCTAGCTTTCGCACTTGATTCGCCGCTTCGCTGAACACTTAACCAAGACAGGAACTCCAAGTCCGTGAACCGCCCTTGAAGAGGATCGGGGGAAGCATAATTAAGAATATAGACAATGCATGGAGCCTGAATGCGTTTATAAGTGCCCTCAGCCCCCAATGACTCGCTTCTGCCTCGCAGACGACCTGGATTAACCTGGATGCGTTGTGGTAGCACCACTTTGCGCACGGCTGCACGGAAGCGCGCGAATGATGGTGCAACCACCTGTGCACGGTATTGGTACGATGTTTCACTGTCGGCATAGGAAATGACCCTCCTAGCGTCCTCTGAAGAACTGATGTACACCGATTCATGCGAAATAATGCTGTTAGATTGGTGCTCAATGATGGCGGGAGCTAGTAACGCGGGGTCAACGGCGTCGGATGAATTGGTATAGTATCGCGTTGGGCTATCCGGACGAAACATAGCTGGGTCTGAGCAGCTGAGAAGGAGCTGTTATATTGCCCTTATTCAAACTTCGGGCTGTGCAGCAAGCGCCCCATCGTGAGAGATTCCGAGCTCCTTTCTGATGACAGTAATGTGTAAACTAGCCTCCTCGCGAGGAGGAATGAACTCTGATGGATGCTTGAAGTTGAGTAGCAAGTTGGAAAACTATATCATCATGATTATATGCCGACTGTTGTTGCAAAGACTGCATACCCCGCTCCTCTCCAACCTCACGTTTGCGTTTACTCATATTGAATTCAGGTTATTGTGGCTTTAGAAAGCAGAAATTCGCATGAACCGTTAGTAAATACGCTGATGGGAACTATTCATGCTTATTCTGAAACTTCGACTCATGTAGGGATTAGAGAGTTTGCGAAAGCGTCTCAAGCCGGCTTTTGCCGTGTGAGCCCGCGACCAGCACAGCCACTTCTCATCCTCGCTTTCATCGACAATTTCTCCTTACTGCAAATCATCATTCGCTCTATTCATTGCATATTCCATGCTTCCCTGTACTTGATATATGGCTGCATTGTTTTAGCCAGTCGGATTGCATTGAACCATCACATACTTGAGATCTTATCAGATACAGATGATTTGGTCCAAGAGCAGACTGCAGGACGGATGCGGCCAGGAGGGGCAACTGACATTGGAGAGCCTTGGGGATGATATTTGGTTGCAACAATTTCAATAGATTGATCTTCATTCCTGTGGTATAGCTCAAGTATTGAGTGATATCAAATAATTCCAGTCGCAATGAAATCAATCAGCCTGTGGTGCACTTAGATCTACCTTTGTCCGTGCGATGTCCTGATAGTGTGGCTACTGAGGACCGGGTAACTGCTTTCTGTATGCTTTTACGACGTCTGGCATATCCTATCCGTCTCGTTGATGTTGAACTCATCTTTGCATGGGAGCGGTCTTGTTTTTCAAGGATCTCATGAATTACGGCACTCATTCTATGGCGCCGATGGAACCCGTGCGATTATCCCTTGAACAACTCGTCGCAGGCTGTCCACTTCCTTGATGCAACGATGGGGTGTCGGTCTTGCCAAAAAAGCCACCGGGGGTGAAGTTCACCCCGGTGAACACACATTTTTGGACTGTCTTTGGCTAGTAGTATCATCGGGCATTTCTCTGTTGTTATCAGGCAGACGTCCTTGCTCGCAATCCCATGCAGGGGAGGGTTGGCGCGGTACTGGGTCACCATCTGTGGTCGAGGAGGCAATCTGGATATCTTCTGGTTTTGTTAGCGCCTTGATTCAAGTTTTTAGAGCTGAGGGACCTTGAGCAGTAGCCCTTGTCATTTATGCCTGGCCATGAAGAGAAATATCCGAGAAAATGTGGAGAAAATGTACAATTATCGTTGGCTACGATGTACCGCGCTAAGTGGCTATCTCACGCGGAAAAAGCCGCTGGTCGCTGACTAAGCGGGCTCAACCGGCTTTCGCAAACTCTCTATTTTCTCAACCAAAAGCGTGTCGTTCCCAAACTTAGCTACCCAACCCTTAATACCGCCTTCAAGAACAAAAGCACGCGACTCTGTGCAACCTTGAGAATCAAGATAGTCTTGGTACCTATGAATGCGTCGGAGGTTGGTAATTGAGCTTAAGAAACGGAAGGACGTCGGCTCACCATCCAGCGCAACGAGGACCTCTTCCTGACGAGCTTCCACAATAGAATATAACCTTCTTTGTGTGGTTGAACTCTCCATAGAACGTTGGGAGGTCATCGAAGAACGTTTGCGCGGGCCATTGATGACTCCCTCGCACACAATAGCCCTATAATATCGCCGCGAGTCAAGTATGGATGCTCTCTTCAATGAGCGAAAAGGGACAAACACTGTAATCTGTACGTCTTACATCAATAACAGCGAAATCTGTATCACCTTTGGACGAATCGTGCAAGAGAGTGGCGACTTCATCGGCGGGAAGGACAGGTGGCTTTGACTGGACAGTGGGATAGGCGTCCCACCATCTCAGAAGTGGTGACGGGGAGTCTGCAGACGGCATTCCAGACTTGATTGCGTATATATGGCAGGATTCTAATGCTACCGGTTCAGATACGCCGTTGGTTGGAGTATCGCCTACTTGCCTACCCAGGTATCTGGATCAAATGTTATAGTTTGAAAAGGCGTTAATTCCGGTTTGCAGCATCTGGATGGTTCCGAACCACAGTCCGAGATTTGCTGGTAGGCGCTGAAAGTTCCAGGACTTTTGACGATGATAACATCTTTGAATGGACATTAATACGGTGTGTGATGAGAAAAAATATTTGGCATAACTAACCTAGGAAGCCAGCTTCAGCAAGGAGACGTTCGTACTCCGTACGGGTGACTGCTCCGGAAATACACGCAACATACGAAGCCAAATCTTGACGAATTTCGTCTGGAAGAGGCTTCTTGGCGAGGATCTAGGATGCATGGTTTAGCCTATTGGATAAATACCCTCTATGGATAATTCGCACATCATCTATAACAATCCGACCTCCTTTTTTCAGTACTCTGTAGCATTCCTTGAAAATTCCAGCTTTCCCAGCAGAGGGTAAGAGGTTGATCACACAGTTTGAAATGATACAATCCACAGATTCTGATTCAATGGGCAATGTTTCGGCAAGAGATGCTTGGACGAAGGCGACGTGTGGTGGTCGAAGGTCTTGTTTCGAGGCGATACGACGGGCAAGCGATATCATGTCCTACTCAGAACACAAAATCGGTGGTGCGAGGGTGTGTTTGGTAGGAAATGAGCCCACCGTCGATATATCCAGCCCGATCACTTGTCCCCCAGGTCCTACCTTACTTGCAGCAAGGAGTACATCGAGTCCGCCACCGGAACCCAAATCCAGAACTACCTCGCCCTTCATTCAATCTTATTATCCATCTAATGAGAGTAGTGCTCAGTCGAATCTTACCTCTCGGATATTCGCTACAGCAGTAGGGTTACCACAGCTGAGACCCATATTGGATTCGCCTGGTACCGATAGGAGCTCCTCCAAGCTGTATCCGAAGGCCTGTGCTACTTTATCTGCATCTATGTAATAGACATCGATTCGCACTGAACATCGCCTTCAAATCAGATCGCAATCCTGACTGAACCTACTGTGTATGGAGCCGGCAGTTCTGGCTTTTGCGTCGAACGCCTCGTTGATTTCCTTCAAGATGTGTTCCTCGGAATGTTCTCCTACAGCCTGCATGTGGAGGGAAAGGTGATGGAATGTCCGTCAGTGAGCAGCGTGACCCCCTTCTAATGAATCTTATATCGTTCTACCCTAGTTCCACTCTCTAAGCAGGCTTCGGCAATCAGATACTAGTGACATCCTTCTTTCTCCAGCCAATCAGAAACGAGCAGTGACCTCTCAGGGGCTTCTCTTGGCGCCTAATTACAACTATTAGTATTAAACCTCTTTCCCTCCTCGCTCAAAAGGTTTGATACCAACTAATACTACAGTGCTTGGCAGCGGTACCACGACCATACATATGTCGATGATAGAAAAAAGGGAACCTACGGAAGTTGTGATGATTGATAACGACGTACAACCCGAGCAGTATGTCAAAGCTTCTGGTAAGTTCAGTGCACTTCATATATTCTGGCCCTATTTAATTCGACCCTGTCTTCTATAGTCCTGTTCAAATCCCTTTCCTTTCTGGATCGGTAAGGACTTAGTCGCATCGCGGTCCGACTGACGGTACAAGGTTGTTTGATAGGTGGCTCGCTCTTTTTATTCTTATAGCTATGATCTTGGGTGTAATCATTGGAGTTTATGCTGCAAGTCTACGTCCCGTTGTATCCATGATTTTACTGATATTCGGATATTCGAAGGATGATGGTGTTCATAAGGCCTTCGGAGGAGCCCAGTGGAACGGCGTGTCCATACGTAAGTCGAGCAGATAACATGACACATGCTTCATTTACAAACTAGGCTTCAGCGGTCATGATTGGCCTTCTGCTAATGATGTGGCGTAAGTGCTTCACTATCTCTAGTACTTTTCTGCTAACAATGAAAAGCGGTCTTGACCAAGGTTAAATACGAGTGCCTTCTACAAGTCCTGTCCACTAGAAAAGTTTGGCTTCACATAGCAATATCATTCGTTCTAAACTGGATAGTCGCGCCATTCATCATGCTGGGCCTCGCATGGGCTACTCTACCAGAAGCATCCTTAGAAAGGGAAAGGAAGGGAGTTCTTCTGGTTGGAGTAGGTTAGTTTCCGGTCGTCTATGTGGAATGCTGAATTTACTTATTGAAACGACACAGCACGGTGTATTGGTAGGTGCAGTCACCCTCACTTGTCTCCGTATTCGCTGACTTCGCCCTGCTTCGTAGCAATGGTCCTAATATGGTCTGGACTTGCGCAAGGTGACATGCAGTATTGTGCAATCCTTGTAGGAATAAACTCGATATTACAGGTAAGGCTCCTACTTCATATACATTATTTGATCTCGTTCATTTACCCGCTTTATAGATTATTCTTTTCTCTCCATACGCTCTTCTCTTCCTGAACATTCTTGGATCAAACCCAGGTTCGGATAGTCCTGCACTTCATATTCATTACTCGGAGGTTTCTACCAGCGTCGGGATTGTAAGTCGCTTGTTGATCGAAACATTTCCATTCTTTCCTCACCTGGTGCCCATATCAGTATCTTGGAATTCCCCTCGCCGCTGGTCTAATCACTCGGCTTGTTTTCCGGAAACTGCTGTCTCGTACTACCTTCGAGCATTTCCTCAAAGTAATCGGCCCTATTGCCCTGCTCGGCCTTCTGTACACAATCATAGTGTTATTTGCTTATCAGGTTAGTAACGTATCCTCAGCTCTTCCTCGGTGTTACTCACTCCGGCGCCTTTCGACGCAGGGAAAGCGAATAATTGAGAATATTGGCTCGGTGTTTCGCATATTCGTTCCCTTAATCCTGGTATGGCGTCAAAACCACTTGATCTTCGTAATCTAGTCCGACCATGATCTTGTTATAGTACTTCGTCATTGTCTGGTCCCTCACCTTCTTTACTTTCTATCATGTTAGCGTACGGAAGCAGCATGCAGGCGCCATCGGAGGATACGATATGGCCGTCGTTCAAGCATTCACTGCAGGCTCAAATAACTTTGTAAGCCCATAGCCTGATACTTGGGTTTCTCTGATCCACCGGTCGCCTTACCCAGGAACTCGCTATTGCTGTTGCTGTCGCCAACTTTGGCACGGACTCCCCCGAAGCGTTGGCGGCAACCATAGGTCCTTTAGTAGAGGCAAGTTTAACTCATCCACGCTCACGTTGGTGTATCTCACTTCATACATTGTTTGCTAGGTGCCTGTATTGCTTGCACTTACGTATTTTGCTTTATGGGTGAAGCAGCGGATGGATTGGCAAGATGCTGTACCAGAGACGGAGAAACAATAGAAAAGTTAGGGTATCATGGATCTTTAAATGCTCACTTTTAATGTAGTTGTAGAATAAATATAGAGTTCCATCTTAAAGACATGCTTTCCTGCAAGGACGGTATCATATGTTGCGGAGACTTGACTACAATGGCTGTTCTCCTTAGTTAAATAGACCAAGACTTACGCTGTAGCTGGCGAGCCCAAAGTAAGGGAACGAAGTGTCTAGTACAAATCAGCCTTCTTCCGCCCCTGATAGTCCTTCAACGCACGTGAGAGCGCTTAGCCAACCGAAGCCTCTGCAGTCTTTCACTGTAATCTCATCATAGCACGTACGTCCAAGGTTTGACGTTTACCGAACGAGGGTCCTTGCATAGCTTACCGTCAACTACTATATACTCCATAACTTACCAGCATGGTCAATGATCAGAGTGATAAAGCAAAACGGGTTCGAGAAAACCAGCGACGTTCTAGGGAACGCAAGCGACAATACATCGCGACTCTTGAGACGCGTCTAAGAGACTTGGAGAAGCGAGGAGTCCAAGTAAGTAATTACACAATCGTGCTTTTATTCTGCGCCCAAATTTCTTCCCTGCTGCCTGCCATAGGCAAATGTTGAGCTTCAGAAACAGGCTCGCTTAGTGTTAGCAGAGAATCGTATTCTATGTACTCTCCTGATGGATAGATGTCGTATGACCGTGGAGGAGGTTAACAACCACCTACGATGTGCCCGTATGGAAGGCACAAATGACTCTTGCTCTGGTTCTTGCTCAAGCGCTAGAGCAAGCTTACCGTCAACTCCCCTGGTCTGTCCCACCCCCACCCCCACCCCTTCTTCCTTCTGTCCAACGGAGAGTATAGATGTACATACCGGCTCCTCGTCAAATATGCACCAACCCAATTCCACAATCCTTCCCAACCACAGTCCCGTCCCTGCGTCTTACTCGGCACTTCCTCTGCAGAAGAGCTCCGACGCTGGCCTGTCATCACCAACAGATTCCGACCCCGAGTTTCTACCAAGTCACTTCGCCGAGGGTGCTCTTCAGGATCTCTCAGCTGAGCCTATTGATACTCCGTCCAGCGTTCTCTCGCCATCATACGAACTGGGCTATCATCCACTCTTACTCGCTGGAAGCGAAGACGAAGCCTCCGACGATATCAATTTGAGCCTATTCTGTTCGACGTCATGGCCAGAACTGACTTCTTCGTTCACATCATGCGATTTCGCATACCAGCTGATAAAGACCATCAATCAGCGACGTTTCATGCCGCTGAGGATGAGCGATATAGTCATGCAATGGCTTTGGCTTGGGTTTCGAGCTTCAGCTGATGGTACGGCCTGTTGTGTTGTAGACGATTCTATTCTACACTCGATAGCTGTTCACCTCCTTAGGTGATGTATGACAATAAAGTAGCTTCCATTAGAAATATTTCTCGGTTAGGCAGAAACGGAGCTCTTCGAGAACGATAGGTGCAAGTAGCACTCTCCTCTATACTACCACAGAAGGAAATCGCTAGTCGGTTTTACTGTGATATAGTCGATCGCGAAGGTAAGAAACCTCTGGTTATTTCTTACTTTATGGAAACAGGTATTATAACCGCCGTTCCGTTCTTGTGAATAGCGAAGACTGATATTTCCCCCACAGGAAGGCGACAAAACAAAGGCGATTACTGAAATTGTCGATAAAATGCAGAGGCCACTGTCTAGGAAGGGCCGCTTTATCCTTGTCGCCTCATGATGCCTTCTGAGCGTAAAGAGGCAAGTCGGTATTACCGTGGACGCGACGACAACTTCCTGGCTTCCCGCCCAAAACGAAGTAGACTGTCTACCTTCCTCGACAAACCCTGCCAAACACTCAAAACACATAAATGCTCGCCAGCCCCCACTTCGTCTCTTTAGCTGGTACTACCACGGTGGGTCCTCCCCTCCCCTCCCTTCTTCGTATCCACTCACCCGCC
Source organism: Pleurotus tuber-regium (assembly GCA_014058305.1). Lineage (NCBI taxonomy): Eukaryota > Fungi > Basidiomycota > Agaricomycetes > Agaricales > Pleurotaceae > Pleurotus > Pleurotus tuber-regium. Next base: position 45,035 of record JACFYU010000014.1, on the reverse strand, counting down.
TTTGCCTACGCACAGCTCCTTCCGCGTCTGTGAGTATCAATATGCCTATATAACTCTCAACCTCCGCTTAATGTGTTCTTACCTTCAGGTCCCGAGGGCAATGCGGATGACACTGACCTTTTGATAGGCTGTTTATCACCCCGGTGAGGGGTTGCGTGGTGGGAGTATGGGTTGAGGGGTGTTTTCTCGCCTTCTGTTCTTTAGGCGACTTGGTCTGGATCAAGTCGTCACACCATGTTCCCAGCGTGTTCTGGGTAGCATTATGGTGTTCGCTGCTCATAGGCGTGATCTCCCTGGGGGGATTCGCGTCGCCGATGCAGCAAGTAGCCAGTGAGGTGCACAGAAGGTCGGGGCGTGGATGGCAATCGTATGCGGTGAGTCACCTTCGTGAAATTCAGTGGTATTCTGATTCCTAATGTATCGCCTAATACAGAGGGAGGCGCGAATGTCATCCGCCTTTGGTCGCTTTGGGCTTCTCAATCCTTTTTTGGATTGAGCGGTCACCCGCCGTGTGCCTGGCAGAGCGCACGCTTCGGCGGCGTATTCCCCAGGTGCATTTTGGCCTACGCCGTCGCTACGGATGACCTCACCGGATGGGGGGATTCGTTCCGAGTGATCACAGTAGTAGTCAGTGCGGGGTGGGCTAGAGGTCCTAGTGAGGATGGTAGAGTCGGAGTCAAGACTTTTCTGGCTATCTGTTCGAACGGTGTCCTTAATGTCTTTCCATGGTAGGACGGGGTGGGACGTCATCTCGACCTTGGTGCTTTGAATCACTTGAAGTGATCACTCCCATGTACCCGGCAGAGCTGATGTGTCGGCGAAGCGATCCAATGTGGTCCCTGGGTACATTGTGGCCTACGCTGAGTTCACTACGAGTGGACACGGTTGGTAGAAGCCAGTGCGAGGTACATCGAAGGTTGAGCTATGGGTGACATCTTGGGAGGTAAGTGTTTTTCCTACTGTATAATTTTAGATACTAATGATCATAATAAAGGAGTGAGAGGGAGGGGAGGAGGAACTCCGCTACGTGATCCCTCACAACTCGGCTTCAAGACCAGGATCAAGACCTCGACAGGACGACAACGCAAGACCTCAAGATAGTTTTTTTCTCTTGTTCCTTATTGCATGTTGCTCGGAGTTTTGTACTTTTTTTCTTCCTCTTCTCCCTCGCGTGATGACCTTGCTACTGCACTTCCGGCTTGTGTCGTCATCGTGGGAGTTCTTTTTTTTTTTGCTGGGTTTCGTCGCCGACCAGTTGGTGCAGGTTGATGAGTCCAGCAAATGAATAGGAGGATGAGTTCTGTAACATTCTGTATGTATTTGGTTCCGGGGACACATTTAATCCCATGCAATCTCTGTTCAGATAAGCGATATGTAGCATTAGGAAGGTCATTGACAAGCGAGCTCACACCCGGGTTCCAGATCTAGACCCCGTAATACTGCCCCAAGGCGTCTTCGCATCGGCGGTGCGCCATCACGGCACTGTGAATGATGCATGATAGGTGGTTGTAGTACCTTTCGGCTTTGTGGTTGGAAACAATATCATAAAGCGTTGTAATCAGGATGATATCGGATTTCGGGTGGTGTTGAGAGCAGCGCGCGCTAGTGGGTTGGGTGATAGTGAATTGGTATTTGGTGTAATTTCCCTTCAAGTCGAGATGGGTAGAACTCTGTGTGCAAGCGAATAGAGCTTGAAAAACTTACCAGCCTGTTCGTCCCCTTGTACACTTACGTTCGTTCCTTGTCCCTTCTCATATGGATTACGAATAATAGCTATGCATGCAATCATTTGGTGGTACCTTTGTTCCTGATCTGGTACCTTTCGCGACCTATGGGTAGTTTGGATATCCTTTGTATCAGTGCTGATAGCACAGGCCTACTCCTATTACGGATGATTATGTATAGGCTGTTTACGAGTGCTTGTCGGAGCCGGGGTTGATGAGAGTTGGGAGGGGTCCATGGACGCCCTGATCGGAAGTGACTAGTGACAGTCCATGAGCTCAAGGTTGGCACACCCATTTTCCACACACGTGATGCAGATGTGACGTAAATGGACCGAAAGTTGAAGCTAAGCTTGAAGTGTAATCTCATTGTACAAGGTCAATCTAAGAACAAGCTTGCCAGTGAGAGTTGAGAACGTGTGGTTCGGTTCGGCGAAATTGGGGGCTATGGTGGTAGATACGGGGATAAGAAGCAGCGGGGAGAGTCGATGTGTGCCGTCCCGACCACCACGTTCTATCAGCAATAATAGTATTCCAAGTTGTCTAGTCGAAAAAGAACGGCCGAGAAAGTATGGATGTAGAGCACGTTCGTGTGCTGCCGTTCGCACGCGATAGGCACTGGCAGGAGTTCATAACGGCACGAGTCCGACGTGGCGTTTGGATATGATATCACGGTGTCGAGAGCACTGAGGGAGATACCTCGCAGATCAGTCGGCAGGACCAGAGATTCGAGTATGATCGCTCAAAAAAGTCAACGTATTGACTTTTTAGCACCGGACTTCCTAATTCGGGAATAACAGCGACCTACTTATCGCTTCAAATAATAATCGTCATCATCTCCACCACTTTTCCTCCTCCTCTTCTTTTACTACAACTAGCCACATCCACCCATGCCCTTGTCATCGTCCACAACGTCCACCTCACTACGTTCCATCCCGCTCGACTCCTTTCACGAGCCTTATACCCGGAGCGGCGACGATATCTCCCTTGAACAAGTCCGCACCCAGATCAACGCTCTTCAAGACGAGCTGCGCGGACGCGGCATTGCGCTCAGCGGCCGCATTATCCATGTTTGCCACTATCTCCCCGTCGTTGCTACCCTCAACACTCGGGCCGGCATCCCGAGTCCCCCTGCTACGCCACCTAGCAAGGCCGGCGACGTTCCTCCCAGTCCAACCAGCGACAATGTCGACTCTTGGATCGGTAAGGATACAGGCAGCAGCGACAAGACGAGTCCCAGCTCCACCGCTTGGACACTGAAGCCCCGGTATGGTCACGCTGCTATGATTTCGGGTATTCGTTCCCTGGCTGCCACCCACGAGCAGCTTATCGTCGGGTGGACTGGTGATATCCAGTCCACCAACCCTGGAGAGCGTGTACCCGCTAGCACTGTCTCCGACAACGACCGTCGCCTACTGGAGGACGCACTGAGGGGATACATGACTAAGGAGACTGATGGTGATTTGGACGCCGACGACGATGACGACAATGAACCTCTTTCACCTGTTGGCGAGGCGAAACAGAAGAAGCGCAAGACGATATATGTGCCTGTGTGGGTAGATGATAAAGTTGCACATGGCCATTACGATGGATATTGCAAACAGAGTACGTCGTCAATTTATGTATCTATGTATGCGCTCTCATTGATCATGTATATAGCTCTCTGGCCACTCTTCCACTATCTGCTTTGGCAGGATGTTGCTACAGAGTATGCCTCCGCCGACCAGTACTACCCTCCATACGTTCAAGCAAATGATCTTTTTGCACAAACAGTAGAAAAGTTATATCAGCCTGGTAAGTCCTTGCATCACATATCACTTCTGACGTTTTATGGTGCATATATGCGCGTCAATTTGGCGTTTTCGCTGGTATATGCGTCTTTCTAGTCCGTATGGCCTATTCTGGTTTACGCGTTCACCTTTATTTCTGCATCTCCACTAAATTTCTTCGCTCTGTCCCTCTCGCCACGCATTCGCTTCTGTTCAACTTACGTCCTCTAATTACGTTTACCTTTAGGCGACTTGGTCTGGGTACACGATTACCACCTGCTTCTAGCACCTAAGATGATACGCGAACGCATCCCCGACGCTACTATCGGTCTCTTCGTCCACACACCGTTCCCGAGCAGTGAAGTTTTCCGGTGCTTACCTCGTAAATATATCTTCCATCCATGAATATATGCGCGTCATTCACTAAATTATTAATAATTTTGCCTTTATTTGACATTGAACAGGCCGCAAAGAAATTCTCGATGGCATGCTTGGCGCGAACTTGATATGCTTCCAGACGTATGCATACTCGAGACACTTCACGTCAACGTGTGTACGAGTGTGTGGATACGAGACGACATCGAAGGGTATTGATGTGGAGAGTCATACCGCCGCAGTCATGCATTGTCCGGTAGGCATTGATGCTATGAGAGTATCGAGAGATGTGTAAGTGCCATTTTCGCTGCTTACCTCATTTTCGTTGCAAATCTTTGATACTAAACCGCGTGTAGCCTTCGGCCAGGTATTCAGCCGAAACTCGCTGCCCTGCGCAACTTGTACGAGGGCAAGAAGATCATCGTCGGACGAGACAAATTGGATGTCGTCAAGGGCGTTTTACAGAAGGTATGCGCTTCCCCTCCCCCCCCACACACGCTCGGCCGAAAGGAAGTACTGATCATGATCGATTCTTATCGCTTATCGCTAATAGCTCCGTGCCTTCGAGAAGTTGCTCCAAGATTATCCTGAATGGATCGGGAACGTTGTTTTGATTCAGGTGACATCGCCAGCTTTGACTGACAGCCCGAAGTTGGAGCGTCAAGTTAGTGAGCTTGTCGCGCATATTAATGGAGAGTACGGGAGCTTGGATTTCATTCCGGTGCATCACTAGTGAGTTGAATTCATTATATTTCCGAGAATTACAAATTTACATGGACCGTGGTGGCATAGTCATCAAACTCTGAAGAAGGACGAGTTTTACGCGCTCTTGTCGGTGGCAGATTTGGGTGTCATCACACCTCTACGAGATGGTATGAACACGACTTCGATGGAGTTTGTTATCGCCCAAGAGAGAACGAAGAAGAGCCCGAGTGTGCTTAGTGAGTTTATGGGAATCAGCAAGAATATGGAGGATGCGTTACAAGTCAACCCTTGGGACCTTGGTGTAAGTGCATTTGATAATTACAAACGCTCAAAAAGTGGGTCGTGGCGCTGAGGTCTATTTTAATTTCAGGGCGTAGCAGCTGCAATGAATCGAGGCCTGTTGATGTCCGAGGCTGAGAAAGTTGAGCGCCACCAGAAGCTATATAAAGTCGTCACGACGCACACGTCGCATCATTGGGCCGCTGTGTTGGTTAAGATGCTGTTAGGCCAAATGGGCGGCGAGGGTATAGCGAGGCAGACGCCGTATATCCCTAGAGATGTGCTGAACAAGAGGTACAAGGATGCTAAGAAGAGGTTATTCTTGTTTGATTATGATGTGAGTACGGGTTTTAGTGAATTGATGGTTGGATGGTTGGGCGAAGAGGGTGACTGATATTTCGTGGTTGGGTTTGTAGGGCACCCTCGCTCCGATCGTCAAGACGCCATCTATGGCTGTTCCTTCTGCGCCTACGTTGGAAGCGCTCGAGTCGCTTTCCTCGGATCCAGCGAATCTTGTGTACATCATCTCAGGTCGTGACGGTGCTTTCTTGGAACAACACTTAGGTCACCTCATCAACGTTGGGTTTAGCGCTGAGCACGGTGGTTTCATGCGTGAGCGCGGGAGTACCGAGTGGGTGAACTTTACGAAGAAGTTGGATATGTCGTGGATGAGCGAGGTGTTAGAAATCTTCAAGTATTACACAGAGAGGACGACAGGGAGTCATATTGAAGTGAAGAAGAGCTCGATTACGTGGCATTATAGAGGAGCTGATCCGGAGTGGGGGTTATTCCAGTGCAGGCAGTGTCAGGATTTGTTGGAGAACAATTTGGTGTCGAAGAGGCCTATTGAGGGTGAGTAAAAGTTTCTTTGCTTTCACATGGGACGAAAAGGGTTGTTCTGATGGCGTTGTGGCGTACGTAGTTCTTGTCGGCAAGAAGAACTTGGAAGTGAGGCCGATTGCGGTGAACAAGGGTGAGATTGTGAAGCGGATTTTGTACAAGAACCCGGATGCCGAGTTTATCTTTTGTGCTGGTGATGATAAGGTTTGTCGATGTTGTAGGTTTATGCTTCAGAGTTGATTCGCTGACCTTGATTACTAACTAGACCGACGAAGATATGTTCCGAGCGCTGAGTCTGTTCCCTCCTGGCACCACAAAAGCACGGTTGGAGGCTCCCATTTCTGTTACCCTCATTGACGGTGGCGACACCCCACCTTCACCTTCATCACCCACCGCGGAGACCGCTGAGGAGAGGAAAGCTGCATTAGAAGCCAAGTTCCCTGCTGTCGATCTTGCGATTCATAAAGAAGCTATATTCACCACGGCTGTTGGACATAGTAGCAAGAGGACGTTGGCGAGCTGGCATGTGACGACGCCGCAGGAGATTGTGGAGCACATGTTGGATTTGGTGAAGGATGTACAGAGTGAAGGTGAGGGTGTATCTGAGGGTGATGTGAAGAGTCGTTTGTGAAACTGATTGTGTTTGTCTTGTATAGCGTAAGCGGTGATTGATCGTTTTGTTTCCCCGTTCTTCGTCGTCATTCGCCGCCACCCGGACTATTCGATGCTTGTTTGCTACTCGTTATATTCATTCACGTTATTCGATTTTTGCCTTACGAGTACTTATGATCCCATGCACACTTCCTCATCGTTCACGTAGGCTTATACGATTCATTGCTTCTAATATCAACCGTAGACAGATTCATAGGTATAGAGAAAGAGAAAAAACACCAACACCGATCGGATATCTAGCGTAGTAATGTATATCTTGCATGTCGTCAGTTTTGGAATGTATATTATGATATCGCTATGAATTGGATATCGGATAGAGTTTCTTTGTCGTGTGTGGGTTGCCTTACTATAGGGTTTGGGATTTGGGCTCATTGGTAGCAAGCCAATCAGTCTTGAGGAGGGTAGGTGATATTCTTAACACTGGCGGTGGGTTAGCAGGACGAAAGCGAGGTAATTGATTAATAGAGCGCGTCTTTGAACAGATCTCGCGTGTTACACCTAGAGGCTCGAAAAGATTCTACAAATAAACCCGCACCCCACTATTCTAGAAGTGACTTTAGATAGCGACACAGCCAACATTGACGAGGCCGTCTGTTGAGCGATACGTTAGCAATCTATACAGCGGAAGAAGAGTAATCAACGCGTTAGCGGTGTGGCTTACTCTGATAAACGTTATCGCAGCAAACAGTGGTTCCGGAGCTACAATGGGGTGCATGAGCGAACAACATAAATCCACAGAAGGCCATTTCGAAACTTACCAGCTCTCGGTGAGGATGTTGATGCTGCTGCAAGTGATACCGACGACGACGTTGGCGAGGGCATCGATGTCAATGCCGACAAGGAGGAGGGCGGCGATGACACCACTCTTCGTGATGGGATCGAGAGTGCTCTCGATGGAAGACCAGGTGCCGGCTGTTTGGCAGCAAGAAACGTTTGTTTCGCAGGTGGAGCCGCCGCCACCGCCGCCAGTGCGGGCAACGACGGTGGGTGTGGCGGCCGCAAGGGTAGCGAGAGTGGTGGTGGCGAGGAGAGCGAGCTTGGAGAACATTGTTGGTTGGTTGGGTTTTGGTTGAGTACTTGAACGGGTTTTTGTTCGAGTGAGGATACAGCTTGAATGTTGTCGCCCTTTTATACCAGTTTGCATTGGTGATGTCCCGAGCTGATTGTTTTACCAAGTAGTGAGTCCGCTAGGGAGTACCGTACATTGCCATGTAGCAAGCGGGATGGATCCCCATGAGGTGGTCAACGGAACGGGAGCAGTAAGTGTACTGTGTGCTGTCTTGACGCCAGTCAAGTCTTTCTGATGGTCGGCAAGTTGAAAGTGAATTCTTACTCCACAAACAAACAACGAGAACAAGGTAGGAGGAACTGACATCATGGGAGAAAAAAGCGAAATGAATGCGAAAGCGCTTGATGGTTGACAGAATCGTGCTGCGCTATAACTAATCGGTTAATAATTAACCAGACAAAAATGCCGATAATGTATTCTGCCTCGATGGGATTTGACAAACCATTGTAAATTCCGAGGCAGCAGTGTGCGCAGACCTGCAGGTGTAGTAGCACTTACATCATCGACCTGAATTTACCAGCAATGAGTTAGGAACCCTACCACGACGCCAACTTGGCATCACGATAGCTAGCGGAAAAGAATGAGCATCGATGAACGGCAGAGTAGAAGCAGTATGTGCTTATAGCTGTGGTAGTTACTTTGTATGGGTATGCAACCGTGAACAGCTATTATCCTGTTTTAGGGTCAGAGGGCCCTCACCGCCGGCAAACCTTCGGAGTTCACCAGGGTTCAAACATTCACCGTCTAACTATCAAGTAGGTGGTTGACCCTGAACTCCGTGGTGCGTCGGGTTAACGGCCTGGTGTGAATGTTGGTCAATGATAAGCGAGGAGGTGTTCTTGAGGAACCGGAACTGTCACGGTAGTGATGCAAGGGTAGTGTGAAGGAGCCACACTTGGGAATGAAGGGGAGGGGGATCGGCCAGGAACAAAGGAAGCCGGTTAAGTTTTGAACTCGAAGGCCAGAAGCCCTCCGGGCTGCGAGATCACAATCCTGACGAGTCAACCACTTTCTGTCATTGCTCACGATTATTATTGACTCTAGCATCGACGAAGCGAATTGTTATGTGAGGACCCGGCGTGATTGGTACTCTAGTCTATCTGATAGCCTACCTTGGCTTACCTTGTGGAGACCTTCTCGAAGCACATGTGCATGAATGAACGTTCTGATGATGGGAGGTTCGTCAGTCAGGGTTGTAGATGATATCTGACGTAGCGGAGCCGCGAAGGATGGTCGACGGAACGCGAAACGGTCCCAATGCACCTTTCAGCCTGACACGCCGAAGGCCCAAGAGTTTTCTGATGGATGTTTTGCCCCAATTAAAACACAAGAACAGGGCATTTGACCGTATCGTCATTTACGGCATCATGGGAGGAAAAAAAATCAGTGGATGGAGTCATCTCGAGCTATACCCTAGTCATGAGCGGCCAACGTCAAGAGCAACCCCAGAGATCTAGAGACCCGCGAGAGTTAGAAATAAGTAAGCGTACCAAGAAGGATGGTGCCAGAAGCTGGCCTTCAGAGTTTGGCAGTGTTTGTTGTCGTCTGGCCAGCCAAGCCTGCACGAATTTGTTCACTTCGCCATGACTTAACCGTCACCTCTGGTGTCCCTTGTATAAACCGCCATCCCAGGCTCAGGATGGAAACGCCTTGTGTCCGCAACGATATAAATTCGGTCATTATGAAGTTCCACAGGAGCAATAAGGGCCCTTTTCGAAATCCGCAATAGAATAATTGTGCGTTGGTTCAAGATTGGTTCAAGAGTTCGAATTCTCACGTATCGCTCAGGTTCGGGTAATTTAGGCTAATAAATGACCAGCCGGATCTATCTTCTCCTCACTATCTACCTCCAAATACCTCGATTTTCCTGTGGCGTCGTACTCCTTCAGGATTTTCCTGAATTATGACGTCTTCCTAATGTTGTTTCTGGTTCAACCTCATTGTTCCGAGCTGCATGGTCACTAGTACTATCAGGCTACAGTTGACTACCGTGCGACTGATAATCAGTGTAGGGTGGGTGTGGAGGTGGAACTCAGCAACATCCAAGTTCATCTTGTTACCTCCCTGCTCTCTATCTCCCATGCCTCCCGTACAGCATGCCTACCTCAATAAAGCCCTTTTCGGGTTTCGGTAGGGAGGTAGGTATAAAAGCGCGAACGTACTCAGACTGAGTCCTCACTCGAACACAGTCGTTCAAGGTCTACTCAGCATGTTCTCCAAAGTCGCCCTCTTCGCTACTACTGCTCTTGCCACCCTTGCGGCTGCCACACCTGCCATGGTTGCCCGCTCTGGAACCTGCGAAACCAATGTTTCGTGCTGCGAGAAAGCCGGCACCTGGTCCTCCATCGAAAGCACCCTTGACCCCATCACCAAGACTGCCGTGATCGGCGCACTCTTTGCTGTTGGCATTGATGTTCTCGCCAACGTCAATCTCGCCCTCGGCATTGCTTGCAGCAGCATCGACATTCTCACTGAAACCTGGTACGTACTGATCCATCTATTGGGACTGGTTCATCGGCTTATGTGCATACGGCAGCTCGGGAACTACAGTTTGCTGCGACGACGTTTATCAGAGTAAGCTAAACCGCGGTCAATTTTTGTTTTTGTGCTGCTCAGATCGCTAATCCATCGTTTGTAGACGGTCTCGTTAACGTTGGCTGCGTCGCCATCTAAATGTTCGGTGTATACTGGTATACATGTCCGGATAAGTAGAGAGGAGGATAGATTATTTGTATGTTCACGTATATGACTTGAACAGCATGTGAAAATCTCCAGAATAACAAGTCAATTTTCCCCCTATCAGCCTGATATCTGAATCGTGCACCGCCCAGCTTCGTCTTCGAGGTCGCAGTCCTCTCTCTCGTTATTCTGGCCCAGAACCTGTCCCTCAGCACCGCGAAACGCCAGCATCAAAGTGCAACATCACACGCCCACCAACAGAATTTTGTCAGCAGTATAATTACAACATCGACGAGAATACTTCTACGGTCAATTCATTTCAAGTAAACTCATACTAATCTACCTACTTTTCAAAGGAAACTGAGAATGGTTAGCCGGAGGCAACCTACCTCGTCACAAACAAACACCTATCTCGACACTACAACTGGAGCCCACCGCGAGGGATCTCTGGTTTCCTTTGATTTAACATCCCTGTGTTCTATCTTGCGTCCTCGCGCTCAACTCCATCACGCCTCCCAAGCTTCAGCCTCGTGACAAAGCCGGCCGTTTTGTCTCCAGCCGGAAAACAACCCCTACCAAATGAGTGCAGTTTCTCTCGCAACTTGGGTTACAATCAATACTGATATACACCTAGAAGAACTAGTGAGAAAAGGACCCAACAGCATGTCACAATCGCCAGTTACCATCTTAGGTACGCATCAATCTTCTCAGTCTCTTGCATCTCTTATATATGCCTCTGACAGGAGATCATATCTCTAGGCATGGAACGGACTTAGATGGTATCGAAATCCCTCCGCTGACACCAGGTTGCTTTCGTCTGTCGCTGGCCTGCCGAAGTAAAGCAAATGTAATATACCAATAATTCTATGTCAGGTCTTCATCCCCTGTAATAACTCCTTTAAACAATACCGAGTCGTCGAGAAATGGAATCGGAAATAACCAGTAACGTAGTGTTGAAACACAGAGTGAGCTGTAGGGTTGTGAGCCAACGTAGCTGCAATGCGGTCCATCTCTGCAATCGTTTCATCGCATATTTCCCTGAGAGTTTCCACCACACTCCTTCCTGACAGCGCCGACCGCATGTGCACATAATTATCTTCTTCACCAGCGAGTTCTTCCTTATAAAAGGATAGTACATCGTTGACTCGATTGATGAAAGCCATTAAATCGGGTATAGCTTGAATGTATGTACCGAGATCGGGATGGTTGTCTCTAGGGAACAGCCAGAAGGCGTACTGAGTTGGAGCGCCGGACTTGAGACGAACGTACTCGGGAAAAGCGGGGGCTGTAGGGGTGACCGGCATCAACGACCTAGCCATCCTTTCCAAGATAGTCCCATTGATAAATTCCTGAAAGCCCACGGCAATTGCGTTGGCTGCAAAAGGGTGGAAATAATTCCGCATTGCAGGAAGGACATGGTTGGCAAGGCAGGCGAGGATGGGGTCGTTCTGCTGACGCCCTGTCAGAAGATTTGCCTGAAATTCCAGGAGAACAGCAGGTGAATTGGACAATGTGTCGTCTATATAGAAGATGATGATGTTGCAAATGGCGATGAGAACCTTGAGATCAGGCGGGTGTCGAGGATAAAATCCTTCCACAACTTGACATGCCCACTGTATCCAACTATGGACCATGTCAAGTGGGATATTGAGCAACCGAAGTTCATCCTTGACGGCCAACTGCAAAGTATCTGTGGGAGGCGGATCAAACCTCATATTTACTTGAGGTATCTGAGCGACGAAGTCGCGTATGACTGCGCAGATCGCATCTGTCTGTTTCTCAAAGTCGAACCTATGAAATGGAAGGTCAGCTTGCTTACTCACCTCGCTGCAGTACGATCCTCTGGAGGGAGTTATCGTGTGTGAACTGCCAATGCTATGATCTTGAGTAGAATTAGTGGGCATCTTGAGCATAAGTTAATTACGGGTCCGTAATGCAATGTAGGACCCGTTCCTTTGCGGTCCTGAGACTTTCCGGCGCTTATACGGGCGCTTATGTTAAGTCGGAGGGTATTGAAGTACCCGGTTGCCGGTTGCTTCTACCGGTTGCTTCTTCGTTGATTAGCACTTCATTTCCGTAATCCTAATCTATATTAGTAAAATTAAGCTTATTTATGTAATCTAATCTGTATTCACAATTGATGAGTAAGTAATTGGTTGAATTACATACTACTGAGTTAGCGGTCAAGTATGCTTTCTCACAGTCATTGGCTTATTCTATTGAATGATCTTTGGCTTTAATTTATTTTGGTGTTGAAGAGTTGTATTATATAGAGACAGTTATCTTAGCTGAAGATGATACAATGCTCCGCTACTAGTAATTACTTGGTTTTATCTCCTCCAGAGTTGAATAAATATTTTGTACTATCGCGCACCAGTCACATCTGGTCACTGTCACCTGTGGTCACCTTGGACCCGTACATGCCATGCTTCGTGCAATGGCCCACATCTGCAAGTAGACCGATAGGCTGCAGTATGTATATCATCCGGGCGGCACTGCGCATGAATAGTTATACGGCCCAATCATATCACCATATCAATTATCCTACATTTGCGGAGAGCAGAATTCCATGAGCGAAATCTGTTTCTTCATATTTGAGGCTACACCCAATGGCTGGCCAGCGACCCATAAGATCAAACAATCTGCTCATGGCGAAGTTGATGCTTGTCAAATCTGGATCAAACCTTCACCTTTCAGGTTACCCACAACGGCCTTGATCATGTCGCAATAGGGGGGCGAGAAGGATCAAAGACTTAAGTGATACGTCCCCCAAATCTATCCAGTCCAAGGATCTGAGAACCGGTGCAAACTTAAAGCGAAATTCGGGGGCTTGGCATTCTGCTACTTTCACATGTGACTTGGTTCAACCAGGACCCTGGATAATGCTCCAAATGGTCCGATCACCTCGATCTCCCACCCCTGATAATTAATTAGCATATGCGGTAACTACGCATCAACCACGCTAATTAGCGCATCAGCTGTCTATTCCCTACACGATGAATAATTAGCTCAACTTTACCGTTTTCGAGTATAATAATTATGCCACATGTTTCTAAGTCACGTTGCTCGGCAACACTGCCGTTCCCTACTGCCATCAGTCCCACATCATCCAAGATAACGCTTGCACCCTGGGTCCCTGACTGCATCACTCCGGCCTCCCGTCATAACTGTGCGCCCGCCGTTCCCCACAGCGAGCTCAGCTGGTCCCTCCCCATTGAGTCCAAGACCCACACTTATATATATATTCTTGAAGCTATCATTTAGCACATTCCTATCAAACTACTCGCGTATACACACGTGCATATTTGAGGCAGTAGTGAGAGAACATGATCGTATTAGCATAGACAGATTACAAAAACAGGTGGGATAAGACATGAGAAGTGCCAGTATATTAGTTGGAAGGAGCTTGTGGTGTGAATTGTATTCTAGTAAATGTGCCGGCGTCCAGGGGGGTGTTCTGGTCATTCCGCTTGCGGGGCCCGCGTTTTTTCCCCTTATCTGAGCGTTCCTTCCGCGGTCTCTTCTGCACCAATAGGCCAGTATTGTCAGTTGCGAATACAACATTGGTGTTGACTTGGTGGAAGACCACCGGCTGGGGGGATGCTAACAGCTGCGGAAGAGGTGGCGGAACACTGGTTGGTAGATCAGGAGAACCAGGCGATGTTGATTGTTCAGTGGGAAGCGGGGGTAATGTATTGGTGTGTAATCTGTCAGCATGGTTTGCTTCTGGGTATATGAGATGAGTCCGCTACCTGGAAAGCCAACTACAGACTCACCGTTGTTCAGACTCGCATGGAACCTTGCATCCTCCCACTCCTCTAACTCTTTGGCTGAGAGACGCCGGAATCTAGCATCACCAGTTTGCCATGCCTTGTGAAGAAGAACGAGGTCTTCCCTGGAAGACATTTCGTTTGGAGAGCAGAAAGTCGGCAGCGGCCAACCTTCAATGATGATGCCGTATTTTGCAGTGATGTGCATGTCAAAATTATGGTAAAACATCCGGGGAAGCGAAGAGACACCAAGCGTGTCACCTGTGAAAAGGTAAGTAAGTAAACGAATGCATAGATGGTGGGCACGTACACAACTTGTCCATGATCAGCTTTCCAGTAGCCTTGCGTAATTCCACCAGTCCATTCAAGTGTTGATTAACTACACCAGGAACACCAGAGAGGATGTACGACTCGAGTTGGACAGCAATATCGATGGGGTGGCGACGGAAGAAAAATGTGAAAAATTGATCAACGGTGGGGGAAGAGCACAAGGCCCATGGTTTGAATTGGTGATTATAGCTTGAACGTGCGCAAAGAAGGACCATTTCCAAGCCGGTGCGACAATTCAAGGCCTCGATCTGGATTTGGCGTAAGTAACATAGAAACCAGAGAAGCACTCAAACTCACCTCTACCTTGAGCTTATCAATAGTAGCACGCGCGTCATGAAATGCACTGAGTTGAATGTCCCGCTGTGCATACTTCTTCTCTGCTCTCTTCTCCTCGATAACTTGCACATGTTCCTCTGTAGTCGCAATACGTTCATCTGGAGTCAACTTGTTCCAGCGGTCCTTCAACACTTTCACTTGATCCCCCAATTGGTACCGTGGGGTATCTTCTGGAAGTTCTATGGCAAGGTCAGATGATGGCAGTGTGAACATGACTTCAGTTCGATACCAGAGTTCATCTTCTCAGTTTCCTGACTGAGAAAAACGTTCCAGCGATTGACTTGCCGTGTCCCACGTTCAATGCGTGTACGTTGCATTATGCTTTCGAAGTACCAGTCTATGGAATGACGCCCAAACCGCTCGGCCATCAGCTGGGCCTGGTCCCAGATCACCTGGCGAGCCTGTTCATAGGCTTCAGCTAGGGCTTCTTTAGTCTTCCTGTGAGCTGCTCGCCTGGCCGTTATCAACTCTGCTGAGATCTTGCGAGGTATGGACTTTCGCCTTCTCCGCTGCAAAAGGGAGCCCTTAGCGCGTCGACCAGCACGGCTTAGCTTTTGAAGGCCCTGCAGAGACATGATACTGAGGAAACATGTACGGTGGGTGTGTCATTATTATTCAAGGAAAAAAGAAAGGTTCAACAATGTATACACGTGACTATTGTAGGTTTGGGGCAAGGAGGCTATAACAAAAGACCATTTCATTGTAGACAAAGCAATCACCATACTGTACCATCTTTCGAGCAAATGCATCTGCGGACTTGGCTCTGAGAACCACACTGATCATTTTTGCGACAGCAGCTTCGTCGTATCCGTGAGAGGAAAGATAAGAGTTCGTAAGGTTATCTAAGTTCAAATGACGGTATTCAGGTAACGACGTCGGCGTATTCACAGGTGTCGGCTTTGATTTCAATTGTCGTTTCATCATGTATATTATATTGCCAGCAGTAGAAGCTTATAATATGGTATTAGCAGCTGATTGGTGTATGCAAGGACTGTATGTCTTACATGTTGCCGATAAAACCTGCTTTACATCCTCACCATCTGAGATTGAAGCCGTGCTTGATGATGGTGAGAATGGTATTTTACGCTCGACTAGCAGAGACGGTGAGTGTCTGTAAGGACATCAAACGTAATACTTACTAAGTTTCCCCTTGGTCGATTTCAAAACATTCGGACTCGATTGACTTGGATTTGACAGTGAGGATGACACGTTTGAACGTAAACGTGATGGTGTAGCAAGGGATGCCTGGGGTGAAGGAGTAGGAGATGGAGTTCTTCGAAGGAACTTTCCGCTAGCATAATCCGATTCAGTGTGGGCATATTTGACTTGACTTTGGCGGGGGCGGTGAGCGGATCCTTGAAAGATGTTCTCTGATGACCAGCCTGGAGACTGGAGGTTTGTTGAGCGTTTGGTAGGGGTGCTGAGGCTTTTCAGTGGTGGGGGTACTGTCTGCGTACGTCGGACAGGTGGAGAGGTTGGTATGATCAAGGGATTTACAGATGCTGAAGCAATGGATGAAGAGGGAAATGAATTGAGAGAAATTCATACTCACATTGTTCGGATGGACTATAAGGAGGCCACCGCTGGTCTTGAAGTGTTTTATCCCCACCCATCATCAAGAATATGACTGTGTCACTCAGCGTCTGAACCATTCGCATTTTTGAGTACTGGTTGCTGATCTTCATATTACTAGTGGCCTCGCTGAATGTGCGTACAGATCAATTCAAGCGTGGACTGGGAGGACAACTTACCCATAACTACTGAATATATAATTGCGCACAGTCTCCCCATCCTGCACCGGGTACCATTTGTTGACACCGAGGCTTGAACCAACAGCTCGTACTTCTTGATTATAATAGAGATGCTCAATGATGAGGCTAGTGTCTTGCTCCCAACCGAAGTCTGTGAGTGAACGATTGATGCGATTGATATCTGAGGCGTATTCCTGCCGAGGAACCTTGACTACGATAGAAATAGATGAGTTGCTTTGAGATGGGCTGGGGCGAAAGCATAGATCAACGTCAAACTTTACTATAAATAAGTGCTTAGACTCACGGTTGTATATATATACCTCCTTTCTCTTTGTCAATTAAGACATAAAACCAATCGACAGTAGCAGAGACTAGTTGAGATGAGTTTTGCATCAGAAGTGATGAGAGGCAGGTGATGAATCGATAATAGTCGAAGTGTGAGAGTGAGAGACATGAGTAAGGGACGCCTAGTCCAAAGCATGATTCACTAGGATTTGTGAAGTCTCACCAGTGATTTATGAATGCCACTGCAATTGTGGTGTCATTCTGTGAGGAATTCATATAGTACCTTTTAATTTAGCAGATCGGCCACTTGTCTCATTTTCTGTTATATCAATCCTTGCCACTGAATGTGATCGAAGTATCTTGTGTGAGCAATAGTGCAATACGTCATTTCAAGCGGTCTCTCGATTTCTAGTTGTACACTACAAAATTCAATGAGAAAAATTGAACCAATGATATTATTCAAAACACTATGACTTCTGTGATATGTAGA
Source organism: Pleurotus tuber-regium (assembly GCA_014058305.1). Classification (NCBI taxonomy): domain Eukaryota; kingdom Fungi; phylum Basidiomycota; class Agaricomycetes; order Agaricales; family Pleurotaceae; genus Pleurotus; species Pleurotus tuber-regium. The sequence continues at coordinate 27,964 of JACFYU010000014.1, read as the reverse complement.
AAGACTAATTTACGGACAACTGTGACAGAAAATCAACCATCCCATCCATTACGGCGTTTGCAGCATCATCGTTCTCTTCATCAATTTCTTCATCGTCTTCCTCTTGAGCTGTATTGGTCGGTGGTGGTGATCTATCGGGTGTGGAGCCCTTTCGCACTCCAAACGAACAGTCGCCTGAGAAGCCAGGAAGGTGGTGGATTTGATGGATTCTTGCGAGAAGTGTGTTATTGATACGGCGACGGCGAGTACAGTATTCGAGCACTGAATTGTAAAACGGGGAGTTTGATTCGAGAAGCGAACCTAAAACACGGTCAAAGTGGTCGTTTTCATTGAGGATAGCCGTAAGAAGGCGCCGTGTTTCAATATTACAACGCTCGACCTCCTCACGAGCCCGTGCTACTCGGTTCGCCTGTTTCATCAGTACACGTGCTGCAGGGTTAGCCCATGGTTTTTCCAGAATATCAGGTCTTGTCTCTCGTAGTAATGTGAAGTCATCAAGGAAGCTATAGTGAGACACCTCACTCCAATTGAGAGATGCACAGGGGGGATTGAGCTCAGCAGCTGCCGAGTTGTATGCTGCGACTGCTGCTTGAATGGCCTTGCATCGTTTTTGCAAGGCCTTAGCTATATGTGTACGCATGCGATACCCTGATCACAGGAATCAGCCGCTATATCACCAAATTCCATGCTTATAACTCACCGTTTGACGCCAGATTCATGTGCTGAAGCTCGAAAAGACGCTGCACGACCAATTTTTGTAATTTGTCGAGGGCCTGGTGATAACGTCGAAGGGACATGTACTTTAACGTTTCGAGATATCGAGGGTGTGTGGGATGCCAGCGTTCCCTCTCCGGAATCCCCATCTCAACTTCAATAGTGATCACCTCCTTCAAAACATTGTTATATTGCTCTCGTGCGTGCCGACGCTCTGTTTCGAGCTTGCAAGTTTTTGACAAGTCCCCAGCATAACCGGCTTGCGAATTTGTGACGAAGGCGAGGCTGGTTGTCTGCGATCGAGATCTGCCATATGAACCTTGATTAGTGAACGATCGTAATCAAGAGATGACGTACTCTAGATCCCATAGTTGCTGGAGCAACTCTGCGTACGTGATCGCGATTAAGTTCTCTGAGGACTCATGCCCTAGGCTTGCGACGTAGGCGGCTTCTTCTTTTCCCCATCGTTCCAGGTCACCAGGCTGCACATTCAGAGTAACCTTTGCAGCATCTACAGCCGCCCCATCACTATTAATGATCTCCAAAGCCTGCTTGTAGTTATTCAAAAGCATTGTACCAAGATTCAAATACTTATCCTCATCCCACTGTTGAAAAAAAATATGAATGAATAGCCGTCGACGGAAGGCAGAGGAGTATCGTGTAATGCACGTGAGTTGGTTCGAGACACTAAAAATGCGCTCCAAGGTTTCGAGGTCTTCAAGACCTACTCCTGAGATGATGTTGGGATGGTTGGTTAGCTGACACTGATAGTTATGAGAATAGCCATGGAATGCGTTGACGCAAAGTCGAAAATCTTGAGATACAGCTCGCGGGGCAAGCGAAGAAGCAGCAACGGTAGCCTGGAAACTGCACCCAATATCGTACCCCATGAGGATACGAGGTCCAAGGCACTCCAGGGTCTTCGCAACCATTGCGAGAGGGTACTTAGCCCTGAACGTGGGTTAGCCATAGTCATAACTCAGATAACTGTCACATACAGCTCACCACTACGAATCATATCTGCTAACCAAAGGATAAAGCCGTGATGGCAAGCACATGCGAATATGCCTGTCTCTTCGAAGATCCCCCACATCCCCTTCTTATCATTTGCAGCCGCCGCCTTCCAATTATCGGCACATGGGGTATCTCCTATCGGCAATTGATCGGTGCCTTCGGAGTCTTCGTTCGGTACCTCTGGACGATGGATCTCCACCTTGGATCCAACCTCCCCTGCAAAACGATCAACAAACGATGTTGGAAGGAAGTAGTCCCCTTTTTCGAATACCCGCTGATCAGCAACGTTCCGTGCTCCAATCCGTGCAATGCGCTTAAGGGAGTTATTGCCGTCAATCACTACCATACGGCGAAACCTTAGATCTGGTTCACCCTCAAGCTGTGGGGCACTTGTGTTAAGATGGATGAGGTTGAGGGCTAGAGCGTACCTCATATGTGCATGGAGGGCATGCATTCTGCACCCGCCAATCTGGAGAATCGCGTCCGAGAGCCTTTTGAACCGAGCCTTCAATGTTTTGTAGGATGAGAAGATATATATCGAGTGTGTCGGCCAATGCACGACGGTAGCGAGTACGGTAGGGGCACTGTGTAAAATATAATAACGGGAGAGATAGAAAGAAAATGAAACACACATTATATAAGTCGCAAATTACTTTGGCGAAGGCCTCCACGCTGAAAGACGGCTTTCTCAAGCGGAGCCGACGGAGGAGTTCGAGAGTCTTGAGTGATATTGCCAAGGACGGCTGCAAGGGTGTGGTGCCAAGGTAGCCGGCATGAACCAACTCAACAGACATTGAAGTCGTCTCTTTGATCTGAGGGATGTGTGCCGATTCATCGAGAGAATAAATGTCAATCACACTAATGGTGAACATCGGGATACCATCTGAATTCGGAGAGGTGGTGGCATTTGAGGCGGGAGGGTACTTCCAAGTGATGAAGGCATCTGTAAGCGGACCTAGGAGGGGCTGCCAACTCTGCCATTGTCGTTCGATCCGTTGCTGCCACGTCCTGCGATCCGATGGCTTGTACCAGCCGTGATATCTAGAAAATAGTGTAACTTAGAATATAAAGAAAATGACGGCTCTTACCTTTGTGATAGTATATCCCGCATGCCCTGCAACAGAGTGTGATCCCCTTCGTACTCATCACCTATTGTCTCCCACTCCATATTGCCATCATCCTGCCCTATGTGCTCCATTAGACTCGGTGCCAGGTCTACTCCTTCATCCCCCCCAGAGGTACATGCATTATCTTGACGGATTTCTTCAATCATTCGGCGAGTATCTTTACTAAAGCCTAGTAGACATGTGAGATGAATGGATTGAAGGCATGTATGTACTTACCACGAAGCTGAGCATCTAATTCCCTCACAGCCTTCTCCCGCTCTTGACGAAGCGATGTCATTGGAACATTTTTGGTGACCAAGGACCTACCTGATCGACGGTTTCCTACGATGTATCGTGCTGAGTGAGAGAGACTGGGGCCACTATCCTTCGGCATGTTTGTTGATAGAAAGGACCGTGGGAGTAATGACTTCGAGTTGTTGAGTGGTGAGAGTGTGTTGGGAGTAAAGTTATATATACGCGAGTAGTTTGATTGGAATGTGCTAAATGATAGCTTCAAGAATATATATATAAGTGTGGGTCTTGGACTCAATGGGGAGGGACCAGCTGAGCTCGCTGTGGGGAACGGCGGGCGCACAGTTATGACGGGAGGCCGGAGTGATGCAGTCAGGGACCCAGGGTGCAAGCGTTATCTTGGATGATGTGGGACTGATGGCAGTAGGGAACGGCAGTGTTGCCGAGCAACGTGACTTAGAAACATGTGGCATAATTATTATACTCGAAAACGGTAAAGTTGAGCTAATTATTCATCGTGTAGGGAATAGACAGCTGATGCGCTAATTAGCGTGGTTGATGCGTAGTTACCGCATATGCTAATTAGGTATCAGGGGTGGGAGATCGAGGTGGGTCCGATACCTGTCTACCACCAATTCGACCCAATTTGGCAAGAGGGTTGGATACTGGCTCGCAGGTGTCTCCCACTATTACATAATATTCTCATGCTTATGTAGGATGCGGTTGTCTCCTACAATTGGCCAGTGTTTCGTCATGTAGGATTCATTGTCTCCCACTGGCCATGAGTTGAACAACTCGAGCCACAACATTGTGGCCTCAACCGCTGCCAGCCACAACATGGTTACTCAATAAGGCAATTCTCCCATTTTATTTCTTTGCGGCAAGGGGGTGCACGAAATACAAAACCTGACCTGGGGTCAGTTTATTTTTTAAGGCCATAGTGACCCGAACCAACCAACCATCGTGCGAAAAATTCACCAAATATGGTAGGAAAAAGTCACATGTCTCCCCTTCCCCTAACTTGGTTGTGACTTCCCTCACGATACGCCTCTTCTTCACATTCTGTCCATCACCATTTCTGTGAGTATTGCAAGTTCAACCCTGCAAGCATATTGCTGCTCCAAGCTGGGACTGGAGAAAGCTAGCCTGCTAATAACCCAAAGTCCACAATCAGTACATTCCTCATTGAGTGATGCAAGCTTTTATGGTCTGTGTGCTCATCTCAATCCCTCACCTGGGTTGGCAGTTGTGAATGAGCTGTCATTGGGAGCTGGGTGTTGAATGCTGAGGTCAGGAGTTGGCTATAGGCTCAAGGTTGGGACTGGGGTGGTGAATAATGACTCATGAGTTAACTATTGTGTCACAGATACTTGAATATTGCTGTATTACATATTTAGCATCAGATACATATACAGTATAGCACTGAAATGGATCTAAACCTTGTAAATTTATGGTATTTTGCCTTAAATTTCACTATAAAAGTGACCCCCAAAAAAATTTAAGGCCTCTCGAGGACCAACCAACCAACCAACCCCCTGTCGGGCGCTTAATTTTGTGCACCCCCTTGCTTTGCGGGATGAATAAATTAGGATCAAAATTAATTTCCTGCCCTTTTATACTATTTACGGGCATATATCAGACCTGGAGGGGTTGTTTTAAACGCGATGAAAGGACTATTTGGCCTGGAAGCAGCAAAAAACCTCCTCAGATCCTTGATCTTGACATGTAAAGACATAATGCACACCTGTAGAAAATTTTGCATATTTTTCCAGATGTTTATGCATTTTTTAGAGGTAGGATACCTTAGTCTCCTACTTTGGGGAAATTTTTCCGTATGTAGGGTGGGAATCTCCCAATATTCAGCTCAATTTTGACTTTTTTTGTCTCCCACTAAGGACTCGAAAAACTAAAATTTTGTATCGGACCTTTATAGGGATTATCCAGGGTCCTGTTCAACCCAGCTTCCTGAGCCTCGGACTCCCAGTGCTGCTGGGTGCACCTGCATGTAGTCCCATTTTAAGCCCCGTACCGATGCATCCACTGGTCACTATAGCATGATACTTCACTATCTTACGGATTGCCAAAGCTATATGCTGTTTCTCTGCTTATCTCTTTCATTTTTCCTCTATTACAAATTCAAATCTTCCAGCACATCTTTACCTCCCGGTCCTAGACGGTACCCACTTATTGGGAGTGCACTCTCATTTCCCCGTGGGCAACACGAGTGGATCACATTCGATCGCTGGGGGCGTGAATACTGTAGGAAGACCAGATAGCAGTAGATGAACCAACAAGCTCACCATGGCCTGGATCTTAGGACATGTATTTAACTTCTCAATCCTCGGTCGAGACTTTGTTGTGTTGAACTCTGCTAAGTCTATTCATGACTTACTCTACCAACACAGTAGCAATTTCTCTGACCGACCATCAGTTCAGATGGTCGGCCCTTTGTAAGCCAGTATCTCAGCTTCCTTCTCAGTATCTCATATCACTCCAGAACTGGATATAATCGTATTACAGCCTTTTCGCCGTATAACGACTGTCTTCGATGCAGTCGAAAACTCCTTCAGCCTACTTTGGCTGGACGTTCTGTAGCTAAGTGGCATCCGTACATGGAGGGGGCTAGTCTCTTCCTAATGATGGAGCTCCTTGACAATCCTGATGACCTACATGCACCGATTCTCCTGTAAGTCCCTTGTGTTACATATGCCGTCAATTATTTATACTGGTTCTAGGTATGCAGCTCGGCTAGTCCTCAAAGTTGGGTATGGATACGACGTGACTGGTCCGGATGATGCTCTTGTTGTAATCGCAGAAAACTGTCTGGCTCAAATAGGTCGAACATTTGAGATAGGCAAATTCTTGGTAGAATTCATTCCTACATGTAAGGTTTCCTGAATTTTGTTTGGCAATGTCTCAACTGGTATCTGTTAGTGTGATATGTTCCATCTTGGTTTCCAGGTGCAGGCTGGAAACGTACCGCCGCACACTACAAAGAATGCATAGAAGAAATGTTTATATGCCATATATGTTTGTAAAGGACAGAATGGTACGTTTCCAGAGATAGCCACAAAGATACTTGGTAACCACGCTCATAGGAAAATGGCAATAATAATGTCTCCTTCACCTCTGATGCCCTAAGACAAACCCCAAAGGGCGCTGATGAGCTGATCAAGTGGAGTGCTCATGCATTATATGCGGGAGGAACAGATACAAGTGTTGCAGGTGTAGAGACTTTCTTCATGGTAATGACCATGTACCCTAGCGTGCAACGAAAGGCTCAGCAGGAGGTTGATGTCGTGATTGGTTCCTCTCGCCTTCCTGGTGGTGCAGACCGCCTCTCTTTGCCCTATGTCAATGCGGTAATGAAGGAGATACTCCGGATGTACCCAGTTGCTCCTCTAGGTTTTTCTTTCTAATTTGGATATTAGCGTCAGTTCTGATTCTTCACCAGCTCTCCCTCACGCAGCTGTTGATGAATTTGTTTACGAAGGCTTTCAGATTCCGAAGGGTGCTACAATTTTTGGGAACTCTTGGTATGATTGTCAGAGACCTTTCAGCTCCACTTTGGTGACAAAATTTGCAGGTCGATGCTACATGATCCTCAGGTTTATCCTGATCCATTTGAATTCAAACCAGAACGATTCCTAGGTTCCCATCCTCAACCTGACCCCAAAGATTTTGGCGCATTTGGCCATGGACGACGGTGAGCTCAATCCAATGTTCGAGTTGTGTGATAAGTGATAACATCATCAAATACAAGTCGCTGTCCTGCCATCGATTTTGCAGAGGAGTCTATGTTTATTTTATTCGCCTTGGCCTTGTCCACATTCAACATTGTCCCTATGACTGATGATAATGGCAACAATATCATGCCAAAGGGTGAATATTCCCACCGTATCATCCCGTATGTCTCTCGCAATTGAATGATTTCTTCATCTGATTTACTTCCTAGGCATCCAACCAACTATTCATGCAATATTCTGCCATGTTTGAAAGAAGCTGCAGATGCGATCAAACTGGCATGTGCTTCACAGACCATTTACCACCTGAATCAATGATTTGAGGATATCCTTGATATATGTTTTGTATCTACAAGTTACACTTATCTCACACAAACCACCGGACCAAGATGTGATGTTGCACAGTCTTATACGCTCACTCGGTTATTGTAATCCGTGCATCAGATTGTGTAGGATTGCTATAAATAAGTCATCAAGCTATTCTGATGCCGTATGCATATGGACCCATTGAAGCAGTAATACACCCACCATCCTTCTCAGCTATATTATAATCTCAATAGTAATCACAGTCATCGCTTTCCCACTGGCGAGTGGAAAATTTAACACAAACTCGGGCATGGTGATCTTGGCTTTTCATCAATCAAGAGATCAAGATGTTATGCCGAGTTGGAATCAAACCTTGGTTTTCCAATACAGCATCGTCACCTGGCGCCGGAAATTGACTCCATTGAACTGATACGTAACCGAATCCCTGGCAATCCGAGACAGCTCACAGGTATCCACCATACACAACTACGTACAAATAATATAAAGTCCTCAGGAGAGTCTCTTAGTTCTTTCTCTGAATATCTGTGCTGAACGACAATACATGAGCAATCCTACAGAAGGCCCACTTCTCCCTCTTGGTACTTCACTCGTTCCAGGTGGGCTGCAATTGACCCATGGCGCAGTCATGGTGTCCGTCATCATCTCAGGTTTTCTCATTGGAATTTTGACCATGCAACTCTTCGTCTACTTGAGTGTGTGGGCCACTGCTGAAGCATGGCATAGACGGGGCCGGTGTATATATTGTGAGCTACTATAAAATCAAAACTCTTGGTGAACGAACATATAAGGCTATAATTGCTCTCATTCCTTTGAGTGTATTTAGATGCATTGCAGAGTTTAGAATACCTTCATACTCAAATATTCCATTATTTGACATTCCATCATAAATCCACATTCTATTTGACTTATCTAGAAATCTTGCAACAAAATGAGAGTTTCCAAAGTATACAATCCCCTTTAACAGATACGGCACACTCCTACCAGTAAAAGGTAGCTGAAACTTAGTATCAATAGTCAGTGAAGTGTTTGAGAAATCAAAAGCAAGAAAGTAAGGAGGATACTTAAAAGTGTGTATATGAGATACAGGTTCCTGGCAAGTAATACATATTCGCCTTGTTGGTGTGGACATATTGTTCACCCAATGATCTATGGAAGTAAATACATTAGATCCTGCATACAACAACGAAGAGAAGTTCACGGTGTCAGCACTTGAGCTAGAATGATTATTCATACATCTGAACTCTGTAAGTACTGTACCAGCCTTGACCTCCAACAAATAGTTTAAAACAGATGACACAGAAGCATACTGACCATACTCAAATTCATTGTAATTCAGTCTTTGCAGAGACAATCTTATGAATTCCCTACTTTGGTTGACATCATCTTGCGATGAACTGATTGACAATGACTTTACAAGAGAAAGCAACAAGGAACTATTCATTTCAGGTAAACCAATTAAGGCGGAAGGTCTTTCAAGCCAGACATTGAAAATAAGGGAGATAACAGTATCATAAGCACAGCTGTTGTCATTCCACTGGCATCCTATTGGCACAAGATAGTGAAGGGGTGGATGGGAAGATGATGGAGCACATTCAGCCAACTTCTGACGTTTAGGAGCATGAACTAAATCTTTGTCTTTACTTTCAGCAAAGTAGGTTCTTTTTCTATCAGATGAAGACTTATTACTAACTAGTTGAGTCTGTGTCTCCATGCTCTGTGGCATATTGATTGAAGGAGCAGGATCAGATTTATGCAAGTCAGAGCTCTTTATATTCTTAGTATCAACAATACTCCAAGCAAGTTTCTGAATAACAGGTTCTTCATAAGGTGCTTTTTTATTCCAAGATATTGCACGATGCATGTGATATGGACTGTAATTGACAGGTTTTGTCAGTCGAAAAGTTGAAATAAGTGCACCACGTGTATCTCCTTCAACACTTGCATGAAGCTTACCTTCAAATCTCAATCGAGTAATATCATCAAGCCATTCTAGATCCCTGAGTTCTTGTCTCAACGCTTTAGAGCAGTGTCCAGTAATTACATTCACATCAAAACCTTGCAAAAGTAAAGTACCACTTGCAGTAGCACTCCGTGATAAAGCTGTGTAGTAGCCCTGATGAGTACTTCCATCATTCAAGTTAACAGGATTTGAAGGACGAGTCTTACCTTGAGAAGCAAAATCTGTCATAGCATAGTTTACTGTAATTTCAACTTGAGTTCTGGACACATACAAACGTTTACCTGTGGGAAGATCACACCATGTAGGAACTGAAGTACGCATTATAGGTACAACATTAGAGGGCAATCCTTCAAAGCTCACTTCTTGTGCAGGATTATTCAATCTGACAAACAATATTTCTAACACTATTTGTCCATATCTGCCCTTTGTTTCAACCCAGTCGAATACAGTACCCTCCTGTCCGTTAGTCATGCAAAGTTCAGTAGCACTGTTATTGCGCAGCATCACAGGCAAACCTTTGCACAATGTCAATTTACCTGGAATTTTCTTTTCTGTTGAGCAAGGAGGCTGCTCCCAAAGAACTTTCTGAATATTCTCATCAACAGGTATTCTTGATTGTTTCTTTTTTCGCCTCAGTACTTCAGCATCATCTGGAGCATGTATAGTGTCTTCTGAATAAAATGTATGCAGTGACAAGCCATGTTCTTTTGCAAAACGATAAGCACCTAGCTCATTGATTGCATCTCTGTTGATATTTTTTGCAGTAATAATAGAAACATCTCTGAATTGAGGATCACAAATAGAAGATCTTCCTGGTAAGTTAGTAGAAATTCTTGAACGTAAAAAGGCAATATCTTCAATAGTGCAAGAACGATATCTCATATTCTCTAATGCAGTACGAAATTTGTCATCTTCTTTTGTCTGCAACTTTTGTCTCATGTTCATCAGGAAATTATGAATTAGCTTGTAGGAGAGTGTAGGGACTTGATGGAGCTTACAAGTTAAAAGGCCAGAAAGCCATACCAAGAATGCCCTGAGTAAGTCTTGGGTTCTCAAGTTCCAGAAAGCTCTGGCAAGCTCTGGTAGGTATATTGTGAGCTGCAGCAAGCTCTGACAAGCTGCAGCAAGCTCTGACAAGCTGCAGCAAGCTCTGACAAGCTGCAGCAAGCTCTGACAAGCTGCAGCAAGCTCTGACAAGCTGCAGCAAGCTCTGACAAGCTGTAGCAAGCTCATATAAGCTAGCACCTCTCATTATCAGGCAGGCTTATCAAAATGATATCCAAGCAGTGTGTATATTGGCATAATGGATTGCTACTAAAGTAGCTTCACAATATAAGATACACATTTGGCTCCAGCTATACTAATCAAAATGTAACCAGAAATCAAACACATATAGATATGATACAAGCTAATATCAAATCAAATCAATTTCAATGGCCATCACCTCATATGGTTCTACTGGATATTATGTGTGATGGACATCAAAATCAGCAAGCAATATGGTCTATATTTTAGTACAGTGTACCACAAAGTATAAACCACCACTTGAATCCATCATAATCACACTAATTGTTACATTGTAGTTTTCTTAATAGACAACAAGGATATCTTTTTGTTACTGATTTTTTGCAGGCAAAAATGAATAGGCTGGTAGAAGTTGCCATATTTTCATCAAGCAAATTAATTTGGCTGATTATTTCCTATTTTATCTGTAACACTTTTACTGGACAAAATGGAGAAACACATTTAGGCCAATTTATGCTGGCTATTTGAAAATATGTAATGCTATCAACACTATTCTCTTATGGTTCCATGTCCTCATTTTCATTATCACTACTGGGTGGAAGACCTCCGGCAGCAATAACCTTGTCTTCTAGTGCCTTGAGATGGTCTTTAGAAGGTAGCTTGATCTGGGACATATCATCACCCATGCCTGGTAAGGTACTGTTTTGCCTGTGAAAATCAGTGAAATATATTGAAAGTCATAAAAACTAGATCCTACATAATCTTAGCCCAAATTCTCTCACAGCTCCATAGAAAGAATTTGCAAGATTCAGATTCATAATAGCTAAGCTTAGCCATATGACTATGCCATCTAAGTCATTCAAGTTAAGATGAAAAACTCTTTCACAAATATCTTACTCACATGGGCCCTGCCAAGGAGCAAGAGAATTCAGGAATTTTGGCAGGAAGCTTTCCATTTTCCCAAATCTGAAGAGAAAACTGGATCTATGGATCAAGTCAGCAATAGAAATACATGTCAGACATAACATACTGCAGTTAAAGTAGCCGCCAGAACACCTTTGGTGACCATATTTTTCCTTCTCATTTCCATAAACAACAGAGACTTTCCCTCCTTATTGGTGAGAAAGACATCGTTGATGATTTCAGGTATAATAGGATGTCTATAGGGCTTATCATCCTTGCAAATTCTCCCCTAAGGTATACTGAGATAGTTTCAAACTTCAGAAAGCTTTGTGTACCCACCTTTATATCAAGATCACCATAATGAAACCTGTCCTCTTCAAGTAACCACGAAACATGTTTCTTGGTTTGAGATACTGTGCCTGCTCCTAAATAATAATATCCAGAGACCTTGTCCAGAGCTGCTTGTTTGAGGTCATTTCTAACGTTTTGGGTGACATAAGACACCTATCAAAGAATGAGTCAGGCTTTATAACCCACATAATGGAAATAGAAAGCTTACATATTTGGCCAGCTTTTCAAAAAGCTCAATACCTTCTCCTTGGTGAGAAATGCAAATTTTCCAAACTTGCTTTACTCCCATGTCATCATCATCAATAAGCTTCTGAGCAGCTTTTTCAACAACTTCCCTGGATAAATCCTTCAAAGACTCAGGAAAAAGATGTCTTCCACCTATTTCTGCAGTCATATATCTTCTTGCCATCTTGACAAGCCTTTGAGAAGGGCCTTCAAAGTCATTGATTGTCACTTTTGGACCAGAAGACACTTTGCTTGATTGCATGCTTTCCTGATCATCTGATTTCGAATTGTTATATTGTGATACTTTCCGTCTTTGCTTTCTTTGTTGGAGAGACATTGGAGTTGAAGTCGACATCTGAAATGGTCAATAATTTGAATTACAGACTCAAAGTAAACTTAATGAAAGCCAAACCATTGAAGAAAATCCAGAAGCTGTTGCAGTCTGTTTTTTCTTTGCTAATGCATCTTCATCCACTGCAGATAAACCTTATGGTTGATATCAAATGATAAATTAGTATTTAAATAGAATACTTATTCAAAGATTGTAGCACCTGATTGATTCCAAAGTAATGGATTGTTATAAATTGGGTATTTTTAATGTATGAATTCTTACCTTCTTCATCCTCAGATGCCAATAGGCTTGCTACAAATTGATACATATGCTGAGAATCAACTCATAAGTGCCAAGACAAAACTTACCATCTTTAGTGTTTGGCAGCTGTTCTAAACAAACTTTTAGATGAATATACATATGAGGGAGAAGCTTACAGACCATCTTCAGAAGAATCTGAGTTATTTCCAGAGGAGTTCTTCTTTACATTAGCTATGGATTGATAGATGAGTAGTAGTATAATACAAGAAAACTCTACTCAGCCATGGTATACCCACCCTCACGGTAGTTTTGGACCTTATTATTCTGTTGCACCATTGTTACTTCATCTATAAAATAAAATAGATGAGTGGAACTCAAGAAAGTGGCTCAACATTTATAGACTCACTGTCACTGATGGAGCCATTCCTGAGCTTGATTTTTTCTAAGTACGCAAATTATTTCAAGTTGAATAAGGGGGATAACAAATGAAGCAAACTCAGGTTAGACTGATTCAATGACTCTGAGGTGAAATTAAAATGAATGAATAACATAAAAACAATGAGAGACTTACTTAATTTATATGCTCGAGCAGTACTGTCTGAATCTGAATCTGAATCTGAATCTGAAGATTACAAAAATATTTGGGAGAAATATTATTTTTCTGACCTTCATCCGAAATGACATTAGTAGTATCTGAATTGAATCTAGTCAACAACAAGCCATAGTAGAAGCTAAATACAAACCATCTTCTTTGATAGGCTGTTTTCTTTTAACTCCTTCTAAAAAGAGAATATTGGATGGACAAGTTATAATAGTAAATCAACTTCAACATACTAAATGTTAAAATTTCCTCATCAGTTTCAGCTACAGAGTCCTGTGATTCTTCGGCCATAATCCTTGAACTTAATTGTCTAACATCTTCATAAGAATGGAGGATTTTAATATACATAACATAAAATCAGCAATAGAACCTTACTTTCTTTCTTTTCTGCCTGCATTTTAGCTGAGAGTGCCTTCTTGTGTTTTTGCGTGAGCTTTGCTTCATAATTTCTGACTGCAGTGGATATGCTTTCATCATCATCAATACCAGACACTCTTGTTTCCTGTATCTTATTTGCTTTTTTCTTCTTAGTTCCATTAGGATCTGCTGTCTGAGTAGATGAAACAACAATAGTTCAAAGAAAAAGTTAAAATATACTAGTGCAATATCATGATTTCTCACATGGGTATTATTTGAGTTTGATGGCTGACAGTTATTTATTTTCTATGGTAGTCATGAATGAGTAGCATGGCCAGTAATAACTAAGAACCCACTGATCTGGATGTCGATTTTGGTGCTGTTCGGGATTTTGCCATTTTTACCTATGGTTGATTTGGATAAAGTTGAACTTTTTGACCCTGACAAACACAAAATATATAAATTGTTGATTTGTCATCAAATATGCCAAATGGAGAACTAACACATTAGTGATAAATAGCACTACATAGTGAAAGTAGTGTTAGAATAAGCATGCCTACTTCTATTACTCAGATAATTAGCAGATGATTCTTGCAAACACAAGATATTCTATTCTGCAACTAGGCTACTTATATATATGTTATTTACAAGTCGTAAATAACACATATGAATCATATGCTACAAATATATGTAGAACTGTAAGTATGATTATCAAAGCATGTGTTTTATGGATAATGACTTGTGCTTGAATCAACAACTCACAATTCCCAGGTTGATGGAGAAATGAACATTATATCAGATAATTATTCATTGAAAATATCAAAATTTCTGTTAAACTAATTCAAAATACATTTCCAATCAAGACTTCTTGGGAAACTCTAAGATGGCGGCTGAAGCAGTATTGAAATCATCAGGAAACTTGGTAGTAACAAATTGATACCTAATATGATCCAGATTGGACCAGTCTTCTTGAACAGAAGAAAATGTATCAAAGGAATCTGAAGATAACAGATGAATGGCAAATAACAGGCAATAAACTCCACTGTCAGCACTGTTCTTTTGTTTTGGAAGCTGATAGAAAAGTATTAGTAGGTAGTCAATTGCTAAAATGGCTTCTTACATCTGGAAAAGTAACTTCAAACTTTTGTTTCCATTTAAAGCCAGGGTTGTCATCAGCAATCTTCTTGATGAATTTTGTGAGGCACTTTGCAAAGGATGAGAATCAAGTGCTCTTGAGAAAGAATTCTCAACTCACATCAGTGTGTGGCTTGGCTCGGCTCTTGTTCTGTCCCAAGCTGTCCCAAACCTCAATTTCTCCTGATGAAAGTTTGGCATGAAGCAGGAACCAGTGGTTCTTGACACATATAGGGACTATCATTCTTCTCATTGTGGCAAGATTCAACCCTTTCTTCTACAGAACAATTACTAAAAAAAACAAATTTGAGACTCTGAAACATACCTGGACTTGTCTATTCAATGCTTTGCTGGCCTTTTGCAGAAAAAAGAGTAAATCATCTTTTTTTGCCCCTTGAACAGTCTCCAAAGCTCCAACATAGAACTCATTGAGCATGATAAGAAGGTTGGGATCAACAGATGGCTGGGTTTTGGCAGCCAAAGATAGATACTTGTCAATAATAAGTTCTTGAAGACAGAAGGCATTCCAAAGTGAAAAACATAGTTCTGGAATATGGGGGGGTCTATGTTTAATGGTGTCAATTGCCTGATAATATCTCAGTATGAATTATTCAAATAAATGAGAAAAGCCAACCTCGTTTAGGACTCTTGTCATTGACTCAGATGGTCTTGTCCTCCAGTTGTGCATGAATGCTTTAAGGTTGTGGCTCCAAATTTTCACAACTTCCAACCTAGGAATGAGCTGAAGTAGTGCTGGCCCCCATATAGAATACTCTGGGTCACCACCATTGGCAAGTAACTCTAAAATAAGGGGTTGGATGAGTTGCTGCTGAGCAAGTGATTCATCCAGAACAGTATCCTCCTTTTCTAAATCCAGAATATCGGTGTAGCTGGCAGTGTCAAGCCAGGAGGATATGGTGAACCCATCATACACCTGACAAGGGTCCAACTCAGGGACAGCTTTCAATCCAAGGGTAGATAGTAGTTTTCCAACATGGTTGTCAAGGTTGAGTAATTTCTGCTGTAGCCCTTCTTGGGATACATGGAACTGGGGAAGTTCGACATGATGGAGCTGAACAGGGATAAGTTCAGCAGTGGGGGCTGGGATTTGAGAAGTAGCCGAATTTTCCAGGACCGAATTTTCCAGGAGAGTACCAGAGTCATTATCAGTTTGGACCCCTTGACTCAGGTATTTGCTAGGCATAATAATAATCCGCTTTGCAGTTGCTAAAGGGAAACTTAGCAAGATTTGAATTCTAGATATTATCATGGAAGACTTACCCCGGGCCTTGGAGGATCTAGCCTGATGTTGGCTTGCCAGATTGACTTTTTCTTCTTTGGCTGCTCTAATTTTATAGGTCAGCAGAAAATCATATTGGCCAACCTATAATCTCACTTGGAAGAAGGCCTGTGTGAGGCTGCTTTATGAAGTGGTCTAATGAGGGTATGATTATATATTGTATGTATAGAGTCAAAATAGACTTGCAATTGATCTTTCAAATGGCTGTATTTGTCAGATGTTGATGTAGAAACCATTTTGAACAGTGGGTTTTCAAGGATAGATTGTGGTAAGAAGATAACCTTGGTGCGAGAAACCTGATTGGCATGGCCTCATCACATTTTCACATGACTGTGGGAACAAATGCCTGAAAAGTACTATAATCAAAACCGCTGGGCGCGGTTTCTCTAATGGCAATTGATATTCAATTTCAGCTGGTAGACTATTTTTGCAGTTGGTTGTATGGTAACTAGGTTTCATTGTTTGAGTGAACTTGGGCAAGTCCATTAACCATTTCTCATGCTCAGTGGAGAAGCCTTTCTCAAAATCCAGTGGGGTATATGTTTGGGCAATCAGTGAGTCGGTGTGCATTTCATATCTACCCAAATCCAGGATGATGATTGACTCCTGATTTAAATAATTTACCAAAATCATAACTTTGAGTTCTATATAAGTACTTATACCTAACTGGGTACTTTCAATGTAAGACCTCAGATAGTAGTATACAACGACAGTGTATATAGTAATGGCACAGGTTAAATACAGAATAATAACTATTTTCTATCCTTCTTCTTTGACCGTTTCTTTGCCTTTTTACGTGCTTCCATGTCTTCATATTTTGCAAATTTATCAGAAGGAACCCCAAAACTAGCATACCCTGACCACCAGCCAGTAATGAGATTCGCACCTAACACCCATCCAGGATCATCTTCTCTCCCTAACACTTGTTTATAGATGGCAATCACCTCAGTGGGAGGTGGTCGTCTTCCTCTTCTGGTGTAATTAGACATAAGGCTCAAAAATGCAGCACGTTTTGCCTCATTAAAATGCACAAACACCACACTAGCAAAATGTGAACATGCAAGCCCTTGTAAAATGGCAGAATCAATCACCATGGGTTCACAGATGAATTAGGCACGTCTTTCATATGATTGTTAATAAATTTGCCTAATTTCTTGGTAGACCCCTGAAGATCCAGATTACCGCCTTCAAAAGAATCAAAAGTGAGCTAAAAGTGATATGGGAAGAAACAAACTACTTACTTCCATCCAAAACCTCAGCTTGAAAACGTTTCAAAAGGCCCTTAAATGTCTCCAAAGGCTCAATAGGCCACCCATACCAGAGATAGGGTGGCTGTAGCCCAGCTCCATAGCAAGGTAGAAACGACCAATGAAGAGTTTTCATTGGAAAGAGAAATCTTGCAGTCTCTTCACCGTTCTGAAGTTCAAAAAATACGGAAATGCTATCATAGCTATATTTTGAAATATTTACCTTCCATCCATTCATACTTGGACCTGGTTGTAAACCTTCCGGAAGATAGATAAACCTTCGATTAGCTCTTTGGGAGGCATCAAGGGGACTATGGGGAGTTGTAGAGTCAGAAGACATGTTAACGATCGGCTGGAATCCTTCATGTATATATATATATATGAGTTTAAGATTAAGTCACATGGTCAATCATGGAGCTTTTCTTCTATTACTCCACATGGCATGTAATTCACATGGCCACATCTAGATACGAGTCAGGTGTGAGAATTGACATTGGTGGCTGTAATTCGGAAATAGAGAACTTACCCAAAGGAGCAACCCTGGAACAAGCTATCACCGGATAGGAGATTAAGTGCTTAGCCTATGAAACAAAGCCGACTGGCCTGAAATAAGCTATTACCGACTTGCTAAAATAAGCTATCACCGACTTGCTAAAACAAGCTATCACTGAATAGGAGATTAAGTGCTTAGCCTATGAAACAAAGCCGACTGGCCTGAAATAAGCTATCACCGACTTGCTAAAACAAGCTATCACCGACTAGCAGATTAAGTGCTTAGCCTATGAAACAAAGGCTACCGGCCTGAAATAAGCTATCACCGACTTGCTAAAACAAGCTATCACCGACTAGCAGATTAAGTGCTTAGCCTATGAAACAAAGGCTACCGGCCTGAAATAAGCTATCACCGACTTGGAGTTTAAGTGCAAGTTAACCCTATGGAATGTAAGACTTGGGGGAGTTAATCCCATCATACGAAATTTTGAAGTTTGAAAGAGAGTGTCTCTAACATGGTAAGTCCTAGTATAAAAACAGAAAACTGAGTTGACTCTGTATTCCACTTCAACATGGAATATCAAGTACAATCTTCCAACTACCACAAATACCAAGCTTGGTCGGTCGACCAAGTATTTCAAGAAGCCATCCAGTCGTCTTTGGAAGATGCCTATTATGGCCTGTTTTCAACTATCTTTGACTGGATCATTCATGAAAGAATCAAGCTTGTTAATATGGAGCATCCAACTCTCAATCTCATTGGGCATCAACATCCTCAGATTAGGCTGAAGCTAATTAACACTGGTAAGCATTGTCAAATTCACTATGACTTGATGTAATACTCTGATAGCAATAGTGTCAGAAAATATTTCTGAAGAAGTAATGCAGCTTGATGATCAGCCAAAAGGTAAGCCATTAGTAAAATGCACTATACACAATTCTGACTTTTGTCTGATTTATCAGCCTTTGGAACTATACTTCTTGATGAATTTGACTCTACAACATGGCAGCTCCGGTTGAGAAAAAGACAGGTGGCAGAGGCAGTGGATGAGATGAACAAAGAAGATATTAATGAGGATGATTATGAGACAGATGACGAGGATGAAACTGAAGAAGACAGTGACTCAGATTATATCATGTCTGAAGTTGACACCCAAGGCTCTCTGGATGAAGATGATGAGGAAAAGGAGAAGAAAATCATTCCTGATTCACTGTTTACCTTTACAGCTCCCTTTTGGAGGAATACCTTACTCAGGCCAGGAGTATCAGAGCACAAAAGGTTTCAATTTCAAAAAGCCAGTGGGCCACCTTCACCAGCAAGTGTAGCTGATGATGACATTGATCAAGTAAGTTGTGATTTCAATTATTGCTACAAGAATACTGAGTATATACAGATTATCAATCAATTACGTTCACTATCCCAGCTGCCTATGAATATAGGCCTCAAGCATGTTTATGGCCTTTTGGCCATTGGGCCATATATATGGCCCATTATCCTTCCCATGGAGAACTTTGAAGAAGCTGCAAAGAAATTGAAAGAAAACAGAAAGACAGATCATAATAAGTTAGAGTTATGCTTCCAGAAGAATAGAACAGTACCATGTGCACAGCTTATTGGATGGTATGATGCTATGGTAGAAGAGGTCAGAAATGTGATAGGAAATAATGGTGTACCCAATATTGGAACATTTTCATTCTATCCCACTCCTAAGCTACCATCTTTCAAAATCAAATAGATATTGTAATTATTAGCATATATATATCTACTTGAGGTTTCTGCAAAGTTATACTGTATAACCAAGTTGTAAATCAAATCCAAGGTTTTCAAGCTTTAAAGTGGCATTTTCCAGCTCTGGAATCATGCCACAAAGGAGCTGAGCATATTTCTCAGCTATTACAGCAACTTCACCCTCATCCTCCTCCCCAACCATTGACAAGTCCTCCAAATTCATGCCAATACAGACATGAAAGTATACCAGGGTTTGAGCCACTTGATTGATATGACCCTGGATGATTTCTTTGATGGGAAGCTGGCTAGCCAAAAATTCATAGTCATCACTCATATGTTCCAAGATCCATCTTGCATACTCTGCAGCCCATCTTGCAGAGTCAGGGGCTTGAGACCCTAAAAGTGGGTGAAGGAATATGGAAAGGGTGCACTCCATGACCAGCAACTTGACACCAGCCCAGGTGGACATGTCAGGCAGAGACCTAGTAACAGTGGCTAAGGGGAATGAATGAGACAGAACAATGCATCAGAATGGAGAAGGTCATTACCAGGAAGGCTTTTTTTATCATCCAAGAGATCTATTTGCAGGGCCATCATCCTTGCCAAAATGCCACAGATGGCCTCATTATGTTCCGTATTGGTAAGATCAGGATGCAGGAGGGTGAGGTAGATACCACAAATGGTGTCTGGCATCCACCTTGCTTCCAAAAAGTGCATGCCATGATACACACAGTCATCCATAGTTGCCACAGCATGAAGTGTATTGGGTTTCATGATTCTGATAGAAAATCAGTAAAGCTAATATAGCATAAATGAGGAACTCACAATGCCTTTCCAGGGTCCACAATCACATACTCCCATAGAATATCCTCCCTATCCAAAAGATCGTCTGGATGCTGGGCTAGATAGGAAACAGGATTGAAAGAGGATTCCTCTTTGAGGCTGCCAAGCAACCAGCACTTGGAGCCATGTAGGGGCAATACTACTGTACCCAGCCCATTGGCATCCACATGAACACCATGCATTGATCCTGTGGTGGCCACAAGGGACCACTCCATATCAGCGTTGGGATAATACTCTATCCTTTTCTGATAGTCCCATGCTGCTTTCCAGGTTTTCCTATCCAGAGATGTGCAAGAAAATTGCTGCAGCAGGGAAGATGCAGATTGGATAGGGCCAGGGAAGTTCAACCCATTCAAAGACTTGCCTTCAGGATGCTTACTGGATTCAATCACCTGGGCCAGTGTAACCCCTCTGTGCCCTAGAGACTGGGCTAAGGATTCAGCATCCACAGGCTCAGTCTGTTTACTTTCCCCATTATTTGTTTGGGGTAAGATAGACTGGTCTGTTGTAGATAATGGGGTATGAGAGACAGGAAATGACTGGTGATAAATAAACTAACCTTTGAATTCAAAGGGCCTCTGAAGTGGCCTTCCCAGTTCATGAATAGCGGCCTCAAAGTCCCCAGGAAGGGTGTCAGGAATACCAGTAACCAGTATGTGCTTTCTTGAAGCACCTTCCTTCTCCAGAAGACTGTCTAGCTGGCCTCCATGGCTTGCAGCCATGTAGTCCTCATAGCCCATCACATGAATTTGGCTAGCTGAGGGGGAACCTAGATATCTGGGCTTTCCATCCAGATAACCTCTTTCTACAGCTGCCATCATCCGTTCAAAGAGCTGTAGATATCCCGTTCCCCACTAAAATAGATTGTTCAGTTTTTGTTGAAACTTACAATAAGAATCCTTACATGAAACTCCGGAGCAAATATAATTTCCTTCTCTCTTTCATCAAGCAAAGTTACTGGTTCATGGGCCTCCCTCTAGAGCCGGAAGTCAGAACACAGAAATGAAATGATCAATCAAGCACTTTTACCCTTTTTCCATCATGAATACTGCCCAAATATTGCAAATGAGCCATACCCTCCCACTCTACACTCAAGACATCTTTTGGCTCTTCTCTACTTTCTGCCTGTTTACCTTTAGCCTTTTTGGTAATCTTCTTGGGCTTCTGGATTTCTTTTATCAGTATATTGTTTGAGTTGATAAACTAAGCACAGAAACTTACAGGTATTCCTTTTCTTCTACTTTTATTCATGCTTGACTCTTCTTCTTCATCACTAGAGGTGATAGGATGTTGTTTTCTTTTGCCCGAAGATCTCATCTGAAAAGGATGTTAGTAAGAATAAACATACAGTATAATATCTTACTCTGGGAACTTGATCGGATTCAACAGATGATTGCCTTAGTCTAGTGGGTTGAGGAGAGGAAGAGGTGCTTGGCTGGTCCAATGTAGTGATTTGGGGATTAAAGAGGTCAAGAACAGAGGGTAAGGTTGGAGCTGATGGTGTTGACCTCGACTCTGGAGAAGGGGATCTGGATGCTGGGGGGGGAGATAATGGCAAATCCGATAAGGGGGTTAGTGATCTAGATGGTGGTTGTGGTTGAGACGCTGAATTAGAGGCTGCAGGTGCAGCTGGGGCATTGGAAGGAGGGACCAGAGATGAAGAAGCTGGGGTAGGATGGGAAGTAGAGGGGGGAGCCTGTGCAGGAAGAGATGGTCCCACTGAAATGTTGACTGGAGGTGGAGGCCTTGTAGGAAGAGATGGTTCCACTGAAATGCTGGCTGAGGGTGGGGGCAGTGCAGGAAGAGATGGTCCTGGCACTGCAATGTTTGCCAGAGGTGGGGGTGGTGCCAGAAGAGATGATCCAGCTGCAGCACTAGCAGAATCTCTAATATCCCTAAACCAATAGAGAGAACTGGGGTCCAACCCTTGAACTAAGGGACGAATGATCTCAAGAAGGCAGTTGACACCTTCCAGAGGGTCACCTCCTTTTACAATGCAGAAAACTGTACTCCATACATATTTTTCTACATCTAAAAGGGAACGTGGCTTGGACCCATTTCCAATCCAAGCCTAGTGCCAAGTATGAGATGAAATAGTCATAAGATATATCAAGCACTTACAGCCACCATGGGATAACGGAAAGCCTGCTTGTTGTAATATGCCTTCCCATGGAGTAAGGCCAGAGGAGATACTGTAAGAGCCACATGAAGGGCTATGGCAGTATCTCTTGGAGATACATTGGAATTCATGAACTGTTGAATATCCGTATCCACACTGGAACTGTACTTTAGATGAGGATGCCAAAAGAAAGCAGTTGACCTACTCATCAAAGTTGAGGATTTCTTTCCAGCTATCTGGAATACCCCATGTCCCCTGGATAAGAGTAAGTTAAATTCATCTAGACCTTCATGTTAGATGAACTTACACTAAGCATAAGCTTGATCATGAAGGCTGTAGTGACAAAATTGGTTATGATTTTGTCAAACCTGGAATTCTTGCCTCTTAGGACAATGGACCTCAGGAGCCTAATCAGCTCGTCCTGGAATGAAGCTGCTGTGCTGACTACAACAGACTTCATGGCATCAGGCTGATGGCCATGAATAGCATTTGAAGCTTCGTTCAACAGCTTCTTCAAATCGGCAAGAACATGGAAGGACTATTCTAAATGGTATCAATGAAATCATGAATAAGGAGAAAGGGGCTTACTGCTTTAATTGGGTCCTTAAGGATAATAGGATTGTCTAATTTGTCTACTCTGTTGGGGATAAGGGGAGATGGAGCAGGACTGAGAGCTATAATGACATCCACTTGAAGATATAACAGTAAATCCATGGCATCTTGCTCATTGTGAACACCATATGTAAAAGGGCCACCTTGGCCCATAAGTTCCCTGCAGTGTGAAGCAGGAGACTTGGACAAGGTATCCTCAAAGGCCCTAACCAAATCCTTGAGTTCTTTCTGATGAAATGGAATATTAACTTAATCCTCAACAAAATAGGCATATGTAGGAAATTACTGGAATAGTGGCTCCAATATTGCTAAGAGCAAGCCATGGGAGACTATGGAAATACTGATTGTTGGTTTGGAGAGCAGACATAGTGAGTTATGGAGTTGGTTTGAAAGTTTGCTAAGGCTGAGTGAGTGTGTTGTTGAGGTTGAGAAGAGTACAAGCAACTGAAACCAACTGAAAATTATTTTCCCACGCATCCCAAAGAAACCGCGCCGCGCGGTTTTCATCCAATATTTGTTTTATTCCCACAGTCAATAGAAAAACCATGCCATGCAGTTTTCATTCATTGTATTCAATTAATAGACCTGATAGTGAGATTGAGATTACATGTGTTATAGTGCAATGTTTGTGTCTTAGATACCAGTTTTTATTCAAGAAAAGACTAGAATATGTGCAGCCAACCATGACAATAAACAAAAGGCAAGAGCAAGAGAACAACGGAAGAGCCGCAAGGCGAACGTTGCAGCGATTATCGAAAAAGCCTTACAGGTATTGGCAATCAATATTTTCGCGTTCTCCAATCGCTTCGGTGAGTTCACGGCGATTGTCTTGTCAAGGATGAAGCCTGGGAACATTTACATCTCAGCAAGGCACGGAATGATTACGGAAAGACAGACCTTCGTCAAGATATGAATCCATGAGCTTTCCACCCACTTTCTTGATAATTTGGATGTGCTCCAAATCTGTCGATCCCTACGCAGATATGTTAGGGACTTATTGTAGAGACAAGGTAAATGAATATCGAACCCTCAATCGAAGGACAGCGTCCACTGCGAGGTTGGCAAAGTAATCTTTGTCTTGGGATAGGACCTTGGATGAGAGGGTTGTGCGAGCAATATTGAACAAATCTTGCCGGAAAACATCAGGATCGGCTCTGTATTTCCGTTGATCAAAAGAGAATTGACAGTAATCACTGAACAAAAACTGCTCACGCGTTATCAACTGCAGCCTTTTCCAATGCCCTAAGCGCAGCCGCACTTGCGATCCGATACCCCTCCACGATTGTTTGTGGATGTATTTTCTGTGCGATCAATTTTTCTGCCTCCCTCAACAGCTCAGCAGCAAGCACCGTCACCGACGTTGTCCCATCACCGACTTCATCATCCTGTACCTTCGAGATATTGACGAGAATCTTGGCCGCTGCATTATCCAACTGGATCGATTTAAGGATAGTAGCACCGTCGTTCGTTACATTTATGCATTGGGCTCTATATGCTAAAGGGGTGGTTTTCGCAAAATTGGAAACAAGAAAGATAACGAGAACGGCAATAACCAGCCAACGAGTTCGTTGGCGCAAGCTTGAAGCGAAGAAGTCGAATACGACGCAAGATAATAAGATAGAAAAATAGAGTGCCGAGAAGTGAGGATATAGGGAAGGTTGAGTGGTCGAGAGAATATGAAGCCCCCAACCCATGAAGAGGAATACGCTTAGGAGTGCGTATTGTTCCGCTGGAAGAAGGGTGAGCAACTACAACGAATGATGAGGTTCTGAGCCTCTTACTGGGATGAGAATTCTTGTGGTATTCACTGTTCCTGAGTGCCCCCACACAATCCGATAATGCCCAGAAAACAAGGAATAATGTCATGGAAACCCCACTAAGCTGCCAAATCATCGGATTTCCATTTGGATCCATTCGCCGATGAATTTGAATCCAGAACGAATGCCTGTCAGTCAACCCTGCGTTGTTCGTCCACATAACCTGGTGCAAATTAGCGAAGAAGCCGGTTTTGTTACTCAAAACCTCCTCGTATGGAGGAGCTGTAACATTCCCATCAGGTACAAGATATAGAAATGAAAACGGAAACGTACAGTTAATATGTGTACTGGTCTCGATCAACCAAAGTGAATTACTATCCTCTGCCTCACCAAATTTGCACGTCACTTCTTGTTGGCCCGGCGCCCATTCGGGCAACTCGACATGATGCGAGAACAAGTAACAATACTTCATCTCGTGTCGCAGCCGGAACAGCGTTCGCTGGGTACGCAGGCGGCCGTTGGCGTCAGAGTCACGCACATCACTGTACGCGAATTCCAGGATCCAATTGTCGTTCCCGTCGCCACCAAATCCGTGCATTCCATACGCACTAACTTCGCTTTGGTACTCGTCGATCGTGACAGGCGGTGGGATATCGTGTGAGTGAAGACGCTTTTCGGTAGGGACGTGCTGAAACCTGACACGCATCCCAGAAGTTACGGGCTGTGGGAGAAAGTAACGCCAGTCCCAAGGTTCGGCACCATCTCTTGTGGAGTTGGTGATACGCCAAACCGTATTTTCGTCGCGATAAGGGTAAAGTGTTACCTGTTGTTCTATTCTATAAAAGTAAAGTGTCAGCAATCAACATATTGTCGGGGTTCTTTTGGACTAACGTTGGCTTCCATTTCGATAGAAGTGATCGTGCGAGTGTATATAACCATAATGAGTGTTGAAGTGACGGAAGGTAATTTCAGAACCAAGTGCAACGGCTTGGAAAAACTGTTAAAGAGGGTTTTACCCACAGAACCGGTATGGACGTACTAGCATATGTATTGTTGACAATTTCAATTTGACCGACTCCATTGGTTAAGGCACCCATGATATTAAGGCGGATTTGGAAGACCAAGAAGAATAAGGCCAGAGGTACCACGACCAGACATAGTAGCCTGGCAATGATGAGACGCGCCAATGTTCGTGAAGGCACCCTATCCTGCTCGCGCCAAACTTGAAATACAGATTCGAAGCAAGTGGTTATAATAGTGAACACCCCCTGCCAATCACAGCACAACCCCGCGGCCAACGAAAGCCCTGTCAGTGCAAGCCACGTCCACCAAGACCTCGTGAAGGGCTCGCGCTGGGTTTCATCAGAGAAGTATGTCCACCAGAGCATCGCCGATGCGGTGAAGAAAACGAGTGGAGAGTCAAGGAGCGTGAAGTGAGACTTGGTGATGGTACCATTCTCAAAAACGACGACGAGAGAGGCAAGTAGCGCACTTGTTGCATGACAATCAAAGGCACGAAGCAGTAAGTAAGTGACGGGAGCGGTTGCGACGCCGAGTGCTGCAGGGAGCGTGCGTGTAGCAATGTAGGGGACGTATTCATGTATACTGCACGAAGTCGTGAGTGTAGGTACGACAAGGAAATCTACAGTTGCTTGCCTTTCAAAATCATCGAATGCACCGTCAAGCCTATCGAAGCACAACCAGTCAAAGACATTTGTCAACCTCTTTTTTGGCTGTACGTACTTTATGGTAGACTCTCCAAGACGCACATCATCAGGACTAGCCACGACCTCACATAAGAATCAAGCTCAAGGCCAACGATCACGTTCCACTTACAAATGATTCATAAATAACTGCACTCCTGCTGCAACCAAAATCACGAA
Organism: Pleurotus tuber-regium; assembly: GCA_014058305.1. Lineage (NCBI taxonomy): Eukaryota > Fungi > Basidiomycota > Agaricomycetes > Agaricales > Pleurotaceae > Pleurotus > Pleurotus tuber-regium. Next base: position 1,458 of record JACFYU010000014.1, on the reverse strand, counting down.
GGCCAACAACTTCCTATCTCCATTTGAAAGGCTTGAACGGGATGTTTCTGCAAAGTCTGAGCCCTTCGACGTAGTGACTTTCTCTTCATGAATGTCCTTGGGATTTTGCGTTGCAAATGGGAGGTCGTCCTTTGGTTTAACCATCACGACCAACCGTGAAACCGAAGGCTACGTGGCCCACTGGATGATGAGTATAGGAAAGATCAATGCCCTTATAACCATGGGTAACTGGCAATCTGCATCGCGACAAGGATTTTAGCGCCCAGGCCGACTCTGTAGTCGCGCTGATAACGCTTCGGTACCGCACGGTAGAAGTCAAAAGGAAGGTCCATGTATATAAAATAATTAAGAACCCATTCGCGGTGTACAACTACTTTTCACCAACTGCATCAGGATACAACTCTTCCGCCACCTTCTCGGCCTCTACCTCAGCCTCAACCAACGGTCCCGCAGCAGCAGCAGCAGCAGCCTCCTCTGCTGCTACCGATTCATCATGACCTTTCTCCACACGCCTCCTACCGCTACCATCCCTGTACCCACAACGGCGAAGAGCCATGTCCTCATCCCGAAGATGAAGTTTACGAGGAAGAAATTGTGGAATGTCGAGCGGAGGTAGAGGAGAAGGACAGTTGAGTGAATGGCGCGTTCTGAAGATGGGGGTATGGGTGTGGGTGGAAGTTGGAGTAAGGTGAGCTCGTCGTTTACGATTCGTGCTCGTCGCCTGGTATACTTGGGTGTGCGTCTTCTGGTGCCTATCGCGTGGCCGACCATCTTCCTTCAACCTCTCTATATCACGTTCTGCCGACCCATTTTCTCCGTACGCAGGATACGTCGACTTCTCTTTCTCCTCCAGCCTTGTTATTCCCATGTTCAGAGACTCGCATCCTAGGGTACGCTACGCAGCTTGCCAATGTGTGTAAGTCACGGGTACAGGAAGGGGGGGATATAGTGGTGCTGGCGCATGTTAGTTTACGGGATTGCAAGTAAGTCATGGGACCACGTACTGATTAGTTCATCACGCAGCTCAACCGGGAGTGATGGATTGCGAGCCGTGTTTGTGATAGGCTGGCACGATGACATGTGTATACATTGGTACGAGTTTCGTTTTGTAGAAATGAGAGGCCCGATTTGTGTATGGCACGAACGTGTCCGAATGAGCGATGTGCGAAGCTGCGTTGGAGACCTGGGTGAAAGTGGTGAAACAACATGGGCATGTAAGGGAATAACGAGTTATCGTGTGTTGTGAGGAGAGCTTTGCAGATGAGCGGATGAGGTGGGGGAAATGTGGAGGAGAGGATTTTGATTGGGAGACGGTATATGGGAGATGATGTTTCGGAGTGAACGGAGAATAGAGGGGGCCTTGGTGAAGTTGGCAGAGATGGATATGCGATGAGTGGATGGAGGTGGTGTTAAGAATCTGGATGGTGGGAGACAGAGAACTTGAATGAAAACCGCGCG